>CM031861.1:43503385-43552081 GCA_018697195.1 Certhia americana
AAATATATTGATTACTGACTGCTGAAGGACATCATAAAATAGTTCACTGTTTGATTCTTTTTTCTCTTCTTTCTTTCTTTCTTTCTTTCTTTCTTTCTTTCTTTCTTTCTTTTTCTTTCTTTCTTTCTTTCTTTCTTTTTCTTTCTTTCCTTCCGCACCTTCCTTCCACACCTTCCTTCCTTCTTTTCTTTCAATAAAAAATGGGTTCTCTTGGCTGAAATGTACACTGAGAACCAGATTTAATCAACAGTTACATTACTTGTTTGACTGATTGATTCAGCTTTCCTCTTACTCAAGCTGTGAATGAAATAACGGATGTCTCTAAAAATAGGGAACTGAAAGATAGCTACAGAATCAGTGAAATAAATAGCATACAACTTTATAAAGGAAGGATTGCCACCCTACCAACTCATATTCCTCGCTATCCTGCACTGCCTGAAGTTTGACTTTTCTCAGACAAAGCTGTCTTATTTTAAATCTCCCTTTGAAAATACTCCCTAAGAGAGGAATCCTTATTCTCTGGCAGAAGTCACATCCTCCAAAGTAGCTGAAGTTTGTCTCTTTTTTACCCTCGCCTTTACAAGTACATAGATACAATCAAAAATGTAGCTCTACTCTAAGATGAAGCATTATCAAGCTGCAACTGAAGAAATATCAGCATATCCTTCACAGACAAAAGCCTGTACCAGTGGTCAGTTATGTAGATATTTTCTGAGTGTTGGGGTTCGGGTGCTGATGCTGTGAGGTTGCATGGGCACAGTGATAGTGGGATGCTCAGTGACCCATCTCAGATGTTCCCCTGCTAGACAGAGAAAGCAAGTATCTCCTTCTGTCTGGGCAAGCAGGTCTAACTCATGCAGCCTGCTCAGAACCACAGCTTGGTTTAGTGTCTTTGTTTAAACTGATGAGAAATGAAGAAAAGCTTGAATGGTCAGATATAATTAGCATGTTATAACAGTGCTAGAGCTTTTCTTGATTTAAAAGTCTAATATTTAAAACTCAGCTGAAGATCTGTTTTTTGTTCTGATGGAAAAATATAGGACTTCATAGCATATTGCCTCTTTCCTGTAGGTGCTGAAGGACATGAGTGCTTCACCAGATGACTTGATTGAGCTTTGGCAGGGAGAGTTGATCACTAGTGAACTGTAAACACAAAATGGCAGCAGAATGGTTACTTGATGAGAGAGCACTAATAATGAAAAACAGCTGCTAGTGGGTCTTTGGGAACAGCAATCTTGAATGGAAATGGCTATATGTTTCCCCTATAAGTGATTTCTTTAAAAGTTCATAATAGTGGTTTCAAAAACTGCATGTCAGTTTAGGACAAAAGACTGATTGAATAGCTACGCTACTTTGACCCTAAGAATCCAGCTTTCACTGTGGCTTGGTTTTGGAAAGTAAAGAACCTTGAGGTAAATAGCCTGATGTCTGTTATTAGGTACAACTAGTATGATAAATCTTTTGATGGAAATGTAACTCCTTTTCCACTAAAAACTTGAAGCATCTCCTTTTGAAATGTCTCATCACATCAGTTTTGCCTAAAACTATTTAAAATATTGTATAAAATAATCAGAATCTTGCTCACAAAAAAAATAAAATAAAAAAAAAATTCCCTCTTGTCTCTCTCCAGTGCAGTTATTTACAGGTTCCTTTCAATGCCTGTAACCTGGGGCAATGGTTTCTTGCAACCTCAACCTTAAGACAAAATATTTTGATCTAATGTTTCTATAATGGTATTACACTTTGGCAATACACAAAACAACTGTATCTCTATGACACTTATTTGAGCTAAATAATTTTATTATTGTTCATAACTGACTAGCCTTATTGTTGTCATTGGCCTGGAAATGTAAGTGAATTTGTTTGCCCTATCAGTATCAATGGAAGATATTTGGTTCTACAGAAGTTGAGGAAGAGATGGAAAAAGAAAAGGAAACCTAAGTAAAAAGTTAAAGTTGGTCTGATAAGGAGAGCTTTGCATTTTGTTTGCGTGTTTGGTTTTCTAAATTCTTTCTGCATTTTTACTTAAGCTCCTTATTGCTACGTAGAGTAAGAAACAAGTTTTTGGTTAATTTTTTGCACTAAAAGTATAGGTTCCAGAATATAGAAAGTTTTCTGATTTTCAAAATAAGTTTCATTTGTTTTATCATAACTGAAATTAAAAAATTGACCATTTCAGTATGCTTAATGTTTGAGCAAAGAGTATTTCAAATTGCCTTATGTTTATTTTTAATTCTTTAACTTGCAATCCAAGTGTAATTTTTTTTTTGAGAAGCAGAACTTTTGACCGGATATACAGTGAAAATATATTTACTTTTTTTCCACCAATTTTTTTTCCATAACATTATTTCTGTTTAGCTATTTTTTTCCTTTCCTTTTTTTTCCCCTTAAACATGTAGCTTTTGTGAAAAAGGAGAAGATTACTTGACTGAAACTTGGTTTTCTGTTATTTTAATATCTTGTATTTCAAACTGGCTATATTATCCTTTTCATGAAGTATACAAATTCATAGCTCAAATCAAAACAAAGTATGAAGTAAGGGCATCAAAATCATGAAAACCCTCTTTCCTTCCTGCCTGATGGCTGGATATAACACAACAGCCTTCCTGTTATGTGACATTTATATATTTTAGATAAAAATCTATATTGTTTATTTTTCCTGTGGTTTATGACTTTGATATGACCATTTTATCAATAGTCCTAAAAGATATGTAATGCCAGCCCATTCAGTCATTTTGTCTGGCCAGGTACTAGATAACAAATAAATCTCCTTTCTATTCTTCATAAGAATTTCATTCCTTTCCACATGAGAGTCACCTACTGAAGCCTTCATCAAAGGACACATCCATGGCCGTCAGCCTAACCTCTGTTGTAAGCTTCTTTCCAGAATGCTCTCATTGTGTTTCACTCTTCTTGAGTTATAGGACATAAAAAAATCCTGAGAGTTTCAAATATGGATAACGACATTGTATGAGAAAGGCTATTTTTTAGAATTCTACATATACTTGGTTAAAAAAAAAACCCCAACATTTCCTGATGCGTAAATTGTTTTACAAACTGATTTTCTGTAGCTATTACCCTACCTGACTGTTCATCTCAGGCTTTTATGTTCCAAACATGTAGTCAAAAAAATGTTTGACATGCTGCTAGGCACTGAGCAGCAATCAAAGCAGACCTGGTGGCTCCTCCAAAGAGCTTTGCTTCAGTTCCAGCCTGCCTGCTGTAGCATGGGTAGCAAATGCTTCCTGCAGAATCCCTGAGGAAGCTCATTACTTGAGCTGAGCTAAAATGTTTTACTCTAAACAAACACAGCAAACTGCAGTGACTTTATAAATAAAATTATCCTAGCAAGAAACCTGTCCTATTACTTCAGAAGTATATATTGAAAAGCTGATTAAATTTCTTCTGTCTTTTCCATTGAAGCTCCCAAAGGAAGAGTGTCTTCACTCTCATAGTGCTAGCCAGCTCAGCAGCCACATTTAATTCCACATTGCTTTTCCTTTGATACGGAGTGACAAGCAATGGGTTTTGGCTGCCCTACAAGATGAGGAGGGTTGTGTTGCTCTTGTGAGGAAGTTTACATGCAAAGGTCATCTAGACATTCCAGTAGCCTGAAAAGGACTGAGGGCACAAGTGATTCTCAGTGCTTTTGGGTAAGCCCCTATCAGTTGTGACTGTGAAGCTCAGTTAGAACCATGAATTACAAAAATCATTAAATTAAGGAGTGATAAAATGGAGTTTTCCCTCTCTTGTGATGCAAAAGCAGACCAGGATTTTTCTGATCAGTGAATGTAACTTCTGGTAGGAAAAAAAAAAGAAATATATCATACCTTTTGCCCACAAACTTAAGGGTTTATTGTTGCTATTTGCTGCTTCTTCAGGAAATTCTATAATAGGATGACAGTGTAGTACCCCAAAGGTGTAAAGATATGATACTTTTCAAACACCTATAGCATTTCCTTCAGTGGTTCTAACTGGGAAAAAAAATCCAATGGAATGGCTATAACATTCTTTCATCTGGTGGTGGGATGAACAAGCCTTGCAGAGAACTGGGAGATACTTGAAAAATAGAAAAGAAAAATTCTCAGTGGATGAATCAAAAGATTTCAGTCACAGGCAGCTGTCATAATTTTAAATTGAAATTTTAGATCAAACGAGTATTCCTTTAAAGCTAGGAATCTATAGTCACAAATCTCCACTCTCCTCAGAGGGGACAAATCATGTCACACTCTAACTCACAGGCAGGCAGGAGATGGATTTAAAGTTATGCCTAGCCAATTCGTGTTCATTTATTGCCTCACAACACTTAGTAAACATTCCAAGTAAAGAACTGAACAAGTGTAATTGTATTAACTGGTTCCAGGCTGATCTAAACTTATTCCTTTTGAGCTAAAGCACTGGATTCTCTGAACAGGTTTTTCTTCTCTGGACGAATTTCAAAGCAGATTCATTATCAGATATCTATCAGGATCACTTTGAGTGTTAGGTGAGTATTAGAATTAAATAAACATTGGAAAATCAGAGACAGATGTGCAAACAGGTCTTTCTCCTGTTCCTTTTAATGCAAAAAAAAAAAAAAAAAAAAAAATTTCTTAAATAATAAGGTCTTATGAATTTGGTATATTTCTTTTCGTCCTGTCAGGGTTATAAATTTTATAGATTTTAAAATTTGTTTTTCTGTTGTTTCTTATTATTTTCAGTACTGATTTTGTTACGCCTTCACAGGCAGATGGAATAATACATAGCCTTCCAGATGTTTATGGAATAACTTGGATTAATAGAAGACACTGCAGATCCTTTTCCACAACTCCAGTTATGATGTGTCTGTGTAGTGTAATTCTCCTTTACCTTATCTCATAAGTGAATTTTTAAAATCCTTTAGACCTGAGTAGCAGATTATGTTGAGATATCATCTGAAAAAAGGAAAGTTGGAGTGTCCTGACACATAGAGTGTAACTCATCTCCCACACTGCTGAATGCAAGAGCAGGAAGGAGGTGGTGATCTTTTGTTACATGTCACCAGCTCTCCCTTGACCTTGGAATGAGGCTTTCACACAGTGACAAAAGTGGCTTTCATATCCACTAAGTATTGAAGACTCTTTTAAGATCCATGTAGAGTTTGTCTGAGTTGGTATCTCCAGGCACAACAGAGATGTCTAATAAAAGTCAGAAGTCCGGTCTCTTCCTAGGAGAATGCCAACACACAAGCACTGCAGAGAAGGTAGAAGACAGTTGTAAGATTATTTCTGAACCTTCCATCTTTACAGTTTCAGGTGAAGTTATGCAAACTCCTGTAAACCACAGATAGATATTCTCCATGAATACAATCGTATGGAATTTTATTTTGCTTCAATTTCCCTTTTTCTATCATATTATTCTAAGTATTTTTCCTATATGTATTCACAATATTATATAGTAGAAGCAGTGATGTATAGTCATAGTTTTAAAGGGAATATGGTTCAGGTTCAGACATTCTGGCAAAATCTTAAGACTTGACATAAGACCTGTGTCTTCACTTCTATCATAAACTGAACAAAAGATGTAACTTTAGCATCTCAAATAGATGTTTGGTTTTCTGCGGAAGGAGAAATATACTGGTGTTTTCATCTACACTGCTTTCTTAGAAATAAAAGGAAATTTGGATATTTTTCATATACCTTTGAAAATGCACAACAGCTTTAGCTAACTGACTAACTAACTAATATTTACTTTGCTTGTCTCTACCTCCTGCAAGCTGCAATACATCAAGGAAGCAGTTGCAATGGAGAAAAGTCCTGAAGCCACAGTATAGAATTTGCTGTTCATAATACTCGTTCTTTGCAAAGGAAGATAACATTAGGATGACTTTTCCATTGCTGTGTCTGTCCTTATACATCAGCTAATTAGGCTGATGTGACAAGCCATGTCCACAGAAATGATGGCTATGGCTGGGGGAGGGTTTGTTTATGGCAGGTAGCATGCAGTTATTCTCAGCAACACCAGACAAAGAC
Source organism: Certhia americana (assembly GCA_018697195.1). NCBI lineage: Eukaryota > Metazoa > Chordata > Aves > Passeriformes > Certhiidae > Certhia > Certhia americana. The sequence goes on from CM031861.1 coordinate 43,509,376, forward strand.
AAGAATAGAAAAACAGCTATAACTTAAAATCTGATTACACCGTCAATGACAATGTAATAGAAAATTATGGAAGGGGACTTTAATCAGCTGTTCTACAGCTTAGTGAACATAGGGTTTAGCAAATCTCATGCTGAACTTAATTTTGCTATGGCTGCACAGTAACATATATTGCTTAGCATTGGGGTCTACAACTGCTTCAATCTGTGGTGTAGAGGCGTACTGGACGTGCTGTCTCAGGTATGCCAGAACCACACCAAATCAAAGATATGTAAAAACTTCATTCTCCCTGGCTGTAACTCTAAAAAGTACTCTGGGTAGGTTGCATTATATTGTTCTTGATTAGATCACATTTTTCTTATGATAACTATAGATGGGTTTGCTGTTGTTTTAAACTTTTATTACATGCCAAATGTTCCATGCAACTCTGAACTTGAGCACAATTAACTATTAGCATATATGAAAATTTCATTGGCTGTTGGAGGGCATAAGTCTCTATACAAAATTAACTATATTCTAATACAGTTTGCCCTTCTTGTATCTTTCCCTCTTTCTTTCTAATTCTGACAGCATTATTCCGAAATTCCATTAATGAAAGACTATGAGTCACTAATTACAAAATTATGTCATTGAAACTGCAGTTCAAAATCTATAAAAGTTAATAAAGCTTTTCTAATCATATAAGTTATATCAATTTATAAGCATAATTAAAAGTACAACTGAAACTAACCAATTTTTCACTTTTTGAAGAACTTCCAATTCACTTCAGATTTCTTTTAATGTGACAAATAATGTGCCAAATAAAATGATAGACAGAAAGACAGAGATAAAATCCTAAGGATGAGATCCTCAGCCAGTGGTGTCAGTGTTATAGGATTCAGATAGTTTTATGCCCATGGGTGTTTTAAGCCTATAAGATTTACCATTGTATAAGAATTTCATTCCTGTTTGTTAATATCTGTGGGCATCACTGGAAAAAAATAATGAAAACACAGAAGAAAACAGGGTCTTGACTGGGATTAGGTGATACAGACATCTCTAATTGGAACCGACTTCCCTCAGGGCAGTGATAAGTAAAACTTAAGCCCACTGCTTGCTCTGAAATGTCATAAAAGGGAGAGCTATTTTCCTGTACTTGTGGTTGAACACTGTTGATTTAATTACAACAAGAAGTGATTGGGAAATATTTTTAAGAGAGATTAGTTTCCTGCTGTTAGCTGTCACTGAGATGGATAGAACTCAGGCTTACTCTTGAGGCAGTAGCTATGAGCTGGTGTGCTGGTGGCTGAGACAATAGGCTGCATATTTTTAAATTGTATCTAGAAGGACCTATTATTTAGGACTCCTTATTACTGTCAGTGTCACAACATCTTGCATTATTCAAAGAGAGCATTGCTTCCATCCGTCAGTCTCCCCTTTGCTGTCAAAGATGCAAATACAAGTTCTCATTGCTTAGGGGAAACTTGTGGTATAAAAGGGAAGGAAGAAAGATGCTGGGAAAAGTTAAATGATATAGGAAGAAAATCCTCAGGGGAAAGAGCAACTGGAGCTTTGAATTTTTATAGTTGCCACATTATGAAAGAAAGAAAGAAAGAAAGAAAGAAAGAAAGAAAGAAAGAAAGAAAGAAAGAAAGAGAAAGAAAGAGAAAATTCCCATTTAGAAAATGCTAGAGAATTTAAATCTGTGTGTATACGGATGTCTGTTTCAATTTAAAGTTGGGATGCTAGAAATTGTGCTGGCTGGGTCTAAGAAAAAAGGGAAACTTATTCTATAAAGACCAATGATTAGGATTGTGAAAACAAAGGCAAGTTCAAATAGGTTTAAGCAGGGGATGTAAAAATAAAGTATATGGCAATTAAGTATATTTTAGAATATAGTAATAGGGAATATAGAGGTCAGACTTTTGTAATACCTTTTCTCATTTTAACTGTTGATTTATTGAAGCAAGATTTTATGGGGCCAAAGACTGGTACCAGAGACATTTTAACTCAAAGGTTGTTTAACTCATTGTTGTGATTAAAATGATGTGAGATACTGCTGGAGTAAGCTTTCTTCTATGCCCAACGTATTTGAAAATATATCTTTTCAGTCTTCAACATTTTTGAAATTGCTAGTGTACATTCTACTTAGAGATGAAAATATTTTGAAACATTTGTGTGTCACTGCAACACATCACCTAGAGCACAATAATTGTCCCTCTGCTACAAATATATCTGCCATTCTCATTGAAGAAACTTCATTTAAAGGAATCCAGTGGCTTATCCAAACAAGCCCTCTGTGACTTGAAAGTGACAGCAAGGGATTTAAATCACAAAGATCATTCTGGGTCTACAGATTCTGTGCAATGCTCCTCGGGCTCAGACCACAGAAATACTGTCATTGTAGGGCATGCCAGTCACAGGACATAAGGAAGCTAGGGCACTTCCTCATCTACTTCATGTTACATCTTCAGAGTCTGCTTAGGGAATGATTACATCTGTTGTTTTTACTATCAGAATTATGAAGACTAGTCTTTTACATTTGAACAGGGACTTGGCAAGTGCTGCCCTGAGGGAAGAGCGGCAAACGAAGTGTGGCTGTTGACTGATCTGTTTTCTGTAATGCTGCTCACAGCACTATTTGAAAAAATATTTTAATTATGAAAAGTAATCATAAAATGTTATTCCAGTATTTTTAATTTGTGAAATCTTTTAAAAAAACAAAAAATCAATACCTGTGTGTTTTTCAAGGAAACACTGCAACCTGAACAATTAAAATAAAGCTAAGTGTGGTCTTTGTAGGGTGCCTTTAAGTGAATTCTGTATCACTGCACTTGACTGTTGCTCTCATGTTAGCTTGAGAAATGCCTTTTCCATCTATTAGCCTGAAAACTCTTTCAGCCAAGGAAAGGACAGAATTCTATAAAGGAAATTTATTATATTTCAGGGTTTGCTGCTGAATTTTAGCTTATTTTGCAGGGGGAAAATGGGACTAGATTCAACAGGAATATAAAAGCTATTAGAGAGGAGACCAGGCTGAAGTGTATTTCATTTTCATTAGTGCGAACACTTTCCATCTCCTTTAACCTGCACTCTCACCATATGCACAATAAAAAACAAAGGGTTCAATTTGCTCTACAACACTGGTAGAATTGAACTAATTGATTAACAGCAATTTCCCCTATCAAATAAATGGAGCGATGTGATTTCTGACATGGACAGAAACAAAGCTCAGAATGTGGTAAGGGTACTGGTTTTGAATACAAACAGGCAGGAACCAAGGACAGGTGTCTCAACACAAAATGAAGCTGTTGGCAAAATCATTACTACGAGCATGCAGAGGCTTCTTTTAGCTCTTAAACAGCTCATTTCTTCATGACAGTCTGAACTGAGTTTAAGCAGCTGTCCCAGGTAACTGAGCTAGCCTTGAGCACAGGAAGTAGGGCAGTTAGGAGAGGAAAATGATCTCCTGGCCCTAAAACTCCCTTGCCACTTTTGCTTTGCCACAAAAGCAAGATACTTTTGCACTTCTTTCATTTGCAGTGGAGGCTTGGCCCTGGCTCCCAGTTCACTACATTTTGTTCTTTTATTGAAATTCTATCCCTTCAATAATGCAGAACCCTTGAGCCTTGAGCTCTTTCCCTCCTTACCCATCCTCCTTTCAGTGACTCTCAGTAAAAACACACTCCTGAAGAGTGCTTTAAATTTTTCATGGTTTTTTTTGGTTTTCATTTTGCAGTGAGATCTTGCTTTCTTCCTTGGATTCTCCTTTGCCACTTTCTGTAATGTATTTGTATCCTGCAGTAAATATGATTATGTAAGAACTAGATCAGCTATACAAATTGCCTTGGAAGAAGCACAGTGTGGGTACTACGCTAGCAAAGAAGTCAGTAACATCCCTTAAGATATAACAAATAAACTTCAGCCATATTGTTGTGGTGTGTTTTTTCTTCAACAGTTTGTAATGGTTTGTTTCTATTTCCCCCCATGCTGGTTCAACTTAAGTTGTATTCTCCTATTTAGCTGTCCACCCTACCCCAACCCTGCCCCTTATGCCAGAATGTTCCCTTTCTAGATGTCAATCCTTTCTCATGCCAACACGCTGCTTGTACCTCCCTTTGGAAATCCCCTAATCCTCATGCCCCTCTGGCCCGTGTGACCTGTTCTCCTCCCATGTAGTCCCTCATTGGTTAATGTAAACTAAACTCATCTTGTACTCCTCCTCTAAATTCTTTCCCATTTTCCCTTTTCTCCCCATTGGTTGAAGAATTGTACCCTCCCCTTGTATCTCCCCTGTTTAAAAGATTGTGTGCTATGCTGTTTTTCTGGGGTTTTGTCCTTGATCGCCTTCTGGAATAAACTTCTTTGGGAAGTCACACAAAAGATTCCCTCCCTATTTTTTACTCCAATCCTTGACACTTGACACCCTGTGCCATAGAGTGAAAGCCCTACAGCTGCATCTCAGCCTGCAGTGCTTTCTGAGAGCAGCATGCTCTTGGCCCAGGGCTGGAAGATGGCTGGGGAAAAATCCAGCATAGCATCACGTATTTTTAGGCCAATGGAGACAGAAGAAAGAATATAAAAATGAGGAGTGCCTGGTCAAGTTTTTGGACATTGCTAAATTGATTATTTGCACAGTCATTAATAGTGCTCTTGGGCATTTTCTTTGACTTTGTAAATTCATATCTTTGGCAGTGCTGTGTGGAGGTCTCTCTCACTTCTCATGAGAGTCATCTCTTCTAAGATGACTCCTAAGATGATCTCTCCTAAGATGACTTCTCTGCTCTTTTAGAGGGCTAATATTTGCCAGTAATATTCCTCTGGATCTTTTTTTTTTTTTTTTTTGTCGCCAGACAGATGTGCAAATAAGGTTACAAGTACATTGCTTACTGGTGGGATAGCATATGAAAGCACCACAGAGGAGGGTAGACCTGATTACCTGAGAGAATGTTTAGAATAGTTGCTATAACCACATGGAATAATCTTTCCATAGAAAAAAAAAATTAAAAATTAAGGAAATCTGTACTAAAGAAATTGCAGACCAAAGATTTAAACCTTCTGATTCTTTGGTATAGAATCATCACCTACATCTAAAAGATTAGAAAATGAATAAGAACATGATACAAAAAGAAGGAGAAGAAAAATCTATGATTTGTGCAAAACATTAAAAATGTGGCAAGGACTGGAAGCTGGCAGAAAATAGAGGGCCAAAAGTGCAAAGAAAGGCAAGGAAATGCATAAGTTAAGGTAGATATTAAGGAGCAAGACGCATGAGGTTTAAATTATGGTAGCTGAACAAAAATTTTGAAATACTTTCTCGCAAGAACACTACTAGACAAATAGAGATACGTATGGCAAGGTTATTGAAAGTATTCCTTCAGGTAAAAATCCAAACTTCTGAAAGCTATTTTGTTGGTGGTGCTTGTAAGTGGTTTTTTAGAAGAAGGAGGAGAATCTCTCAGGACCTAGCTTTAGTAGAAGTTGCAAAACATTGGTCCTTTGCTTCTGATTCTTCTGTTAGCAGAATTTCAGTATTGCTCTATTCGTGTGGAATGATTGCCAAAATTTTCCCTGAGGCTAGTGTAGTCAAGATGGTTTACCAATGCAGGAAGAGATTTTGCACCTGTATGTTCTCTCCCATGCTCCATTTCTTTTATGCTCTCAAAGCTTCCTGGTGTTTGCCTAAAGTTAATTCATCCCTTCCCACCTCATAGGCAAGAGCTTTTCCGATTGCACTTTAATTGCCTCAGTGTTAATCCCTGTTTAATAGTGTTAAATTTTGCAGCAAATTAAAACCTAATTTCTGAGTTTGAACTGTATCATGTTGTGCGAGTTACATCTTGACGTTACTCTGTGCCCAGCTGCCCACATGATACTTCATGTCCCGAGGAGCGTTTCATGGCTGTTTTAATGCAACAAAACACTGATGTTAATTCTCTGCAATTTCCAAACCAGAAACTGTGAAGAGCAAAAGCACAATGGTTTCCATAGAATTTTTTGTGAAAATAATTGGGCTGAAAATTATAACATGATGATAGAGACTGAAATGCTCATAGAGGCTGACAGAGATGCTCTTGGAGAGCATTGCCCACTTGTTATCGGGTAAACCCATCAGTCACTAGCCTCCCTGCTGAGCCCACAAACAAAGGCTGGAGGTAGGAAGGGAAGGAATGAGGAAAGGAGCTTGTGTGATCACTCTAAGCCAGAGGGCTGAAAACCCATACTATTTTCAAGTAAAAAATTCTAGGAACTAAAAAAGCCTGAAAAATCACATTTCAGGCATATATTGGACCTTGAAATATGTAGGCTTTTCTCTTGCTGTTTCTGTTTTTGGCTACAATACCAGCCCAAAGGATATGCAGAATGAGCAAAAATACAGTAAACAGCTTTAATGAAAGGGCAGAGAGCAATGGAGCTGACAAAGAGATCTTCATGCTGTCTTTTGATTGATATGTGTACTTAATTGAGTGCCACATCATGTACATGTTGTGTGTGTTCTGAGGCACACAATAAGAATTTACCACTAGCAAGTGACAGCTCTGAGCATAAATAAAGCATTTCATTGATTGTGGAATGACTGTGGGTGGACTTGTGGCAGATCATGTGCAAGCCAGGGCAAATATTACAGTAGTGGCAAACCATTTCCCTACCATTCACAGCTCCTTTCAGAGCTGTTTTATCACTCATGCACTTCAGAAGATGAAATGGAGAAGCTGTGGGCTGTTACTGCAGGCTAAAGATAGGCCTTCCTACCTCTGCACTCAGTTTATGTACTGACAGTGAACTCTTTCTTTTTTTTTCCTGTTGGGACAGAAAAGGGATTCAATTGACACCACCACATTGATTGTTCTACTTGGAGGGCTGTCTCCTGCTGTATCCTAAAGTGTTTTCTCTAGTGGTAGGGTAAATGTAGAATCGCACCTACTCTGACACCTGCCTCTAGAGGAACCTTGATACAGTGACACTAAGCAGGGCTTGTGCTGCCCTCTCTGTGGTCCACAATCTATTGATACATGATCATTAAAAAAAAAAACCCACCTTTTTTTTTTTTTTTTTTTTTTTTCTTTTTTGTAGTAGGATGACACTATGATGAGACAGGCCAAGTCTCACTAGGAAAAAGGATCCTGCTTCACTTGGTACCCTCCCCAGCCAAACTTCTCTCCATTTCAGAGCTGGACTGGCAAAGGAGACCATTATGTCATGTCTTTCACTGAAAACCATTCCTTAGCTCCCTGCAAGCAAACTAAGTACAGAATATTTTTTTTTCCCTGCACTCTGTATTAATGCAAGGTGTCCAAGTCCCAGTGTACTAGTTTACATTTTCTTAGACAATCCATGTCTCTGTTCAAAGAGTTATTGTAAGGTGGATTTGGATCATGCTGATCAGAGTGCAAGGTCACTGATGATATAATGATGATTCAGTAGAAGAAACTAGACTCAATTTCATGGTAAATTTTGCAACCAGGAAAGGAAAGGTGATGTACTGGAGTTTGTACTCATGTAGTACAATTTTCCTCTTAGCCATGCTGAGCACTACCATAAATGGAAGTCTTGTAAGTAATACTGGCAATACATAAAGACTTAAAAGTAGCTAGTCACAAAGTTAAATAATAGTAATAATTCAAAAAGTCAAGTAGCAAATTGTAGAGGTCAATTAAGAAAACTACTTTCATATTGCATGGAAATTTTGACTACTGGTACAACAATTTCTCTTGGTTGCAGGAATCAGCTGAAAAGGTAGAGATTTTAAGCAGTTTACTTAGGGTTTGATCCAAGAGTCTCTAAAGTTAGTGGACACCTTTACACTGATTTCAGGGAGTTTGCATCGGGTGTTTAATTTCAGTCATATCAGTACCAGTGCAGTATTTGAAAAGCCATAAATGGAAAAATGGGAGAAAGAAGGCACTGGAAACATCATTTTACCAATTACCTAGAAAATCCAATTAATTAGTGATTTAAAGAAGTGGAAAGCAGTGGTGTTTAGTAATTTTATTTTCTACAGTTTACAATAACACATTAGATTGTTAAGATGAAAATCATTTAAGAATCTAATATGCTTTTCATTATGCATGCTGTTTGCTTGTGCATGTTAACTTTAACAGGAAAACCTGAGTAGTCAATTTTTTTTTTTCCTCAGCAGATTTGTGTATTTCAATATGTTGGAGAGAATATTTCTTAAAATATATTTTTTATATACACATATATATATACATATTTATATACATATATATATATACATAGGTATTTATATACTCTTGAAAAGCTTTTTTTTATAGATTTATAATAGAATTGCAAAATCATGTTTTGTTGGCTGAACAAAAATTTTAATTTAGAATCTTAGAGTAATATATTAATTATTCTGGCTCATTTAGGCCTCTACTCAGTCTTAGCTCAAAGATTCAAGTATTCTCTCCTGTATTTCATGTCTTGCTTCTGATTAAGCCCTATCAATAGCTGGCACAACTTTGTTACAAAATTTGCACCTTGACCTCACAATTTGTATGCTGCTATGTTTAATTATTTTTGAGATATTCGAATTTTAGAAACCATGGTTTAATAAAAGCATCAATATCTTCCTGTGGGATTACCACATAATTACGGTTGCCATATTCTCTTTACCATTGTAGGACATATCAAATGTAACCATCCTGAGATGGTGCTGCCTAGAGGGTCAATAGTTAGTAGAACAATTAAGTGCATTACAGTTTCTGACTCGTTTTTAGTCTCTTCTTATTAATGCTGAGAGCATGTACAGATTATGTACTTAAAATCTTTTTTCATTTCCAGGAAGATTATTGTTTAACATCTTCACCAATGTGCAAAATATTAGTATGTGGGTGTTACTATCTTTATAATAACAAATGCATCATTTTTGGGTTTGATTATTTAAAAAATAAAACCAAATAATTGAAAATATGCAAAGAGTATTAAAATACTTAAGATATTGCATACTATTTACTGCAGTGAAATTCTTGAGACTTTTCTTGAATTTGCCAAGAGCAGACAGATGCTTTGGTGGTTCTTTTGTAGAAGATAATTATAATGTGAGTAAAAAGACAGGAAAACAAAAACCATAGAACTCTGGAACAATTTCATTCTAGATGTGAAAAAGTCATATATATGTATATATCTTGAATATTGAATCTTGATTTCAGAGTTTAACAAGTAATTTGAGGAATATGTAAACAGTTTATTAAAACATCACCACATTCTTAAGATGTATCACAGTATGGCTGGCTACACATAATCCATTCACAACCTTGCCTCACTCCTCAGCCAATAGAACTGATATGGTTTATACAGCTACAGGTCTAAACTACATCATGGGTTCATGTGTATATCCATGTGGACTTTATCCGTACTGTATCCATGCATTTGCATTGTATTGGCTTCTGTGCATATCCTCCTTAACTCACTCCTTGATCCCTATGGAACAGGACTCTCCACAGATCTTTTGCATCATGCAGCACCAGACCAAATGTGGTGCATAGAGTACGACACACAGCCAAAGAAGGTAACTTGGGTTTTACCACCCAAACAATGAAACAGTGGGTGCCAGCCCAGTTTAAAAGGATGAGACCAGGGTAAGGAAGTACTGGCAGACAGATTGCAGGACACTCTATGAATATATTTCAAAAACAATGAAAATTGTATCCTGTTTCCTCGCACCCTGGGGATTCCATAGCTGAAATAAAGCTTAAGGTATTTGTTTAAAAGGAAAAGTATACAGGTGAGGAATTTAGACATCAAACTATGTATTCTGTAGGCTTCATGATGAGTTTTATGAAGGCTTCAGGAGTAATATGACCCTTCTTATATTTGAAGGCCTTAAGTGTTAAAGGTAAAATATTGTTGAGCCTAATGGAGAATGGAGTGACTAAAAATTATCTGAATTATCTGAAACTCTGAGTACTCTCAGCTCTTAGAAATTGATCTTATATATCACACCTTCAAGGCGCTAGGAGAGTATTACAGCTATGATGGTCCAAGACTCTGGAAAATACATGGTTTGCAGACAGCGGCAACCGAGCATCTGTGTCTGAAGGTTTGCATTGTGATGCCCAAGGAATATGCTCCCTTAAATATGCATTTTAGCTAAGTGTCTTGTTTGTATTGAGGACCTTTTCATACTTTAATTTATGACTTGTATGATAATTTTTTAACCCACTTAAATGTTCTAATTAAATTGTAAGAAAGTATAAAAAATTTGTCATGACAGGACACCCCATATGCACACGTTTTGCAATAGTGTAAGTTTGGTGTATTTCTGTCTGGAATAAATTAAAGGTATTCACAAAACATTAGTCTTGTGGAGACGGATCAAACTTGTACAATACATGTGATACACACACAACTTTTTTTTCAAGGTAAAAAGGACATTAATTTTTTTTTTTTTTTTTTTTTTTTGTTCCTTTAGTAGATTCCAGATTGTAGTTGTCAGTCTTGGCTCTTTGATATTGTCTAAATCTAGCTGCAATTAAATAAGAATGTGATTTCCAAAACACTTTATAGCAGAATCATATGTCCTTTTGCTCAGCCAAGTGTGTACTTGAGGAGAAGAAAACAGAGAAGTGCCTTCAGCCCAAGGACATGGAAAGAGTAACCCTTCAAACTGACTATCAATAATTAAGGTCTTTGATGCCTTGAGTCATTTAGATGATAAGATTGCTTTGAAGTAAATAAATAACAAATTAGAATTTGTGGTAGTCACAGGTGTTTGGCACCACTGCTTGTAATCAAAAGCAAAATGAATGCATTTTACTCTGTGTAATTAGAAAAATAAATGAAGTTTATATGCAAATTGTAAAGCACTTTACTAAGAGATAACCGGTCAGACGGCTTTTTGTAATTTAAACTTTCATTTATGTGGAGAATTTGCAAAGTATCCATTTTCAATGCAATTTCAGTGCAGCTGCTTGAACTATCTTAGTCTTCCTAAGAGAGAAATTCAAACATCACTGGTACCATGCCAATCCTGTTACAGCACAATAAGGACAACATATGCATTTTTAAACTTGTCTTTCTTTCCCTACCTCTGAAATGATAGCAAACAAAAATCCCTGAAGGTTAGGTGAAATTACTTGATGTCAGTAAATAAGTAAATAAATAGAAAAACACTGGGAGATAAATAAAGAAAAAAACCTGCTAATATGTTTCAAGTGTTTTTTGAGATTGAAAGTTAATATTGAAGAACAATGAGGGCTTTTCACAATCTTCCACAGTCAAGGGAATATTTCCCCATTGGCTGGCAATGCTGAAACATCTCAAACATTTGCATTTGGGGAATTGATGTCACCTTCAAAATTCATGACTGACAGAGAATGCATGAGGAAGAAATTGCTTGGAGTAGGTATGCCAAGAGGAAGATGGATGCAAGTGTCTTAATAATGAAATGGGGTTTGTTGTGAAGGGACATGAGATAATAGATAGGAGATCAGTCCAAGGAAATATGTGACGGTGGGATAAGCAGGAAGAGTGTAGAGGCACCAAGAAAAATGCAGATTCAAACACAGAAACTGAGAGGAGGATTCAGGATCGCCATGTGGAGAATGAAAAGTCTAAGGTAGAGGAGAACAGAGGAGGCAATGCATGAAGCCATGATGAAATTGTTTTTTTCACAGTTTATTCTTCAAACTGAGGTCTGTAAACTTCAAGATATTGTGACTCAGAAGCACAGCTGACATAGCTGACAGATTTAGTTGATAAAACTAAGGTTCAATTTTTTTAATGTTGAACCATTGCCTAAGCAGTATTGAAGATATCTTCTCTTCCCAGTGTTCAAATATAATGTTATCTTTGTAACCTATCTGAAAGAGAAAGATGGAAGGGATAGGTTTTCCTACAACATTTCTCCTATCCTCTGAATAGTTAGACAGCAATGGCTGCAAATTTGTGATTGTGACTATTAAATCACACTCGAAATTCTCTTTGAGTCTTACTTCTTGCCCTAAATTGTCAATATTGCCCTAGCTATTGGCAGAATTTCTTGTTTTTTGAACATTATATTCTTGTTGTGGTTTAACCCCAGCCAGCAGGCAGGCCCCAGGCAGCCACTCACTTACCCCTCCCCCCCAGCAGAGAAATCAGGGAGATAACTGGAAGGGGAGAAGTTAGAAAACCCATGAGCTGAGATAAAAACAATGTAATAGCAAAACACAGAAAGCAAAAACACAGAATCAAAGCAAAACACGGAATAAATTCACTGTTTCTCATGCCTGGCAGGTGTTCAACCATCTCCCCATCACAGGCAACAGTGACTTTGAAAGACAAGTTAAAAAGACACGCCCTTTCTTCCCCCCACTTTCTATACCGAGAATTATGTCATAAGGTCTAGAGTGTCCCTTTAGTCAGTTTGGATTGTCTGTTCTCCCTCTGTCTACTCCCAAACTCCCAGGCCACCCCAACTTCTGCAGCAGCGTGGCAGTGCAAGAAGCAAAGAACAGCCACTGTTAGGGAAATCAACTCTACCCCAGCTGAAAGCAGCATGCCTATATCCTGGTTAGTGGCAGGTTGTATATGAGTCAGTGCTGTGCTGCAACAGCCAAAAGGGAAAATGCATCTGGCATAGCATCCTGAGCCAGTTGAAGGAGGGGATAGTCCTGCTCTATTCTGTGCTGATGCAGATCCATCTCAAATTCCATGTGCTGCTTTGGGCACTGCCATATAAGAAGGATATTAAGCTATTAGGAAGCATCAAAAGGAGAGCTACAAAGATGGTGAAGAATCTGGAGGAGACACCATATGAAGAGCAGCTGAGGTCACTTGTTCATCCTGGAGGAGACTCATGAGGGGAAGTGGAGGGACAGGCACCAATTCCTTCTCTGTGGTGACCAGTGACAGGACTTGCGGGAATGTCATGAAGCTATGACAGGGGAGATTTAAAATACATGTTAGGACATGGTTCTTCACCCAGAGGTTGGTTGGACATCGGAACAGGCTTCCCAGGGTAGCGGTTATGACACCAAACCTGATGGAGTTTGAGAAGCATTTGCACAAAAGTCTCAGGCACACCAGTTATCCCCTGTGAGTCCGTTCCATCTTAGGCTGTTCTGTGATTCTGTGATGCAGTCTTTTTCCCTACATTTCACAGTAGCTGACCTTTTGCTTTTATATGGAATCTATTTTCTTGATTAATACTACAATGCATCACCTTTATGAGCAGTTATGCCACCTCTCTTTCATCAGGCTTTTGTTGGAAGTGACTTCTATGACTATTAATTATTTCCTATAGCATTCAGCCCCAGCTAGTAACCATGCATAATAAGGAAAAAAAATTGCATCTGTAAGCTTTTGCATAATTAACCTGTACATATTTCTTAGGGGGAATAACTGTAAGATTATTTATATCACAGTAGGAAAAATGATTCAGAAAGGCCTAAGGATTCCTCTTACAAAACTTTTTTTATAATATTCATTACAGTTTAAAATCTTCTTGTGGAAGTCTAAACTATCATGATTTGTACTAGCTGTGAAGTATCTCTTTTAGTACCCTTGCTATTGACCAATTCTTTGACTACAGAAAATTCTTGATGTGTAGCATTAAGTATCTACTATTGTCATATTATTGTGGTGATTAGATGAAATCCTAAAGCCACGAATGCGGAGATGTCAGTTGTAGTGAGCCGGCCAGATTTTAGTGGAAATAGTTGCAGAGTTTTTTTATTCAAGTGTGTTTGCTGTGTTTTTTGCAGCACTTTTTCATTTTTATAATCTGGTGCTGCTGTCAAGCAGGTTCCATGTTCCAACCTAGCAGTGATTTCATTAATGACAGGTAAAATGATCAAGAAATACCATCTTTGCCTTCCCCCACTTCAGCAGGCATTTATACCTTCACAGCTGCAAGTGAGAAAACAAATCCGTTTTTTCCTAGAACTACAGAGGGTATTCTGTTGGTAGACATTTCTAGTATATAATTGTTTTGATTGCATTGTGTTCTGTTCATGTTTCCTCCTTACTTGACATACGTGTCAAAAAACTTTTTACAGTTTTACAATACAAAAAATTATGAGGAAATCTCATAATTCTCTTTATACTTTGCTTAACAGAAAGGGGATCCTGGTCATGTCTAGAGTTTGCAGCCATTATCACAATAAAATGAACATTAAAAAGCCATGGTAAATACATAAGCACATCTCATTCCATCTAAAATAAAGGAGTGGAACACACACTTAAGATGACTTCTTTATGATGCACTGTAATGTAGTCTTCTTAAATTCAATGGTTTAGCACAGAAAACATTCACCAAAATCTCTAAACACTGGGAAATTAGCTTTACAGCTATGCCTTGAAAATCAGGCATGAGACAACTTGAAAAGAATGTGATTTCAACCAACATATTTATTTTTGACAATTATTGTTTCCAGATATTGTTTGTTTTACAAGTTTTTGTTCAGTAAAGACAAGCATAAGAAAAATATTAGCAGCTATGACACACATGTAGAGATGAATACATTCACAAATACCTGCTTTTGGAAACTGCATGACATTTTATACTTCACACAATGTCAGACCCCACATGATCAACTGGTGCCATCAAATTCTCACTCATGTTTATGCAATTATTCAAGTTGTCTGTTCAAAGGAGATAAAGGTAAACTTTAAACAGAGAATCTTTATTCACACAATGATTATAGCACAATATTAGCATTATTTGGATGCTCTGGCTCCAAAGCCTAGGGAAGGAAACACCCAGACATTCCAGCCTACAAAGTGCTGCACACTCCTTTCTCCCTTTGTCTCCAGCTGTAGATGAGGACATTCATTATTTCCATGTGTCAAGAGCAGAAATTGATTGCAAATCAGAGGCACATGCTCTTACTAAAGACAGGGACTGAATTATGATTAGATTGTAGTTCCAAATTAGACCAGTATATGAAAATATATAAGCTGCAGGGGAATACAGCTCAAGATGAATTTGTCCTCTTTATCTCACAAATGAAAGCTATTCTTTATCCAACAAACCCCCTAGAAATAGACAGTATTCAAAAAATCTCAGCGTTGACACAACACTTAATCTTGTTATTTGTCACTAAAAATGTCTTTAAAACATTTTTTCTTTCTCATTCATCTAGATAGTCTTTTTTCCCCTCTATTTTTTACTAATGGGATCTTCCTAAGTAAGGAAAAAACCCTAAAACAAACCACCCAAGAACCACCCCCCCCCAAAATAAACAAAAACCCCCAAACAACAAAACAACAAAAGGTGGGGGGAAGGGGGGATTTCAGAGAGAGAGAGAGAGAGAGAGAGAGAGAGAACATTCAGTTTCAATGCCTCATTCAATTCAAAAGCTCCATTTCTTTTATCAAGAAAAGCTGATACTTTTAAAATTCTATGTTGAATTGTGTGGAGATTTCTTTTTACCATTTTATTTCAGCCTGAGAGTTACATGTACTTTTGAAAGAACTTCCAGGTACTCTAGTTGAAAGAGGCAATCATATGCCTGAGGACATATACAATAGGAAATGACAGTGGAGCACTTTACTTCTTATTTGTTGAAGAAAAAAATAGTAACTATGACACCAACTTGGAAATAAGAAAAGACTTTCTTTAATTGGCAGAGTTCTTCATACACCTTGCTGGAAAGAAACTACAGTCTAGCACAATCCTGTTTCAGTAGTAAAAAGCCCATTCTGTCTACACCCAGAGGAGCCTGCACTTCCTTCCTATTTAATACTGAGGAAAGGAATTTTGTTTGAGATCCAGTATTTATTTTATTTTCTGTTCCAGAATTATAGACACTGGCTGACTCTACCAGGACTGGTTACAGGAAAATCAGATTTTCTCCTAATCTTGCTCACAGACTTTTCTATGAGATCTTAGTCACTTTCTTATGTTGCAATCTCCAAAGAGCTCCCAAAACAAACAAACAAAAACTGACAAAACTCCCCACAAAAGTAGGGTACTTACCACATATTATTTTGAGATTCTTGGAAGAATGATGTTAATACAAGCAGGTAGGTAAACTAGGAAGTATTTTTAATGAAATAAAAATTTGATATTGGATCAAGAAAACACTAATAGTAAGGAACACTATAACTTAGCTGACTGATGAGAAATGTTTTCTAAAACTGTCCAATAAAAATAGCAATATTTTGCTTTGGCAATTGTCAGTATGAAATATGCATCACTTTGTATTCCATCCAAATTCTCCCTATTTTGACTTTCATTTGACTGGAACAGGAAATTTTCTTTGAAATCTTGTGGTTTTTTTCAGAAATTAAGTTCTGTCTTTTTAATGGCTCTTAAATTTTAATTTTTATTTATTTCTAGGGACAGCTTTTCAGAGTGAAAGAGAAACCTGAGAAGACTCTTGTGAATCCAGTTTCACTTTGGGCTAAAGAGAGATCAGATTGTCAGTCCCATATTTTGCCTATCTGTTGTGGGCTGATAACAATTAATGTATCCTTTTGTTTAACATGAAATTATTCTCCTGGTCTCTGCTGGCAGGTAGGAATGGCACAGAAACCATCATTCTGATTACTTTCAGATTTTTTTTAATTTAATTTAATTACTTACTGATTATTTTTGCCTGAAAAGAGACCTTACAAGGTTTTTTTTTTGCTTAGTATTTTGTCAAGTTTCTATGGATAAAAAAAGGAGAGTTATACTCCTGAAGCCACATTTAATACATCTCTTCTCCTGCATAACATGAACTGAAATACATCACTTACATCACCTTGGCTTCCATCAGCTCACCTAGGCAATTTTAATTTTCTCTGAATGGATGAATGGATGCTTCTCAACTCTTTCTTTAAAGGCAACCTAGGTAGCAAGCTCCTGTCTACCAGCTCTTTGAAAAGGCAGTATGAGCAGATGCATCCATCTGCAATAGTCAGAAACCTTATTTCCTTTATACCTCTAGGAATACAATCCTTTTTCTTTTTCTTCTTCTTCTTCTTTTTTTTTTTTTTTTTTTAAGAGTGTGTGTGTCTGTGCAGGGATGGGTGAATTTTGTTAGCAGATGGAAGGTCACAGGTGTTTTTTGCATCGAAACATAATTAAATTGCATTGATTAAATTAAATGTCTGACAAATATATGGCCTACTCATCTCACCATGAATGGGGCAGATAAAATTCAGCTCTATACTCCAGCAGCAACTATTTGCTTTGGAAAGGGAAATTAATCTGGAGTGAACTCACTTGATGCTTCCTGACTCTGAATCCTTCATCAAAATTATTCCTCCATCAGCTTGGGATGAGAAAGCAAATGATTCACAATTAGCAGGCTTGCCTTTTTTTTCTTTTTTTTTAAATTTTATTAGCATTTTCACCAGTCATAGAGTTGCTGATGCCAGACAACACCTTTCTCATACCCAACAAAATTGCCTCATACATGCCTGGGAAGATCATGCTGATCAAAAATAATTAAGAAGGAAGAAGAGTTATTAAAGCTGAAGGCAGCTATCTAATTGCAAATAAAGTAGCATAATCTTTACCACAATACGAGGGAACACACTGTAGCTGTTTCATTCTGTTCCATCTCTGCACTCAATTTACACAAAGCAAAAACCTAAGTATAGTCTAAATAATTTGGGGACAGTGACTTTGGTGTGTGTCACTGATGTTTGCAGAGAAGGCAGTTTGCCATTTACATTTCAGATTGTAGGTAATGAAAATTCAATCAATATTAAATGCCAGTAAAGGTCTAATATATCAATGTTTTTGAACATCCACAACTCTGCATGGTTTCAAAGTACTGTCTCTGTTTATTTATGTACTTAGGAAATACTTAGAGCTCAATTTAAGGAGTTGTCAAACTTCCGTAGATCATTTTGCATCGGTTGGGCCAGTAAAATAAAATCAGATTAAAGTCAAATAAAATAGGACTGAGACCTTTTTAGTTAACTGGTGTCCAACGAGAACCTCAAAGAGAAATCAGTATAAGAATTCTCTTAGGGCTTTGTTTATGTAACACGGGCCAGTATAAAAGCATTCTTCAAAAATGATAGAACTACTCTATAACTACTCGAGTACCTTCAATCAACTAGAAACTACTTAAGAAGACCTACATTATTTGGCATTGATTTCTTTCTTTCAATTTGATATTTCTTTCTTTCTTCAATTTGATATTGTTTTCTTTCTTTCCAGATAGAAAAAAAATGAAAGAAGCTTTTCCTTAGAAGTTCCTTCCTTCATACTTGCTTGTTTAGTAGAATATCATATTTTAGTACGAAGGGTTTAGAATTTATTTTGATTCAGTATTTTGAAGACTTTCTATGTTCCTTGGGACTTCCTTGACAGAGGTAAACATAAGGGGGGGAAAAAGGTAGATTACAAGAAACTCATGGAATTGTTTAGCTATCTAAAGATTTAATCTGCAGGGCTATGAATTTGCAGGATTATTTCAGCTATGTTCTCTTGTACCTCAGTGAAGAAAATGCATAATTAGAGAGAACATCAGATTGTGTGCACTGTTTTGGTGTGTTTGGCTTCAGTGTATGGGTCAAAAAGTGTGTTCTTAGTGTCTTTCAAACATTCTCGAGCATGTTTAATGCTCATCCTTATATGGTGAATAGGTATTAAAGACTAACCATAAAGTTATTTTTTAAGATTCTTACTTCAAAAAGTAAGTTTTGCACAAACCCAACATGGGATTCTGGTGTGGAGCTTTCTTGTCAAGAGGAAAGAGCAGAACAGTTGCTTGCGTGAAAGTTTTTTTTGGGGGTGAGCAAGTTAAAAATAATTTGTATCTTGTTTTGTGTAAATAATAGCAAACTTGGTTAAAAACAAAGTGTAAACTATTTGAGTTGTTTTTCCTTGGACATATATATGTAAGAGTTTGTGAGCATACTACATTTTTCTAGGATAGTCTAGAGGTGTTTGTAATGTGACTTATATTGACATTTCACTTATAGGCTATTGCAGTCATTCAGAATCCCCTGGCAAACACTTAAGAGCAGAAGGCTTCCATGTTTTACTGGAAGAGAATTTGACATTTCCCATCCTGTAGCTGGAAGAATTCTTTCTGTTTTCCCAGGAGAAGAAAAACACTCTTCAGAATAATCTCCAACTTGGAATAGCCACAAACACTAAAAGCTATCTCATGATATGCCTTACAAAGCTCCTCAGTTTATTAAAAATCTCATAGGTTGAAAACAACTTGCTTTGAACACTCTCTCCAAGAATTTGTCTACACAGACAACTTATTCAGATTCTGAGATAGTGTTAGCAGTCAAGAGATCTGGCATTCACATGTTTTCAAATCTACTTAAATCAAAATAAAACACATTTAGGCAGTATATAGCCTGGTCAAGAACTAACGTCATGAAATTTAAATTGTTTTTTTAAGACATATGAATGCAAAGAGACAGGATCAAGGCTTCAGCTTTTGGCCAGGCCTGAAGAATCACCCCTCTTGTGGTAGCTTTCAGTTGTGTGAACATTCCCAGGATGGTTCAGTGCAAAGCCAGAATGGCAGAGCTGGTAATGGCTTGCAAGTGTGACAGACAGGAAGTGCTCTTCACACCATTTACAGCTGAGACAGAGTTCATCAGATCCCCATCCACCTCTACAGTCATTATAGACTGACCACTGTTGAGGCTCAATAGCTAGGCATTAATATTTAGTTTATAATGCTAGCCTAAACGCACTGGTATCCCTGCTGAGGTGAATGTCTGAGGGGATATTTTTCCTTGTGAACTCATCATTTCCAGGGGAGCCAGAGATGAAGTATGATACACAAGGACTACTTATATAAACAGATACTGATTTCTCTCCTTTTATGACAAGCACCAGTCTCAGCTGCAGGGGAGCAGACTGCAGCAACCAAAGCTCCCCAAGCCCACTAACCATAGTATTTGCATGTGGTACTAGCTTCTATAGAGGTAATCAGTCAGTTATTACCTAATAAAATCCTGCTTGAACCTCATGTTGCCTCCACATTAGTGGATTTCAAGTCTCAAAATTCAGCTATGTATGCAAGTGGTCACAATGTGCAGAGCTCTCAGAAAGCCTTTATGCCAATAACAAGTCTCACAGGAATCTCCTAAGAAAGCCAGGGGCACAGGCATGGAGACAGCTATTTTCTATACCAGTAAATTTCTTCAGGGTAGAAAGCTAATTTCAGTTTTCAGTTCCTTTTTTCTTGCAGAAAGTCCCAGATGCATGTCAAATAACACGGAAACCTTGTGCACTCCACTGCCCTCCATCAGAAGCTAAGCTGAGACTAAAATCTGAACAAGGTCTGTGAGTTGGAACCCTGCAGAGACTTTCAAACAAGAAGACAAAGGCTTTAACTTTGGAGCTGTCCACATTCTCTCTTATTAGGATGCTCATTTTACTTGGAATTATCTTCAAAGTTAAAATAACTGGGCCATTCTGATATGTGGTAATACAGGAAAGAGGCTCAGATATTTCTGTGAATGTTGCAAATGCAGAACTGTATTAAGGAAACTTTCCTGTCCTGACCATCCAGGAGCCCCTCTGTCAGTCACACTTCTACAATCAGAGACTTTCACTGCTGGGACTGAAGCCCCTTCACAGCTTGTGGCTCCAGGGACCTACAGAACCCCACTTGACCTCCTACACACCCCACACTCAAACAAGGTTTCCTCACCAGCTCAGCTCTGTTTCTCATAGCAGAGTACCAGACCTCTAGATCCTTAAAATGATTTAATCTTGGTACACCACCAGAATAACAGCTCAAACCAGGTGTCTCAGAAAGGACTGTGAACAAAGGGCTACCTGGGCTTTTTTACTTTCACGGTTTAAGCCCACAAAAATCAGTGTTCATTGGCTGCTGCTGTGCCACTCACCTGCATCACAGGTCTCAGGGCCCTTTGTTATGCAAAGGGTCGGCAGTTCATGGCCCCGTGCAGCTTCTGCTGCTCAGAGCTCAACCTGCAGCTCCCTCTGCAGCTGCAAACTGAGATGCCTGCACTGAATGGATTCCTCAGCCTTTAACTTGAAAATTCCAGATACTGCTAACAATACATCTTACCATTGCAGGATTTCCTTCACAGACTTCACAGCAGATGTTCTGAAACTTTGTAGAGTTTATTTTCCAATGGGCAGGGTGAGGAGGGAGAGGTGAAAAGCTCTTTAACACAGTTCCCTCAAACTTGTTTTCCAGTCTGAACTGCTATTCAAGTCATCTATATTCACAACTGATTTCTGGTAATGATTAGACAAATTCATCAAGTGCATATTTGTTCACTCTTGTGTATGAAAAGTAACAATTCCATATTTAGCAATAAACACAAATGTTTATTGTGTGCTGTAGTGGTCTGCCCTGCAGATAGGGGCGGAAATGTTAACTCCAAACCATGGGCCAGCTCTCAATCAGGGTGAGCTGGTACCCACCCCCAATTGCCTCATTTGGTTTATGGAAATCATTTCCAGAAAGTTCTCAGTTCTTGTTGTTATTGGTTAACTTTTGCTGCAATATTTTCCATATTCCTAATCGCCTTCCCCCATTGGACTGTCCCTCCTTTCTCCACCCTAAACCCCTCCCCCGTGTTCGTGCTTAAGACTGCTGTTACCCTGGGCCTTCCCGCTCTTTTTCGGTCCGTTCCCTTGTACGGTGCATGGCTTATAGTTTGTTATTTTCTCGTTATTAAAAAGTTCTGTTTCTGGACGAGCGAATCAGAGTGTCTCTCTCATAAAGACGCCAAGGGTGGGTGACCTGAGACGAAGCGCCGGTTATCTCATCCGGGCTAGAATCGGACGCTTCAGTGTGCCATTTTATTACTTCAATCACCTAACAGATAGGACTAAACTCATGTGTCTTAGGTGTACAATGCACACTTTGTATAAAGTATAGGGAAAGCTAAAGGTATTTAATTAATCATAAACATGTTGAAATCAAAATATTTTTGGCAGTGATACAGTGAATTGTACCATCTGCCATTTTATTAAATATGTTTACACAGACAAAAAAAATCAAAGCTGCTGACTATATGGATCACTGTTGAATCAGTTGGAACTCCTTCTGGATCACACTTTACTGTCTGATATGTTTCTAATCATAAAATGCTGTGCTCAAAAATTGAGAGGGAGAGTGAGTACTATTTACTTTCCAGTCAGAAAGGATACACCACTCCAAGGCATCAGGCAAGTTCCTGATCACAACTGACATCTAGTTGAAAAGTCTCTTCGTGATTTGGGGCCCCAGATCAGAGACTCCATGGTCAGGAATAGGCTTGGCTGTGGTGGGAGCTGTAACTCAGGCAGGGCCCAATTTCAAGAGCTTCTGCCTGAAATCAACTCCCATCCCTTGTAAGCCTTCCTCTGGAGCTGTCAGGGAGCTTCTCCCGGTGTCACCAGCTGCACTGTGCCACAGCTGGCTCTGAGCTCAGGCAGACAAAACCCCACGATGGGAGAGGATTTTCTCAGGTCCTTCCAGCACAGTTGTTTACATGCTACTGTTATGAAAGGATTCAGCACTTCAGCTAGATCATTTTATCTATCTGCTTCCAGCCCACTGTAAATATGAAGTAAATTACTTGGCAATTGCAGAAGAGTAAGAGGGTGTGTGAGAAATCAATTAAGGAGAGTCAGCTGAGAAAAGGTAATTTGTCATGACATGGTAAGTTGGTTGTTTATAATTGTTGGTAGCTTTCATAGGGTTTTTTTGATTTCCAGAGAGTTAACCACCTTCTAGTGTCTCATTGTCTTCCAATGAGTTAGAATGGACAAATGGGGGAGCATTTAACTTTCCAGATTTATTGCCTAATTTTCTGAGTGTTGTGTAATTCAGTTCAATTACCCAAGACAAAGAAATGTCAACAGATTGCTTTTATTTCATTAAAATCTGCTATTGGAAATAACCTCTGAAAAGGTACATCTTTCTTGGAAAACAACGCAAAATTAGCTGGATGTATTTTATATTTTTCCAGTTCTTCATGCACTGGCTATTACAACTTCATGCTACTCACTAGATACAAATTAGTCTAGTAGTCTGGTCCAATGTGAAAGCATGTTTCATCTAAAATGGGAAAAGAGTGGAAGACTAACTAAATGAATTGGTTTATTTTAAATGCCCTTAATCCTGGGGAAAAACAACAATGAAACAATTTCATGAAATAATTTATCAAGAAATGTGCTTCAAACCAGTATTGCATGAGTGGTTTTCAGAATTACGACTTATATTTTCACTTTCATCCAAAATAAATGTCACAAATTTCCAACTCCATTATTGCACTGAGCTCTCAGTAATAATGGTATGGTTTAGCCTATGACACATGTTCACCTTTGTAAGTGGCTTTAAGTTGCTTATTGCTTTATTTTTTTCCTTTTTTGATTAATTTTAGTTACTATTTTGATAAGTGCTATGTATTAGTGTGTACCATGATCCCAGAAGCCAGAGGTCTCTGATTTTTGCCATTTCTGTGTCACTACTTATTTTGGGATTGAAGTGCCTAGTGTTTCAATGCCTTCCATTTGGCTCTTCTAAAATAGGACTGAATTATTTTAAATCTATAGTGATGAAATAATGAATGCTTGCACAGAGATTTGAGAATATAAAGTGCTCTATAAATACCAAGCATTATTATTAACAGTTTATAATGGAAGAATGCAGTCCTGGAAGGAAACCAACAATGAATTCAAAGCTGAGGGTTTAAAACTAATGATTTCAGAGGAAAGAGCAAATTTAGCCTGAGACGTGTTTGTTGTATAAACACATTTTTTAGAGACCTCACACTACCTTCAAATGTTTCCCTGTCACACAAAACCCAACAAAAGTAAAACAATTTTATGCTTTAAAAATAAACAACAAAAAGGTCTCAAAGTATTTGCAGGTCACAAATACTCTATAACCTTAATCTGTCACTGGGAAATTATATTGGATGTCTAGTTATAGTTTGACCAGGATGCCTTGGGTATTTACCACAATAGGGCTTGATACACTAACCTCACAGTTAACACTGCCTTATTCAGCACACAATTCCAGGTGCCTGGACAGTGGAATAACATTCCACTGACTAACAGCTCCCTCCCCAATATCTTTTAGGTCACAGGGTGTGTACCCTGGTACAGTGTGTTAGTTACTCAAACATTCTTTGGGGAGTAGATACATGAATGCTAAGAGGGTAATCATTTTCATATATATACCAAAAATTATGAAAATCTGAAATAAAGTCTTGAGCCATAATTCTTGGTATTATAATCACTAGGATATATAGGCAATTTTGCACTTATAAACAAAAACAAAACATGAACAAAAAAAAAATTTTTTATAATTTCGAGAGTCAAAATCCAGTATACCAATTTACCAATGTAAAATAAAGTTTAGTTTTTATTTACTAAGTGGGGCATTATCAAGCCTCATCTTGAATTGTCACCTTTGTCAGATCTGTAGACACCATAAGAAAAAGCTGCAAACTAAACTGAAGGAAGACTTTTGTACACAGTCCCACTATGTTTGTTCCAGGAAGTGAGAAGCCTTAAAAAAGCTGTTGAATCAAGCTCAGAGTCATGATGAGGAAAGAAAAAAGTCATTAAAGATCAAATATGTCCCTTATTAAGAACCCAAGTTAGCTACTACTGCTCTGGAATTTAATGTTCTTGAGAGTGGCAGCTGCAGTATCACCTAAAGAAGCAAAATTGTATTTTTTGTGCAGCTCTATAGTTTCAAAGCAAGAAAATTAGTTCTTCCACTAATCTCCTACCCAGAAACAAACACTTCTGAAATGTTATATATGATGTCAGTAATCTCCTAAACCAGCAGGAATTCAATGGCTGACTATCTGCAACCTTTAGCTTTGAATCTTTTAATTATAGCTTTTTCCTCTAGCTATTTATCAGATTTACGTATTCCCCAATGTAGACTAAGACTCCTGGAGGTTTGCCGGGCCACTTATAGTGAAGTACATTTTGTGACTGAGGTCTATATCTCTTGGTTTATTTCACAGGTCTATCTCAGAATGTTTAATTTTCTCTGTGCAACGATGTCTTGACATAGACTACATCATGCAGATGATTACTGGCATATATTTCACTGTGTGTAACTCTCCAATGCTAATCCTTCACTCATGACAGCATGGCTCACAGGAGCAGCCCTTCTTTTAGTTCTAAACACCCTCTGTTAGCTCTCCACAGCTGTGTGTGTGTGTGGAGAGCAGCACTTTTCTGCTTTTCTGTTATTCTCTCTCCCTGCTCATGATCCAGAATCAGAATGGTACTCCTGGTTGTATCTTCGCTCTGCCAGATGCTGCCCCATCAATGGAAGTGTTCATCTGTGTCTTTCCTCCACTCATTTTTATATCCCTATTATATATTTCTTCTGTGAATGTGTGAATGTGGGAAGGTGTTTTCTTGCTTCATCCATGCCTGCTGTCCTTCACCTGTGATCTTGCAGTTCCTCCTCTATCTGTGTAATGATGAAAAGCATGAAAATTGAGGAGCCACTGCTTTTCCCTCCATGTCAAGGAAAGAAGTGTTCACATTAACTCTGCTGATTAATTTTGTTCCAAATTTCTTGTCTTCAATTTTTCCATATTCCAAGGGCGACAAATGGATTATTGCCAAAATTGAGAGCTCTTTGTAGCTCTCTTGCCCTCCTGCATCCAATGCATGCTGTAGTTTGGATGAACCTTGCCTTATTTTCATTTTCTCTGTTGATTTCTACTGTTTGGAAACTCACTTCAGCTACCTGGAAAACAGCATGATTGCACTGGATAAGAAATAGGAATGGAAGTGAGTTGGAGGTGATAAAGATCAGGGGTACATTCTCTGACTGTTCCTTGCCACCCACCCCCTCTGCCAATGGTTTATGTGCTCCTGACTTACTTGATCTGGTACAAATAACAAGACTGGCTCCAACACTGAGCCTTGGGAACCCTTCCTGTGACACCAGCAGCTGGATGTAACTCCATTCACCACCACACTCTGGACCTGACCATCCAGACAGTTTTTAGCCCAGTGAAGAGGGCACCTGCCCAAACCATGGGCTGCCAGCTTCTCCAGGAGTGTGCTATGGGAGACAGTGTCAAAGGCTTTGCTGAAGTCCAGGTGGAAACATCCCCAGCCTTTCCTTCATCCACTAGTCAGGTTACCTGGTCATAAAAGGAAATCAGTTTGGTCAAGCACCTGGCTTTCCAAAACCCATGCTGGCTGGGCCTGATCCCCTGGTTGTCCTGTACATCCATGTGATCACAAGATAATGTGTTCCATAACCTTCTCTGGCACCAAGGGTATGCTGTCAGGCCTGTAACTTTCCACATTCTCCTTCCAACTCTTCTTGTAGATGTGTATCACATCGGCTAACCTCTAGATGTCTGGGACCTCTCTGGTTAACCAGGACTGATGAGAAATCAGAGAATCATAGAATGTACTGAGTTGGAAGGGAACCTTAAGGATCACTCAGTTCTACTCCTGGTCCTGCACAGGCCACCCCAAGAATCACACTGTGTGCCCAAGAACATTGTCCGAACACTTCTTGAACTCTCTCAGGCTTGATGCTGTGACCACTTTACTGGGCAGCCTGTTGCTGTGCTTGACCACCTTCTGGATGAAAAACCTGTTCTTGATATTCAGTCAAAACCTCCTCCAGGTCAGGTTCATGCTGTTTGCTCAAGTTCTGTCACTGGCCATGAGAATGACAAGATCAGTACCTGCCCCTCTGTTTCCCCTTGTGGGGATGGAGAGCCGCTTGGTGAACTCTTCCACCAGCATCTTCAGTACCACTTTGGTGAATCCTGCCCAGCCCCATAGATTTACAGGTGTCTAAGGGGCAGGGTAGCTGCTGTGATAAAAGCAAAGGAAAGTTAGAGGAAAGTTAGAAGGATGAGGAAAATTTTCCCAGAAATGTTGTATAGTCTCTGACGTTGGAGATGTTTAAGATTTGATTGGACAAGGCTTTGATTTTTTAGATCTGTTGTGGGCCTTGGACTAGGTGATCTCCAGAGGCTCCTTCCAAGCTAAATTTTTCTGTGTTTCTGCGCAGAAAAATATATTCATTTTCTAAATCATTCCACACTGGTGATGAAAGGTAACTTGGGAACTTTGTATAGAGATAGAAGAATTTAATGAATTGTTATTATTATTGTTGTTATTATTATTATTATTATTGCTCATATTAATCTTGTATGAGAGGAGACTTCTGGTAAGTATAGAGAAAGAAAATCAGGGAATCCATTTGCACTGCAGCAACCTCATGCAAATGCAAGCCTGTGTGCAAAAGCATAACAGAAAATATTACTGCAAAAATAACAATCTGACAGAAACATGCTGCTGCCAAACTGCCATTTTTCTCTATGAATTAATCATTTATTTCCTCTCTGGATTTACCATAGCTGTTATATTGGGAATACCCTTATGATGGAATTGAGATCCTTTAAGTCTCATTCCTTATACAACATAATAAACCCTTTTATTTCCCAAATTTCCTTAGTGTGTATATTATTAGGAATCATAGAATTTGTCTTATATCTGTCTGCAGGAAATCAGTAAGAAGAAGTGCCTTTTGAGAGTAAATGGTCTGGGAGGATTTTCACACAACCAACCAATGAATATATTAAGTGCTGTCATAGTAAATAAATACATAAATAAATAAATAAAATAATGAATATTTGCCAGTGTCTCTTGCCTTAAAACAAAACCCCCCTGCACTTTAATTTTTATTTTCTCTCCAAATATAGTCCTGGAATAACTCTTACTGCATTAGAAAAATGATTAGCTTTGATTCTGACTGATAGGAAGAACTATTTGAATCAAACAGAAATGGGATCTTGGAAATAATCTGGAAAACAGCATGGAAAACAACATTTATGTCAAGAAAAAGACCACTCTGTATTTTGAAAGAATACAAAGCATTTTCCTATATTTTAACCATTAAATATAGGGTGTTTTGAAAAGCAGAGTCAGGTCTGTGCACTCTTCATTTATCTAGAAGGTGTTAAAAATTTTACTCCATGAGTGGAAGACTGTAGTAGCTTGACTTCTCTATATTCTCCAATATTAAGTTTATTAGTATCTTAATTTTTCCTGATTTTATATTAGACTGCCAAAATATTGGAGTGTCTTTCCTTGTCCTACTTTCCATGCTTATTCAATGTGTAACAACTCCTTCCATTTAGTAATCAAAATTAATGTTCCTTTCCTTTGTTCTCCTACCCTTTGCCCCAGAAAATTCTTTATGGCATATTTGAACAGTTTAGGAAAGAAATTCTGACTCAGATATTTAGTAATCTTAATGAAATAATAATTTTAAAGAATCATGAACATGAAATATTTTCTTTAGTAAATATTTCGAGTATTGCCAGGAATTCAAATGATGAGAAAGTACTTTTACATCTCCAAAAAGACATCTGTGTCTTTGAAAGGAAGAAAGAGAGAAGTGAGAGATGCTCCTTGTTTGTTGTCCCTGTGGCTTGTGAATTTTATCTGACTGGCTGAGATTTCCAGTAAAATTTAATAATGGAAGGAAGCCCTGATGTAGCTTTAGTAGGTGAAATTACATCTAGGATGACATTAAGCCTAAGACTGGCCTTATTCTTTGTAAAAAGAATAACATCAGCAGCAGTAAAATAATGCTGTCCCTAGAACAGTTTTTTTACTGTCCCAGCATTGCTTTCTTGATGTACCTGTCTGCCCCTGCAGAAATGTGGTGCATTTTAAGAGACTATCTTGTGAATGGACCTTAACCAGCTGCAGTATAGTGTTTAGCTTGAATGATAATGGGCCTGTGCCAAAGCAGCAGACTGGGACTGGGGGGAGAGTAAGGAGTGCTTCAACCAGCTGTTCATCTGAAATGTCTTGAGAGACAAGCTTGGTGAAGAATGAAGGGAAGGAGACACTTCAGTTGCCAGAGCAGGGATTTCTTTCAGCCCATGGTGAAGACCATGGTGAGGCAGCTGTGCCCCTGCAGCCCGTGGAGGTCCATAGTGGAGCTGGAAGGTGTGTCCAAAGGAAGCTGTGATTCTGTGGGAAGCCCACAGTGGAGCAGATTTTCCAGGAGGACATGTGGCCCCTTGGGGAACCCACAATGGGGAAGAA
This sequence comes from Certhia americana, assembly GCA_018697195.1. NCBI lineage: Eukaryota > Metazoa > Chordata > Aves > Passeriformes > Certhiidae > Certhia > Certhia americana. The sequence continues at coordinate 43,538,288 of CM031861.1, forward strand.
TGTTCCTGAAGGACCTCGCACTACAGAAGGGGCCCACAGAAGGGACTCTTCTCATGAAGAGCTGCAGCCCATGGGAAGGATTGATGTTGCAGAAGTTAACAGAAGCCACCATGTTTCCCATGGGAGAGACCCTGTGCTGGAGCTGAGAAAGCAGTTCTTCCCCTGAGGAAGAAGCAGTGGCAGAAACAATGTGTGATGAACTGACCAGAAACCCCATTCCCTGTACCCCAACACTGCTGATGGGGAGAAGGCAGACAAACAGGAGTAATGTTGAGTCTGAGGAGGAGAGGGGTGGGGGGAAAGTATTTTTAAGGTTTGGGTTCATTTCTTATTCTACTCTGATTTGATTGGTAATAAATATAATTTATTTCAAAATGTCCAATCTGTTTAGCTTGTGACAGTAATTGGTGATGGATCCCTCCCTACCCTTATCTCAACCCATGAGCCTTTTGTTTGATAGTTTGCCTACCTCATCCTGCTGAGCAGGTTAGTGACAGAAGGGCTTAGTGGCCACCTGGCATCCAGCCAAGGTCAAACCAGCACATCAGGTATCTGTTCATTTCTGTCACAGACTCTAGTTCTATTTCCTTTTTTAAAATCTTGGTTTTCTGAGAAATTTCTTTAGTAAAATTTACTTTTCAAAGTGAATTTCTCCTTGTTTTATAATAAAATTGCATTATTAAATGCATTTCTGCATTGGTTGGAACACCAAGATTAAGCATTTTGCTTATTCAGGCACAAAAATCTCCCACTAGGCCTTAAATGTGGATTATTTTCCTGTGAACACAGCTATCATGATATTCTCACTCAGTTATTTGATTGGAAGAGCTCAATGGCAAATGCAAAGGCATACATACTACAGCATAGATAACAACATGTCATTCATAGACAGCTCTAGTCTATTAATTTCATACACATATTTCCTCTTACCAAATATCTCCTCCAGAAAAAGAAATACACAGAAGTTCCACACACTGAAATAAAACTTCTCCTAACTGAAATCGTTTGCAAAGGGAAACTAATGCTAACATCAATAAAGGCTTTGCAGTAAAATAAATGTTTTTCTGAAGGGCACCTTATTTAGATAGGTTGGAGGCTGAGGAGAGAAAAAGGCAACATAAAGAATTAAACTGTGAGTGAACAGAGAGAAGCAAAAGAAAGGCTGTTTAAATGCATGCTACAGCACCTTTTCTTCCTCTTCAGTAATGTGAATGGTTTGTCATATGTGCCTGGGGAATATTCTTTTCTTTCTCTACTGTTAATTACTGCATTAATACACTTAAAATGTTTAGAGGGGAGGATGGGGAAGCTGCTTGAAATTATTTTTAAGCAGGTCTTTTAATTGAGATGCTCCGTTCTCTGCTAAGTTCCATCTTTCCTGCACCCGCTCAATGTGTACCTTTGCTGAGCATGCAAAAGGCAGAGAAGCTGTAGATTTATAGCACACTTAATTCTCAAGCAAGTGGGGATCAATAATCAGGACACAAGGTCTGCCCTACCCTGATAACTGTAAACCTTCCATCTATCACTGGACACCTCAGGGAAACTCACAAATCACAAAGCACTTGGTAATCCTCTCCTGGATTCTTGATTCCTTGTTTAAGCTTAGCTGAGTACACTCTGTGACTCTTCTGTTGCTGTTCTACTTAGGACTTAATGAGAAACTGGGAGAAGCAAAGGACAAAGGAGATTTTGTCCTCCTTCAGTGAGTCTGGCAATACTTCAGCAGACTTTAAGAAGGCTCAGCGGTTAGTTTGTTTCTTGTCTGTATCTTTTTGCAGAAAGCCAACATTTTCAGCCATGACTAGGGGCAAAATAGTTAGTATATCCTAATGATCCAGGAAGTGGATTAATGTATCCAAACTAATTTTTTGTCCCAGTGGTGAATTTCCAGTATGGTCCAGCAGCCATTGCTGAAACTTCAGGCTGTACAGATGGAAGGAAAGCTGCCTGCTCTAAATGGAATGGTGGTGCGAAAGAACTTCCAAAGGAGGGAATGAGATCCATGAAGTACTTATTCAAATACTATAAAAAGTATTTGAAGACGTTCACTGAGGCCGTGTTCTTGGCCTTGGGATAAACCTCAAAACGTTCATGGAGCTGCACTAAACCATAGTTAATTTTAAAGGGAGATAGAAGCTAAGTATGATAACAAGGCCGGGAGGGGCAGTAGCATTGCCAGCTGGAGCCTAGACCCACAATACAGCAATGGGCAAGGATAGAACACCTGTCTTGGGATGGAAGCCAATGTACAAACAGTATATTAAAGCCTCAGCAGGTCCTTAGTGTAGAGGCAGATTAGAAGTCAAACAGAAACACTAGGTTGTAGGGTTTCTCTCAGCACCTTTCCAGCTCCCCTTCACCTAAATTCTAGATTAGTCTTAAATCTAATTTGAGTGATTTCTTAGAGATGTAAAACACTAGTGGAAAATATTTTTGCTACCTAGAAGTCCCTTTGCTTCCCCATACTACCTGGAATTCTAATCATTTTCCTTTTCCTAACCCTCAAATCTTACTTAAAATTTAGATCTGGAGCAAAATTTAAATCATAAGACAAACTATGATCCAGAAGTTGTTAGGGACAATTCCTGATGCAATCCAGTTCTAACTTTGGCAACTGCCTTGCAATCCCACAGCATCTATAACTCCTGTCTATTACTACTAATGCTACTGCTAATTCAAAGACTTAGGTGACCTGAAGCTTAGTCCAAAACCTGCTTTCATAAACTAGAGGAAGAAATCACACAGAATTCTTGGTAGAGCTCACCCTTCTTCTGGCAGCTGTTTTTCAGTCTCAGTGTAACTGAAGCTCCAGGCTTTGTCTCTCTCTGACCCCTAGGCATAACCCTAAAGCTAATCCTATCCCTAAGTCTCGGAGTAGGATGAAAGTTTCCATATCCTTGAGGAAGCTGTCCTCAGGAAAGAATTATGGAGGTAGCCCAATTTCTTTTTTTGGTGCTTTGTAGCCACACCTGGAGCAGTAGGCTTTGTCTTCTGGCTCACTGCTCCCTAGACAGTTTTTATTAATTCCAAGAACTAGTCTCAGCCATCGTTTCTGACTATTCCCATTTTATTCAGCATTTGTCCAGCACACTTTTTATTCTTTTCCTCAGATAGATAATCAGTTGTGTCAGAGAGCAACAGTAACCTAAAAGCCCACATCTGTTCTTCAGTCTTTCTCCTTACTGTAGTTACCCATCTGTTCTTTGTCTTGTATCATGTATGCTCCTGATAGATTCATCAATGATGCATTTATTTAATGCAATATCTCTGTCCTTTTATCAAGCATGTATGCAAATTGTGGCAACGAACATCACTTTGGTTAAAGAGACACTTACACTGTCAATAAACTTATGATACATGCACAAGTACTTCCACATTTGTAGAATCTTAATGACAGAGATCAGTATTTGATCCAAGGCAAGTTAAGCCTTGATCTTAATTATGAGTTCTAGTGCAAATATGACCCCACTATGGTGCTGCAATCTAGATTCTTAAAGCCTTATTGCTTAGATTCAGTTTCTTAGGTAACTGACGTTCTATTTTAACAAAGTTTATTTCCTTAATTTTTTGTGATTAAAAGCTTGAATTCTTGAACTTTAAAAGTCATGATAACAGAAAATACATTGAGTATATCTTCTTCTTTGTTTCATTCTGTAGAATTTAATAATTAGTAAATTATTCTCTTATTTGAAAATTCAGAGGTAGCAATATTAGAAGAATCCATCAAAATAAAAAGCTTATCATGAGCATATCTTTAATTCTTTGGGCTATAAACCTCCTAATAGAGTTCTTATATGCTTTTACCTTAATTACAGAAGTTCAGAGACAATTTTCATTTTGTCCTCTGGCACAAGGATGTCTGTTGGTAGTAAGGGTTTTCCTAATACTTGCAGGTGTCATTATGGGGTGAATTCACTGTCCTAATTCTGACTTTGGTAATGAGACAGTAAATTATGAAACTTTTATCTCTCTGAAAATAAAACACTATTATATTTAATTTTGGTGCTTTCTCTTGATCTCTTCTGGAAAGCCTCTATGTAGTCTGTCCCTGTCCATTTAGGGAAAGCAAACTACTATTAGTCTAAATTGCTTTTTAAAATCCTTATGTGGAGCAAACACACTCTTTCCATTTTGAGGTCTCACCTGTCCAACTGCTTGGGAAACAAAATGAGTTTTTATTTTCACTTCCCTTTATAAGCCACATAATTAATATGATCAAAGAGATCTCTAGTTACAGTTAGATTCAGTTATTTTTGAGGTTTTACACCTTTTTAAAAAATGTTTTTTGTTTGACAAATCAGTTTGAGTTGATTCAGCTGTGTTTATTAGGTTTCTGAAATGACAATATTCAGCATTCTATTTTTTAAGTACATTTAATCAGCTTTAAGAAAGTCCAGAAGTTCTCAAACTTTTCTCTTTGTTGCCTATCTAATTGAGTCAAACACAAGGTCATGTCGTCCTGGATTTCCTACATAATTTCTACCTAATTAGTTTCCTTTAAAAGTGAAAAACAAGTGCTATTTCTTAGGAGGACTATTATTTGCTAACCTTCAATAACTAGAAAAATGGGAACATTTATTCAGGAGGAAAAAGAGATTCCTCCAAGAAATTTGGATAATACCCATGATCTTTCTTCTAGAAATCTCGATGAGATCAACTGGCTTTAAAAAGGGAGAAGAACAGGAAGAAGATGTTTGGTGAGTTTGCCAATATTGTAATAACTATCCAGACAACAAGTAAATACAGATTATACCCCACAGTTAAAACGCACTCCATGTCCAGCTGATAATGAATGGGAGATGCCAGGAGGCCCTTATATCTCAACGCCTTTATCAGTGACCTGTGGGATGACACAGATGGCTCTGCAACAAATGCCAGAGCTTCAGACCAAAGGGATCTTGCAATACTAGAGGATTTGGCCAGCAGAAGATCCTTAAAGCTCAAGACAGAAAGTGAACATCTCTGCTCGAGAGGCAGGAAAGCCCCTAATATATCAATCATACCAGCTGGGATGCAACTGACTGAATAGCAGACAGGATCCAGGTGTTAAGGTGAAAAACAAGCTGAATATACACCAACAGTGTGAAAGGCAACCACAGCTGTGGAAATGTTAGTAGAAATGTGGTTAGCAGAACAAAGAACTATGCTACATCAGTCTGATTGAAAGTAGTGACATGACATTTGGGGCAACCTAGCCAATATATGGTTGCCTAGTTGAAGAAAATTGAGAAACTGGACAGGATTCAGCAGAAGCCTACTAAAAAATCAGGAATTATGGGAATATGGCAATTCAGGAGGTAAATTGTTTTAATCTGGCTAAGAGAAGTCTACAGGGTCTGCAAGTATCTGAATGTGCATTAAAAAATGGATAGAATCAGACTGCATTTTAGAGTCAAAGTAGTGTTGTAGTGACAGGTTCCTGAAAGAGGACTGTGTAGCCTTTGTCCTCAAAACTTTTCTACACCCAGATAGATATAGCCATGTCTGATCCGTTCTAGTGTTGGACATGGTCATATTTAAAGGGGAAGGTTGGATGAGAGGTTTGCAGAAATCCCTTCCAGTCAGCATTTCTAATATTCTGTGTTTGGTCAGACAAATTTGATTGCGAGAAATGCACATTTCAAAGTAATAACATTCAAAGCATATTAAATGGCTTCTAATACTGCAAGTCAGTTCATTTATGTTGGCCTTAATTAAGACTCTTTAGAAAAAAAAAAATATCAATGCACTTATTTGCATTTTGCTGGGCTTACTAGAAATTATTTAACATTTCAAAATTTAAAAGAGAAAGCATAGGTTTTGTACTCAGTATATACTGCAGGAGTAGCACTACCAAGGTTTAAACTTATTGATGTGGAAGAAAAATGCTCTGCATGATGAGAAAATGGTAATGGATCATATGATGTAGTTTGTCTCTAGTAACATTACAGGATAGATATTCAATTAGCCCTTAGCTAACTATCTCCTATGGACTTTCAATGACACTGAAGTGTCTAGATGCTACTCCTGTCTTTGAAATTCTAGCATGGGTTTCAGCTCCAGAATCCCTGAACTCATGTTGTCAACATTCTTGTAAGGAAAAAAGGTTACTTTAAATTTATTCTCCTTTGAAAAGTAATTGTCAAAAACTACTAAAGAACATTGGAACTATGCTGAGCCAGGAGAAAAATTCCTGAAAAGCTATTCTTCCAACACCTCCCAAATAGACTAAAAAAGATATAGAAGCATAGAAAATAAACTGATGTTCCATCTGCTACCCTCAAAAGAGGGAAAAAAAGATTTATTTCACGCCAAACTAGTGAGATATTCACTCTTGTAAGCCTCTGGGAATAAAAGTAAAGATTTTGAAAAGTTTAATGTGTCTTCTCGTCTTCTTAAATTCTTGGAATTAAAACACCTTTTTTTTTTTTTTTTTTCTTCTCTGAAATTTTAGAAAGATATGTACAATATATATGTTTGTTCTTTCCATGAGAAATTAATTCTTTGTACATTCACTTTCTGGAAATGATGGAAACAAATCCAAACTATTTCAAAACTTCTTTCCTTCTCCTTCACTGTCATTAAAATGTCTTTCATATTTCTTCCACTTCTGTAACCTCAGTGCAACTATAGTGCAAGGTCTTGCACCTGGGTTGAGGCAACCCTCAATATCAATTCCACTTTTAATGAAAAACCTGGATATAAGCCAGCAATGTGCGTGAACATGCAAAGAACAGAAAGGGAGCCATAGGCCCAGAAAGGGCTGCATCCAAACCAGCATGTCTGGGGAGATTATTCTTCCCTGTGTTCTGCCCTCATCAGTCCTCACTTGGAGTATTTTATCCAGCTCAGGGGTCCTCAGTACAAGAAAGATTGTCATTGTGATGACCCACTCCTTGGAGTGGGTCCAAAGAAGGGCTATAAAAATAATTAAAGGAATGGAACATCTCTCCTATGAGGACTGGCTGGGAGAGTAGGGGTTTTCAGCCTTGAGAAGATTCTGGTCAGACCTTACCTTAGCCTTCAAATATTTAAAGGGTGCTTGTAAGAAGGATGCAGACAAACATTTTAGCAGATCCTGCTGTGATAAAAGGGGTAATATTTTTAAACTTAAAGAGGGTAGAATCAGCCCTCAACAAAACACAATCAAGAATATAGTTTACCATAAGGGTGGTGAAACACTGGAACAGGCTATCCAGAGAGCTGGTAGATGTCCCATCCCTGGCAACATTTAAGGTCAGGTTGGATGGTGTTGTGAGCAACCTGGTCTAGTGAAAGATGTCCCTCCTCTTGCTAGGGTGTTGGACTAGATGACCTTTAAAGGTTTTTTCCAACCCAAACTATTTTATGATCCTTAAATGCCAAGAAAAAGAACCCGCAAAAGAACATTGATTCATAAGACTAAGTACTTGGGTCAAAACCCTTGACTAAAAGTAGTGAATATTAAACCTTCATTTGTGGAAATAAAATTGTGATAGTTGTCTTAAATTCATTCTAAATTCCATTTTTCTAGACAGCAGCTTTCTGTCATTACTTTTGTAAATATTCTTTCAGACTAGTGTCAGAAAAGTGCGTGCAAAAACTGGATATACATTCACAGATGCAGTATCTAATAGGTTAAAAACTTAGGTAATTTCAGTACCTTATGTTAGTAGCCTATGTTTAAATATCTGATGCTACCAGGCTATGTGCAAATTCAAGTACTGTTCCCACCTGCATTATTTTGAATACATTCCATGTTCAATAGTCATCCTTAGTAACCTTTTGTAGAATGCAGAATATAATTTTTGATGGGGTAACTTTACTAGTAAATAAAATAAGCCTTATTCCATGTGGTTTTCGCAGGGACTGAGCTGTGTGAATAGGAAAGATGAAGAGAGGAGTTAGGTAAATAATTAACCTTTGAAAATAACTCTTGCTCTTGGAGTGTGCATATCAATATGATATAATTACCACATTTTATTCACTGTTGGCTGAAGATCACCATAAGTAATTTAAACAGTGAGCTCACATTTGCATAATGTACAAGCAGCAGGTTCTTTTAAATCCTTGCTGAGAAGAAGCCAACATATTTGTGTATCTACTTGAGATACACCAATTGTGTTTAATTTTCCTGATTCTAGGGATTTTTTTCCTCCTTAATACATTCATACATATTTTAAAAAAGTATTACTGATACTTTGACCTGACCTGAACTGATTGACCTCTGATCAGGCCAAATCCAGTCAGAATTGGAAGAAAATATTATCTGTCTTTTGTAGAATCTTAGTGAAGTTTCCCAAACCTTTGTTTGTGTTATTGTTCAGTCTGGATCTGATTTGCTAGTCAGCTGCTCAGGCTAGTTTTTTTAAGTAAATTCCTTTTGAATGAGTCCAGATCAAATCTGCTTTTATATGGGGCACAGTTCAGCAGTCTATGTGTGGAGGTTTGAAGACAACCACAAGACAATTTCAAATACAAATAGATAGAAATATTCTGAAAAGATTTTATTTTCCCCGTCAGGTATATGCAAAGGCAATTGACTAAGAAACATTTTTTTTTATTAAGAGGCTGATGTCTGAGGAATTGGAGCTCCTCTGCCAGGGCCTGTTAGAGTAACAGTAACTGGAAGTAATAGTAACTGGAACAGGGATTTTGTCTGCTTTTTCACAAGAGGAATTGATCCACTTCAGGTTAATTATGAGGAAGAATGGGAAAATAATTTTCAGAGTAGAGAAATCCATTTCTATTCCCAAGTCATATTGTCACAGACTATAAGTCTATAAGCCAATGGTATAAATTTCACTTTGAATTTTAATTACGGTCAAGTTTCTTTAGGAACACCTCCAAATGAATTAGAATTTTAAAAAATCGTCTTCATGTTGAGCCTTAACAAAAGAAACTGAGTTTATCTCACAGCCTTCCTCAGCATTGTCAGACTCTTGAGGCTGTAAGCCAGGCAATGATATGTGAGAAATGATCCAAAAGTAGAACACTTTGGGTTTTATTGCCTACCAATGTGCATAGGCATCATTCATTTGATTGACAAATAGTAACATCCCTTTCTCCATAAAAGCTGCAGTTTTCTTTATTTATTTAGGTTTCAAGCCAATACTCCAGTTTCATAATGTGTTAGTGATTGCTTGCAAGCAGTAAAGTGCATTTTTTGCATTTACTCTGACAAGGATAAAATTATTAAGTGACTGGAATTAAACCTTTTATATGGGCAGGACTAATTTTATTTGTCCTGAATATCATGTAAAACACAACATTCTGCTGCTTTTAAAATAATAAAAATTGCCTTTATTTAGGGGTGAAGAGATTAAATATAACTTAAAAACATAAAGCTCGTCTCCAGTGAAGTCCCTTTCATGTGTCCTGCACAGATTCTTTCTGGCAGCTGATGATCCTTGTAGCTGCCTTTTGTTTACTGCCTATAGGTCTTCATTCTGTTGTCAGATGTTAAAATGTTCCTTTTTGCTAAATTTGATGGCCAGCAAGGGAAATTAAAGGTCTTTGGCATTTAAAAGTAGCTTAGTTATCTGGTCATTATGTCATGTCAAGCTGTCTTGTTCATTTTGACACTTCCTGTCCAGTGGGGTCAAAAAGCTGTACTATTTTTAGGATATGGACTGGTTTATTAAGTGTACTTACTTTTGGCTGTGGTAATTTTTTTCACAGTGGCTGGTATGGGGCTGTGTTTAGATGTGAACTAGAAACAGTGTTGATAATATAGAGAGGTTTCTTTATTGCAGAACAGGTCTTACACAGGGCCAAGGCCTTTTTTGCTTTTTGTACTGTACATCATGGTGAGGAAAATGGCTGTGCATAGGAGATTGGGAGGAGACATGGCTGGGACAGGTGGTCCAAGAGAGCAGGGAACTGCTGATCATGTGTGTGACTTGGGAAGACAAAAGCCATCACTCCAAACACACCCCAGACTGGAGCAATTTACCTTCCTTGCTACTAATAAGACATAAAGTAACCCACATAACATCTTCCTTGTTTAGCCCTTCCTTGTCTTAAGAAAATATCAAATGCTGTCACTTAGGGAGGTATTCTCTAAAGATAATTTAAATTAACATGTTGTATTTCAGAAACCATAGAAGTGATGCGAACTTCCAGATGGGACCTATGGCAAAAAGATAGTAGAACAATCCAAAATTTATTCTGCTTGCTTTTCTCTCAATCCCAAAGTCAAATTTTCTGAAGGTAGGAGTTTAGTAGTAGAAAGATAGGTTGTAGAAAGATAGGGACTGAAAACCTGTAAGTCATTCTGGAAAGGATTTATTTACATAATCACATTTGTTAAGGATAAAATAAAGCAAAATGTTGCCACAAAAGAAAAAGAAAAAAAGGTAAAAAAATCCTATAATTTCAGTGAACATGTTCATTTTGCATGTCCCACTTGCTTTTAGATTCTCTAAGGATCATTATATTTTGGGGGGTTTTATTTCAAACAAAATAACATAAAAACTACAATAAACAAAACCTCACCAATTCAGGAAGGATGCCGTTCTTACTCTAATTACATGATTTTTAAAAATGTAGTTTGCAGCTGGGGCTGCAAACTAGGGTTAATAAGCTTTGAGTGCTTAGCTAGTGATTTCAGTTCAGATGTCCTTGCAGTTTTCTAGCTTCATAGTGGAAACCGTAGGAATTATTTTTGTTAGCAGAGTACCAGGAATTTCAAAACCAGTTTCAATGTTAATGTTTAGTGCAGCAAACCCAAAAGATTGTAGAAAACCTGTACTTCAGAGAACTTAGTCTCAAATGGAAAAGAAATAAAAGGAGATAACCTTAAAACTTATCCTTTTTTTGTTTGCTTTGTTTTGTTTTGTTGTTTTTTACATGAAGTGAAGGAATCTTCCAGCTGAATGAATACTACTGCAGGAAGTATCAGCATGGTTTATAAATGAAAGCCTTTCACATGCAAGTGAAAACCCATAATTTATTTTCCAGTTTAAAATAACTTTGCTTAGAATTTCTAATCTGAAAAATACTTAATGATTTTGAAAGAAACTTAAAATAGTCCCCTGAAACTTTTCGCCAAAACAAAAATAATCATAGGTGATCATTCTTTTAGCATCTTCTGTGAGGGAAAAAAAAAAAAAATCCCTCATATGCTGACTATCTTTACTCATTAAGAAACAGTAAAGATATAACAGCTTTTCCATACAACTCAAAGAGTCACTGGTAGAGATGAGACTTAAACAAATGTCTTGAAGTCATACTGTATAAAAATAAAGAGACAAAAAATGTTCTGGGCAACCTTTCCAAGATTTTCCTCCTACTAGAGACAGTGCTTAAACAGTTATCTTCCTTCCAGAAGAAGCCACCTCAACAGTTTAAGCAAAAGTATATTTTTCAAAGATACTCTTAGTAGTCCTGATAATTTGTGGATAATTGCAGAATATCTGGCCAAGACTATGACTCTTAATATCTTTTAAAAGTATGAAGTTAGTGCCGCAGGGTCAAGATCTATACTGTTTAAATAAACTGTAAAAATACTCTAGTCTTCTGCATTTCATCATTTGCCATTTGATTTGGGTTATTGTTCCATAAGGTACAGTGGAGTGAAGGGTTAGTAGTTTAGAAAATCTGCTCACATAGACAGGTCTTTTTCAGTTTGGCTGTCCTATGGATGAATGTCTCTGGAATGAAAAGCTTTGTGATAAACCAAGTTAACACCATGGACACTGTGCAAAACAAGATGACATCTTTATTTAATCACCATATGTTTTTACAAATTTTGCAGTGCACATAGAGGTTGGCAGAGAAGGGAGTGAATTTTCTTTGTTTGTCTAAGGCAGAAGTGTTTTTCTGATGATATACAGAGCTTTGAGAAAGAAATATAAAACTATATCTAAAAAGTCCAAGCTAAGGATTATTCCATGCTTCATAATGTACTCCAAAGAGGGAGGCACGGAGGCACTGATTGTTGTGTTTAACGCACCACATAAATGTCAAAGTGCACTGAAAAACCTTGTAATAATTGTGACTAAAAAGATGTGACTTATAGATTGTGACATCATGTCCTTTCCTTTTTTCTTGAAAGAAGTAACTGGGAAAACTCAGAAAGCAGTATGTGTATTCACTCTACAAAAGCCTGTATGTTCAGATGTGCCTGCCTGTATGCTGGAGATCTACTGCTCAAAGCTCAGAGAAAAAGAAGGGATCTGAGAATATGGTGAAAAAAGACCAAGAAATAAAAAATAAGGCACTTTGCACACATTATGCTAGTTAACCTGAAGAGGGAAAGAAAGAAATTTCAATTAAAAAATTAGATAAAGGGGACTAAAAGATTAGTTATACCTTCTTGTGTGCTTTTCAACTGACTAATTTCTTTGGGATTTGGAAGACCATTGTTCCTTTTTTTGTCTATTTCACCAGACAGTTGGACAATGGAAGGAAAACAAAGAGTACATTGCACTTTGACTTCAGTGTCCCCCTCTCAAAGGTAGACTGGAGGGCCAAAAGGACGGAGATCATCCAGCAATCCAAGAAATGAAATATGGTCTATTGCCTTGGGCATATGGAAGAGTCTCACTTCAGGAGTAGGGGAAGAGCATGCAGGAAAACTACAATTTTAAATTTTGTAGTATTTTCTCCAATTTCTTTACAGGTTGCACAAAAGCACTAAGCAATTTTAAGGAAGTTTGGTAAAATCACATGAAATTTCATATATGTCATTTTAGTACTTCTAGTACTAAATGCCATTTCTAGTACTTCTAGTCATTTTAGTACATCTTTCATTTCTAATTCCATTCCATACTTTTAAAGGTGACACAGCTAGGGGCCCTGTTACCCAAGATGTTTGATTACTTTTTTCTCTACTGTTTCCTGCCTCTTTTTATATCATTGTTTGTTTAGTTTTTCTTTTCTTCACTTTAGCAGATGTGTCCACTGTTATTCACAATAACTCCCTGCTTTAGTTTTCCCAAGTGCAAAGCGCATCAGCATAAGCTCATACTCGTTGCTGACAGATCATCTAGATGCAGCAACCTATATAAAGAGACAGAAAATAGAAGAAACATGATATTCTTTCACGCTTTGCATCTTCGGCATAGGACAAAACAAATTCAGTGTACAAAAATGTGCTTTAAAAAGGGCTGACTTATTATTTCCCAGCAAGGATATAGTAAAGACTCATGTTTCCTGCCTTTTCTCTTTATTTTGACCTCACCCAATTTTTCTGCATGACATCTTATTGTACTTGTGCTGCTTTATAGACTGACATTCAAACAGAAGAAAGGGGAAAGATGGAGAATGCTCTTAACCTCAACTTTATGAAATCTCTTCAGTTAAGCAGGAACAGACAATACAGTAATGCTTCTTAATAATCTGAGGCTGTCCAACATGCATTAGCTGAGTTAATTTTAATGGATTTAACTCCTCTTTCCTTTTCGCACTTCCTGAGACCTCAACAGCTTATTTGAGCTGAATATGAATGAGGAAAATGTGAATAAAACTTCTTTGCTCATAGCAGTGAGGTTTTTAATTTAAAGTACTTTACACTAGTAAGAATATGAGAACATAATGTTTGACAGTAATCTATCACTATTTAGATCAGGCATTCTGCCTTCACCTGAGACTTGGTATTTCAGAGGAAGGTGAATTACTTCCCTGTAAGAAAAATAATAAAAGAAAAATAAAAAAAAAATTTCCATTTTGGAAAATGTTCCATTTTAAGCATTTCTTCCTATGGTTCCAGGCAGAACTAGTCCTGAATCATAAGCTTTTAACCTGCATATTGAGCTCTTACCAGACTCACAGTCATATGCCAGTCCATAAATATTGTCCAAATTGATCCTTATTTGCATTGGCTCATTA
>CM031861.1:43552181-43632986 GCA_018697195.1 Certhia americana
TTTTTTTTTTTTTTTTTTTTTCTTTTTCTTTTTTTAATAAAGGCATTATGAGGTTTGCCAGTTTAGTTGCTTACTACTTATCTTCTACGTTGCCAGGCAAGAAAGCCATTCTATTAATCTTGAAGGACTTTTTCCATACTAAACAACAAACATGTCAAGTAAAGCAGTCTTTTTGCTGGTTTCATTATTATCCTTTTCTAAACTTGAAATGATCTCTTTCTCCCTTGGAGGAACAGGGTTAAAAGAGGATGACAGAACAGGTTTATGAATGCCCTTCACAAGGATTTCTTATGCCCTCACAACAGCTCGATAAACTTTATTATTTCTAATAGGATTATTCCTGGTCTCAATGGCAGCAAAGCAGGGACTTACCTAATTAGATAATAGGACACTCAAGACTTTACAAAAGCTGTTTTTCTGCGATCTATACATGGAAGAGAGAGGGATAATCCAGTATATGAGCATGCTGGACCCCTGCCTCAGTTTTATTCCTGCCTTTAATGAACTGGTTTAGTACTCTTTGGTGTGAAACACTGTTTTTCTTTATTTTTTCCCCATCTTGTGGCATTAGAACTCGGTTTTTAAATTGCTTTGAAAGGCATAGATCAAAAGTTACTACTGAGAGAAATATTGTGTGTCTAATTGTAACGACGCAAAAATTTCAGGAAATTAAAATATATAATTCAGTTATTATGGGGAATTAACTGTCATCATTGAATGGCGCTGTTCAGATTAGGAATTGCTGCATAATCACTTAATTTGTTTTTTTCTGGGGATTTGGTCATGAATTCCATAAGTTTTTTGTTTGTTAGATGAAATAAGAAATTCAAAGTTTTACAATAATTTTTGTAGTACTTGGAAAGAAAACTTAAACAGCAAAAGGAAATAGATTTCAAAAGGTAATCAAAAAGCGGTTTACAGTTGCATAATATGCAATTTATGTTAACTTCAAGTGTTAAGAGGACTTTATATTGTATTTAAGGCCCAGTTCTAAAAGTTTCAAGCTGAGTTTTACAGGATCTGTAGAAACTCAACAATTCTGAAAATCATGTTACTTTTGAAAATTTAAAAACTGGATACCTTGGGAACAAAAGTTGTGTGCTTAAAACACCACCTTCCCTAGTATCTCTGCCCCCATCATCACCTTAATTCATGACTACTACACCAGTCTAGTCACTTTATAGTGACTTTATGGTTTGATAAGTATATATAAAGGTGCACTTTATAGTTTGATAAGTAAAGCTTGCTTCTGGACTGAGCATGCCATGCTATGACTCTATTCACAAAGTGTTTTGCTCATTCTCTTAGAATTCACTGAAATGAGATTGAAAGGAATAAAGATGACGGGCACTAATTAATTAGTACCTGTTTATTAGAGAGAAACTTGTTCATTGTATATTAGTTAGAGGTTCACAAAATATGATGAATCACTGAAGACTGTCTTCTAACTTGGGCTAGGTTTTAAGCAGTTATTTAAGTGTCAAAAAGAACACCAGGTCATCAGTTGTGGATTAATATAGTACTCTGAAATGGCCATTCAAAGTTTTGGAGCAAGTCACCCTGCCTGTGGCCTTTCAGAGTGCTACTGAACTATGTATAGTATAAATGGGATTGCAGTGTTAATGAGTGTCAGTGCTACAGGATTGCAGAGAAATAAAAAACAGTGTGGAAAACCCCTACAACAAAACAGATGAGATTCCTTCTTCTTTGTCATTTCTATAGCCAATATAAACAATGAAACAAAACCAAAATATGCAATGATCTGATAGCTCTCTGTATGAGGTTGAAGACTAAAGTAAAATTCTAATGAGATGAATGACCTAACTCCACCTTGGGGAAAAACACAAACAACCAAACAAAAGGCTCCAGAACACAGTGACAACAAAAATATCTTCCCAGGAAAGTAGTCTCTGGCAACTGTGTTTAAAGTCAAAGTTTATTGGTCTCAAATTATCCAATTCAGTCTAACCCTATGTACTTTAGAGGAGAGAGATAATTTTACCCATTGTAAGGATGTGGCACACTGCTTCTTTGAAACTGTGCTTTTGTGATAGTAGTCAGGAAAAATATGAAGTTTTACGTGTAACCATGATGGATGTCATCAGTTCCACACAGCAGATGTTGAGCATCTGATGCATTAGTTTTACTAACTGTGGGACAGGAAGAGTTGCTACAGGATCTTTAAACCTTATAATAAATTTTCTGTCTCAGAGTCAGTTAGCTGTCAGATTTAGTTAGTCATGATAGCAAAGGCCCATTGACTTTAAGAAGAACTTATGGATTTTGTCTTTGGTAAACCTAGGAGATACAGTGTTTATCTTGAACAAAGAAACAGTTTTCTTCTTTATGGTTTCTCCAAAATAACAAACCCAGCCCTTTCACTCTTCTAATGATGACATATATTTTCTTTATAGAAAATATGTAGAAGCTTCCAAAACATCTATGTATCTGCCTTCTTTTTTTAATTCATAGAAAGACAATATCTAAAGTCATTGTAATTTATTTATCTTTGAGTTAAAATTGAATATATTTTAGTTGTGTATATCTAGCAAAAATACCTACTTTTACCTACATTTATTGGGATGAAAAAAAAGGCAATGAAAACCATGAGCATTTTTCAACAAAAGTAATTTTATATCAGTTAATCTAAACAACTGTATTTACTTTTCTTCCTTAATTTTGTTGAACATTTTTAGATTCTTTTTGTACTATTAAGATATGAGACAGTAGATTTTGGAAATTAAATTCCTCAATTTAATCATAGAATGTACCAGGCAAACTTATGTTGAATCATGTCTTTTAACTCACTACCTGTTCCTTCTATCCATGGACAGGCTGTTTTAATGCAAGTTACAAGCCTGGCTTTGCAGTTCTTGAGATCTTGAACATTTATTTTGTGGTGTTAAGGAAATGCTGTTTTTGTCCATGTTAAGAAAATTTAAATTCTGATGGCTTGTTTGGTTTAATCCTGATAGCTTTTTAGGTCCAATCCTAAATTTTCAGTGGTCTGTGTTGGAACTGGGTGGTCCTTAAGGTCCCTTCCAACCCAAGACATGATGCCTTCTGGAGGCTGACCTGGTACAGAGACTAGACAGAGCAAAAAGATGAAGTAGGTATTTATTAAAAGGCATCAATGGGTGCACTTGGGCAGCACAAGAGCCCGGCTGGGCCACACCCAAGGTGAATCCAAAATGGTCACAAAATGGACACCTGATCACGAGGTCTCCACTTTTATAAGTTCTGGTTCATTAGCATATTGGAGTTAATTGTCCAACCATAGCTTCAGGTTATGAAGCTCTATCCTCTTGTTTTCTCTCTTCACTTCACCGTTGTTTTTGTTCTTGGGCCTGAAATTTGTATTGGCTGTCCTTGGTCCTAAGCTAGAAAAGGAATTATTTTGTCTATCTACCCTATGAAGAGAGATTAATAGCACTTAATATGAAACCCAGAACAACAACCTAAACCAGCACAGAATCTAAAAAATATAAAAGCTAAAATGTAAGGCATCACTATGAATATATGATCGTATGATTTGTCTGACAGTTGAAGCATTTGCTGGGTTTTTTCCCTACTCATGGATTCTCTATAGTCGAATACAGGCTGAGGTCACGCTCAAGATTTTGTCTTACAGTAAGCAAGAGGAAGCTCTCTTCCTCTACAGATCTTATTATGAGAGGAATAAGCAAACAGTACTCTAGGACTGACAGCCCTATGTCAGACTGAATGGACATGGAACTAAGAGGTTTCAGATTTAATTGTGTGAGTCTGAAAGAGATTTACAAATGAATGTAGAAACACATTTCTTCTAGGCAATATCTTGAACTTCGTTTCCCTAGGCAGAAAAAAAGTACTGCAGAGGCTGAATGAAATGATTGACAGAATACAGAATCATAGACTCAAAGAAAGATTTGGGTTGGAAGGGACCTTAAAAATCATATAAATCCAACTTTCCCCACCATGGTGAGGTTCCCATTCAACCTTGTCTTGTACAATGTCAGGGACTGAACGTTCACACCTTCTCTGTTAAACCTGTTCCAGTACTTCACCACCCTTTGGGGTGAAGAATTTCTTCCTAATATCTTACCTAAACCTACTCTCTTTCAGTTTAAAACCATTCCCCCTTGTCCTGTCACCACATGCCCTTGTAAAAAGTCTTTCTTCAGATTTCTGATAGACCGACTTTAGGTACTAGAAAGATAAACTATCAAGATGAACAAATTAGGATGCAGAGAACAAGACAAGTATTAATTTAATACTTAACTCATTGGAGAGCAATTGCCATCACAAAAAAGTCTTTTATGACTGCCATCAGCACAAAATAAAACACAGACTACAGTACATTGATTTCAATTTTTGACTTAAAGATAGTGTAAGGGAAAACCAGACCTCACTAAGAATTCCTTCACATATCATCTGACCATTTATTACAGCACAAAGTACGTAATTAAAATGTAAGAAGAAAGGATTGTTCTCCAGATCATTCATATTAAAATGGATGCTGGCTAAGATGCAATCATCTAATAGAGCTGTGCCACTTTACACTACAGTCTTGCTCATGATCTTTACATAATTTCTATATTTTCAGTAGCAGATTCTCCTGTGAGTAGGGTTTGCCTTTACAACTCATAGCAAGTGAAATGACATTAGTCCCATACCGTCACCATGACTGATTAGTATCGCTGAATATTCGCTGCACTGCACACTGGGAATTATACATATTCATCTTCTAGCAAATATTTGCCAAACCCATACAACACACCTTCATAAACATTTATCTCCATTCCATTGGAAAGGTAACTTTGCATACAGTAACAGCATCTCATGCATTAATCTTCCATAAACAAAAATTATTTATAATTATACAAAACTGTAATTATGCCAAGCTGTCTGCATGTTTGCACGTTGGTGAAGAGTGGCTCAGGGGTTTTCTAGAGTGGAACCCCCTGTACCACTGTTGTATGCTAATTGGACTCCTGAAAAGTTCAGGGAAATCATTCTGCACGCCAGCATGCATCTGCCAAATAGCAAGTGTGTGTCCCAGCAGGGAGCAAAAATGCTAGCAAACGGAGCGTAGACGCTAACACATGCATGCACAGCAACAGGATAAAGGAGGAAACTAATAAAAAATATGCTAATTAATAAACTAAGAAAACCAATTTAAGGAAATGCTGACCCTTAGGAAAAATGCAGTCAGAAATCTCAATGGGCCTAGAGCAACTGACTTGGGTACAGTGACTTTTGTATTGCATATCGCAGGGCAAATTGTTTAATTTCAGTACAAAAAGGTGGATAGTAACTTTGGTTCCTCAAATCTCAATACATGGATGAAACTCCCATCAAGTCAATTAGTTGAATCAGGCTGCTAAGAGTAGGAGCAAAGTCTTTGCTTTTTAACCCAAGATCAGAATTTATTTTCTATAAAGCCAGATGCCTCATTTTCTGTCTGTACTGGTGATATGTATTTGTCTTTGAGTGACTTCTTGCACACATGCCTAAATGGAATGTCCCCGCAAGCATTATTTCTTGTAGTGCAAGATAACTTTATTTCAGCATGCTTCTTCCTATTACAGTCCATCACTGTCCTGGTACTGCTCCCCTAATTCATACTGACTCTTGTAAAAGTACTTCATACCTCATGTTGAAACTGTCAAAGCACTTGAGCAGATGTACAAGCACAAGTGCCAGAGTTGTCCCATCCTCTCCTGCTGGGCAGCTCATCAGAAGCTATAGGCTTTGTCTACACCAGTTGTACTGCTTGGCCTACCCAAGCAGTTACAGCTGGAGACAGAAGGATACAAACGACCAAGAGCATAATCACCTAAATCTCAGGGAAAAAACAAAAGCAACTTCCTTCAGAGGTATTTTTTTATATTCATATCCTCTAATGGCCTGACTGTCACTTAATTTTTAAGATATGAAAGAAGAGTACAGAAATTATTCATGCTTTGTCGTATTTTGCTGAGTGAGGATCATATTGCTAGAAAGACAGAGATTGCTAAAAGCAACAGTGAGGCAGGTAAGGTTCTGCTTGATCTGGTAATCAAGAAAAAGTGCTTCCTCTTTTTGCATGCCTCATACTAGACATAGAGTTCTTATAATATTGTCACAGCTTTCTGGGGCACTATGTGGTTGAATTTTTTGATTTGTCTGTTTGTTTGTTTTTTCTTCTACTGCCTCTAGGCTTCATGCCCTATTATTTATGATTTTCCAGAGAGTTGTCAACACTGATGTCATCCTTAATATCAAGCAGTATTGCATTGCTTCTGTCCCTGATTTTCTTGCTGCTGGAAGGCTTGTCTGAAAAATATCCTAGACCTGTAAAGTGCTTCTTTCTTTTGAGGCCAGTAGAAAACCATTTCATTCTGATATTAGAACCTGATTAAAGTAATCAGTAGATTTCTGTACTGTACTCCCTCCATTCTCAGTTGTTCATCACTAATAGTCAAGTAAAAACAGACCAGCTGATAAGTACCTAGAAATCCTGATCCAAGGAGGTGTAGTCATCTTCTCTTGAAAATTCCATGTGTTTTAGTAGCCTGGCATTTGTCAAGAAGTTACATTAGTAAAGGCAAGCCTCAAAAAGTAATGTGATGTGTACTCCTAACACCATCAAACCATTAAAATATATTTCCCAAGATAGAATCTTTATTTATTTTCTCTCTATATATAAATTTATTTTTCTGTGTGATTTTTCAAAACTCTCACCCACATCCTGTTGCTTTTTTCCTCAAGGCCTTCAGCTGTGATTCAGGCTTTTTCCCAGATGCACTGCAGGGCAAATGGTAGGATAAGAGAAAAAAATAAGAGAATCAAGTAGAACCCATGCTTGCCATTTATTTTGATTAAAGAAGTTCAAGACAATTACACAAAACAAGTGTTATATGGGAATCACTTAGCACTTCAGGGAGCAATTATGTGAACTAAGACATGTCTTTGTTCCTTGATTTTTGTTAATGGTTTACTCAGAAGAACATGAATGGTTAGTCATTATTTGCCAGAGTGGGATAGCCTTGGATTGACTATATGCCAACATTGAATGGAAATCTTTAAATTTTTGCAGGAAACCTTGTGTGTCAGGAGACAGCAGAACACTGCCCATCCCTGCTGAGAGAATATGCTGTCAGCACAGACAAACTCTCTGTAAGCACATACACGTATAAGAATGGATAGTCACAGAAGAGATGGGCCTAGACCTTCCTTGTCTCATTTCTACGTACTCTGACAACCTCTCTATATTAATTTCAAACGGTCTCAACCTGTTTCCATCTCCTGTGCATTTCCTGCTTATGCTTGAGTAATAGGACAGGAAAAGTGACAGGAGCTCCTTGTTCACCCATGTGGGTTTCTTGCCCTCTTTTCCCAATTTCTTGCACATCATAATTTATCATTTTCTTCTCTATTCTTCATAGGAAAAGTGTTTCATTCCTCTAATGAGTTGGAGTTAGAGTTCACTGCATGGTCATTTTCCCTTTTTGAGGATTTTTGGGTGCAGAATTATGTGAATGCTGGAACATTTTCTGCAGTAAGATCCTATTTATCTCTCACTGTAATATCTAGTTCCAACTTCATTCATGGTGAAGCTTTGACATGTCTGGTTAACTGCAAGACCAAAGTCCTTAGGAAACCAGGCTTCATGGTGGGGTGATGCACTGTATACAGAGACAAGAATTAAACAGCTTTCATTGTTTGCATATGCTGGGCCTTACACAAGCCCAGTCAACTGTAGTGATCTAATTGTTAATGACATTGCAGTTATTGTCTGGTCACTATAAAAATGTCATTATAATAAATGAGTTTGCTTGAGCAGTTCTTATTTTTGCATGCTCTAAACCTGATGTTGTGTCATGTCAGTGTAGATATAAAACATACAAAAGGTATTTTAAAGATATAACAAACTTTCAGAAAAGAAAGAGTGATTATTTATTTTCATGCAGTTTTGTCAAATAGAAAGTTAAAACACATATGAAAGTCAATATTAATGCTAGAATCTAGGAACAGGATTATTAGAAAATCTGTGTGAAATATTTGTTGAGGGACAATTTTCAGTAACAAAATATTTTGTAAGTTCATTGTAGCTTTTTCAAGTTGTTTTTTCCAGAAAAAAAAAAAGAAAGTAATTTTTAAATTGAATTTGCTACTTGAAACATTTTTATTTACTTTAAATTAAAACTATTTTTTTTTGTCAAAATGTCCCTCAGTTCTCTTAGAACAAACTTGAGAAAGGCCGTATATAAAACAAACTCTTGCCCCTAAATGTAATTTTTTTCTAATTTCCCTGAATTGCTGATTAACTGAAAAATCAGTCCAAGAGTCTGTAGGATTAACTCAGCAAGACCTGGCAGACAGAGGAAAAATGTGGGAGGAACTGTGACTTACTAGCTCTGGGTTTTGCCTTTTTTTTTTTTTTTAATTTAACGTAGTTGATGTACCAAGACATACTCAGACTTTAACAGACTGTAATGTCTCTAAATAATATAGGTAAAATATATAATGTATTCTTTTGGTAAATTGTTACAGTTTGGTCATTTTTTTATTTTCTAGATTTGCTTTTGACCTTTTAAAATAAACTGTTACATATTCTAGTGGTTTTGCTGGAGACTTGAGACTTGAACTCTGTAGAGACCTTAACCAACTCTGCTGGTTCCAGCATAAAGCTGGAATGAGAAAATGACTGAGGAAGTCAGTGACCTTATCCAGGTTCCATAGGTGAAATTCTGGGAAAAAAAGAACCCATTTACCTTGATGTCTTTCTGATTCATTCCACTGAATCAATTTTAATAGAAGTGTGCTGTCAGAGGTTTTAATTACTCACACAGTTAATGGTTTGAACGGCTTCATAGAGAGGGTACTTCCTTCCTTCTTCCTGTGTGTGATTAACTCTTAACTCTTCCAGAGACAGTGCCATTGGGCAGGAGACCCAGAGAGGTTTTGAAGGTTAATTGCCAGTTGTAGATAAATTTTGTTGAGAGGAAGAAAACAACAAGATTTGAAAAGAGCAGTTTAGAAAAAAATACCTCTGTCTTAATTTCGTCAAAGTGTTTCCATTCTGAAAACATTTTGACTGAAACAGAAGTTTAACTTAAATTCTGTCAATTCTTTGAACTCATAAAGACACACAGCAGTGCAGGGAGAAGCACCTGATGTATTATAAAAAACCTGTTTCAGGTCAAGAGGAGATGGTCTAAGCTTTTCAAGTCCCTGCTGGTGACTGCTTACTGTGGCTGTGGTGAGAATTAAAATAGTAAATACGTAATGTTTGCACTGAATTTAGTGTCTGTCCATTTCCTTCAGCTGTCAAGAAAGAGTATGCTGACTGAGACAATTTAAGACTGTGAGTCCCATGAAATGCATTAAAGATGACCTGAGTTGTCATGTGTTAAACAAAAAAACACATTCTGGGTTGAGGATATGAAAAGGTCATACAAATGGAAACCTTTTAATGCTTCTGATGGCTTGACACAGTCACACAGTAAAGCTGTGTAAATAAATATTTCCTAGATGAAGTCTTAAATATTCTCTGGTAATTTTCAAGCATCACTTATGAGCATAATGATTAATGAAAAGATTAAGTTTGCTGAAACAGAAAACCACCCCTATATAATTTTAAAGATAGTTTAAAATTCTAAGTTTACTGACCTGTCAAAGGTGCCGGTTATTTCTGAAAATGAAAGACAGGCCATGCAAAACATGATAAATACTTGAATCACATCACAAACAGGAAATAGAGCAAATGGAAATGAAGCAAAAGTTATACAAAGTATTTCCATACCATTTACCTTATTTTGTTTCAGTCTAAATTGTTCCATATTTTCCTTCCATATTTCCTCTACATTTTCCTCTGCAGCATTGTCCATATAGTTTGAGAAATAAAAAATAAGATGACCCAGTGTACCATTTTGGAAGATCACAATACAATATTTATGGTAATGGCTTAACTCCTGGGTTATCCTTTAAGTAGCTGCACCTTACCTCCCTAATTTTTTCTTAGGTTTGAAGTATACATTATATTCTTCACTCACCCTTTAGATATTAAAGCATCTGTAAGGGATGCCTTTAATACTGGAAGAATTACAACATAGATGCTTTAAGAGCAGCACTTAACTTTCTGCTTTTCAATGCTTTATCATGGAAAAATATTATACCAAAAAGCAGAAGCATGGCAGATGCTGAACATTGCAGGATGGGAAAGGGAAGGAACACACTGGTGCAGGTCTTCTACCATTTGATGTTCAATATATGGAAAACATCTGCAGAACTGAGGCTGTGAGCGCCTCTGAACACTGCAACCCTATTTGCCACTCCTTGGACATTATAGATAGAAACCCAAAAGACTGAATCAGTGTTCCACCTGGCTGGCTGTAGTGTTTTGAGGGGTTCTTACTGACAACTCTGAACTGCAGTTTATAACTCTGTTCCTTTCTTAATGTAACAAAAAGCACTGTAACAACTAAAATAGAGTATATGGAAGAAGTGATGGGGGAAGTATCTATATTCTTTGCTCATGTCAATAGTCTATCTCTGTTAAAAAAAAGTAAATACTGTTTTTATTCATTGCTTTTGAGGTACTGCTTTTCTTTCCAAAGCTCTTAGAAGAATTAGTTACAACTACAGTGCTGAACTGTGTAAGTGCCAGTTTGATCCCAGAAATGGATTCCCCCCCTCCCCCCCCCCAATTTATTTATTTTTTAAAATCACAGAGTCACAGAATATTCTGAATTGGAAGGCACTCACAAGGATCACCGAGTCCAACTCTTAAGTAAATGGACCATACTATGGGTCAAATCCATGACTATGGCATTGTCAGCACCATGATTTAACCTTGACCTAATAGTTTGGGCTAGAATGACAAATTATACCTAAATTGCTTCTCTGTGAAGTCTGGAAACCTGATTCCAACATAATTATTTTTAAAAAATCCTGCTTTTATTCCTGAGAACTTCTTAAGTATTCAGCACACAGTTGGTTTATGACTGGGTCCCCCTGTTTTGGTGACACTGAGACAAGAGATTGCAAACAGCTTCCCCCAGAAAAAGTAACAGAGGTCTGTCCTGCCTCAACTCTCCTGTTTCTGTGAAGGTTGCTTAGATGAAAAATATTCATATTCAAGATTTTTTTGTGGTACTTTATGAAGTGTCTGGGAGTCCAAATAGAGATTTAAAGCTGAAGTGTCAGAAATACACCCCAAAATCAATAGTACTTGTCACATAGTAAGTGACATATACTGTTGTGTACACAAAAAAAAATGAGGTTCAAAGCATATAGTGTGCTTGTTAGTACACTTTTTAACCTTGGTCTTGAGTCTTTGTCAGTAAAACTTAACTAGTGGTTAAATTCACAGTGTAGTTGAGTGTGAACCGTTTGGATTATCCCTAACTCATTTCTGTTCAAATTCAGGGAACCCAAATATTAGACTAAATATTACGGAGCCCAGATACTAGATTTTGGGTTAGTCTTGTCAAGCGGGATACTTTGGAATATAAACTGAAGGTAGGTCTGCTGAATTTTATAATTTGAACAGATAATGATTTAAACCACAGATGAAAGACTGTCTAAGAAGTCTGATTCTGAGCCCCCACCTGCAGAATGCAGCAGAAGGGAGAGAAAAGGAAATGTTTTTTTTCTTGCTGTGAAGATTTCTTTTCCTAGCTCTAGTTTCACAACTCCAGTTGATGTAGGATCTGGGAACAGAGATAAGAAAAAGTGTTGTAACCAAACTGAGGTCATCATCACATAACGAAAATAGTGCAAATTGTTTTAATTCAGGGATTATATTGGAGGTATATAACGGTTATAACACTGCTTGATTTTATTCTATTTGACCAAGTTTAACACTGACATATATATGGAAATAGGGAGGTATCCTACCTCACTTTGCTTTTGAATACTTGAATTATATTCATGAGATTATTTGGTTTTGTTTTATTACAACAGCAGGTGACAGAATTAGCACTTGAGTTCCCTTGTATGGAGATAGAGCTGTTTCATCATTTTTAATTTAATTTTTAATTTAATTTTACCTGTTGGAGGGAGAAAACACAGATAGTGCCCAGTGTGTAGAGTATGTGTACTTTTGCTCTGCCACGGTAGTACTGTTTTGCTTGTTTTTATTTATGAATTATTCAGAAAGAAATAATTTTTATTAATTTTTAATTCCTGAAAATTTACTGTGATGTTGACTTGACTGTTATTCATTAAATACATACCTCACACAATCACATACAAGATGTGCAATTTCTTGCTTATATTGTGTTGAATGTACTTTTGCTTTCTTGCAAGATTAATTAAATATTTTAATACCTGAGAAACACATTCTACTAAGGAATAACACTTGATGTTCCAAATTATTTTTATTTACCTGAATACTATTTAAAGGTCATGTAAAAAAACATTATGAAGTTCCAAATCCATAAAGCTAATCTCAATTATTAATAAATGTATCTTAGAAAAACCCCAAAAATTAAATCAAGAAAATCAGTGTCTCTTTTCTTAACACAATATTAAAAAAAGATGTCAAATTTTTTCCTCTACTCATACTAAAGGTATGCATGGGGATGAAAAACCAGTTTGGTTTCCAGATTGTGAACTGTGCATTTAGATATAGTTTATTGACTTGTCCTACCTCTGTAAGAGAGTGTACATAATTTTTCATATACATCTCATGGATGGGAAGGCTGTAATAGCAAATCCACTGTCTCAGAAGAAAGTTCAGGAAATTTAAAAAACTGCTTTTATCTCAGCTTGATTGATACTGTGAATGATATATACAAATCTGAGTAGGCACTTTCCAGTTACAACATAGGTTTTCTACACAGAGACACACAAAAAAAAAAAAAAAAAAAAAAGAAACTGGGAAAGACATTGATTTATTAATGACAGCAACCCAATGCTCACATCCACATTTTCAGCAATTAAAAAAAGCATTGACAGACATAATGGTTTCTCAATGGCTGCTGATCATTTAAGTTGTCCCTTAGCTGCAAGGGTCCATACATACTTGTCAGGTATAAGATAAAGCAAGCCATCTGGTCATCTATATATTGACTTCTTGTCAAATAAGATAATGTATTAATATATAATATTGGCAATTTTGCTTTATCACTGAAGTTTCAATAGCAAATTGTGGGAAAATATCATGTAGCTGTACATTTACAGCACAATTTGGTTGGATGCCTTTGGCTTCTTGGCCACCTGGGCATATGTTGGCTCATGTTGAGCTGATTGTAAACCAGCACCCCCAAATCCCATTGTGCTGAACAATTCTCAAGCCACTTCTCCCCCAGTCTGTAATGCTGCCTGAGGTACTTGTGACCCAACATTACATTAATAAATGCTTCCACATGAGCAAGTTCAGTGACAGTCCTTTATTTATTAGGATTGTTCAGAAATACTTCTTCTCATTATGGAATATGTTGTCAAATAAATAGATAAATGTGATTGGATGTGTTTGTCATTGAGGACTTAGAATTTCAGAATAACTGCAAATGAAGGTAAGCTTTACTCCATATTAGCATTGCGCACTGAGTCCTTATGATCTCAATTACTTCTATTGTCTTCATTAAGAGGAGAGATCACATCTCCTATGACACCACAGAATGCATGCTGGAACCCTGGTCATCAAGTTTCTATTTTTTTTCTTTCTTTTTTAATATACCAAGAAACATTTATTAAGTATGGTGAGACAATATAATGTGTTTCCAGACGAATCTCCTGAGACCTGTGTGGAGCTCCTAAATGCAATGTAAACTCAGGGTGCAGTTGAACAGAAAAACCTTATTGGAAGTCTATCAGGATTTGATGAAATGTGTGACTTTGACCTTTAAAACTCTTCTCCACATGAATGACAGAATGCCTTTAACAAAAGATTTGATCTTTTTGATGCTCTCTCAAAGGAGAGGGAACACCTCAGATGAGCTGGGGCACTGACAGAATTGTTTCCTCTGTTTGTTACACTGCATTTAATTCTAGACAGCAGCACAGGAGTTCTCTTTCTCATGTGTGAAACTTCCTTGTTTCAAAATTCTTCCTCTGCAAGCAATCGTCACACACCAGAGCCATGTGCTAATGAATATTAATAATAATGCACAGTTTAATTCTGTGGTGGCATAATTGGAAGTGAAATCAGAAAGAGCAAGATATAGAAGATACAGATCTCATTCTCCTCCACACTTGTTTATGATGTTTTTTTTCAGCCCAAGTGCATAATCCAAAGCCACTGTAGTGGTTTCCTGTTTCACAAACCATCAAACATTTTAACAAAAAATGACAGTAACTAAACAAGTTCTGTGATGTTCAAATGGTTTGAGCATACTACAAAATTGTACTTTCAACTGTGGTTTTATTCTTATTTTTATAATAATTTTAATAATTTTCTGCATAATTCATTATTAATCTTTAATACTTTCCAAAAATCCTTTGCTTCTAAAGGAATGCCTCACCTGAACTAGAAAAAAGAAAAGCTTTTGTCTTCTCATTTGCTGACTTGTTCATAGTGCTCCCAATATGCAGAATTCCGGCAGTTACAGATGAAACAAGTATTTATAATGCAGAGCTCTAGAGTGGAAAATATATCTAAACACACAAACACATTCTCTTTCATCTACAACCAGAGATCCCTCAGCTTTGATATCTGCATTTTGTGTTTGTTTTTCACAAACCTGAGTACAAGGCTGAGGGAGACATTTTTCTTTTAGCTAACATTTAGCTGTTAAATGTGATGGTAAAGTGATACTTTTACCATAGCAGTGTGTAAGACTATTTGCAAATGGTTTATAGTATGATATTTTTTATATTTACTATAAATTTTTGGAATATTTTTAGTGGTTTCATTCTTAACACCTCACTTGACTGCACAGATATTAATGATTCAAACTTATGATCTTACAGTAAAACTTATTTTTTATTTATACTACAGATGAAAAGACTGAAACAGAAAGATTTTTGGAGCTAAACTGACAAAGTAATGGCTCTGTGACTATAGGATGGAGTAGTAGTGAAATTATTGTAACTTAAAACTGTGCTTTAATTTCCCCCAGAAAGCTCCAGATAGATCTTAGTTGTCAATTAAGATGTACATTTGCATTAGCAGAAGCAGAGAATACCCCTAAGGGTTGCCATTCTGGACACTTAAGTCTGTAACTTAGATCCTCAAATCTTGCCTGGTTTTGGATGTGATTAAAATCTCATCATGCTAATCTTTCCACTGCTAAAATGCACTTTTAGCTCCCAAATCTCACTTCTGACCATACTGAAATTTGGCCAAGCCTCTGCAAAGTATGCATACATGCCCACAGCAGCATTTCTTCTCGACTACAGCCTTCAAGAGGCAGTAAAGCTCAGTGATGGCATTTTTACCTGGTGATACTTAATTATGAGTATAACTCTTCTGTATTATATTAACATTTATACCGCAGCTCCCCTTAAACTCCTTTTCCTCATGCAGTGTGCTCTTGACTTTCTTTGTTTGACCATATACTTTTATGTCTTTCTAAATGCAATAAAAATGAAAACAGAGAAGTAATAGAAGCCAAGCAATTTCTGGATCAATATAATTTGCTTCCATATTTTCAGGTCAGAGTTAATCCCTGTACTGGCAAAAAACGATTTTGGTAACTTTTATGTAGTTTAGAGCCCTCTCACGATAATGTTGCTACAGATATCGTAGATGGAATTATTTGCTGTGTTTCACCTGGGGGGTTTACAACACCAGTAGTGATTTGAGATTCATCACAAGTCTGATAGATATTCAGATACCAATTCCGATCAGGCCAGTCCTGAAACACTGATAATGAAAAAGGCCAGCTCTTTTACTTCTGGAATGTGTGAATCTGATGCAATAGCAATTATAAGGAACTGAATATTTAGGTGTACAAGTTAAAAATTTTAAGAATATGCATACACTGAATGCATTCTCATTTTTAGTAGGCTTCTTTATACTTTTGAAGTTGTAAATCTTTGTAATCATGTAAGATATTTATATTTCTTATACTACCACAGTATCTGAATGCCTCAGTGTATTGATGTATTAATGTGTTAATCTTCCTCACACTCCTGGGAAGGAAGGTAATAGCTCTTTGCTGTTCTGAAGGAATAAAAGCAAGACCAAAATATTAAATATCTTCCTTAATATTGAAGAGAAAATCAATATACTTGCTTCCTCTTCCAGGTTTAGAGAATCATAGAATGGTTTGGGTTGGAAGGGACATTGAAAGGTCATCTAATCCAACCCCCTTGAAATGAGTAGGGACATTTTTAACTAGATCAAGTTTCTCAGAGCCCCATTAATCCTGACCTTGAATAGTTCCAGGAATGGGTCATTTCTCTGGGAAAACTGTTTCAGTATTTTTTTTCACCACCTTCATTGCAAAAGACCTTTTCCTTATATTTAATCTAAATTGATCTTCCCTAAATTTAAAAACATTATCCCTCATCCTGTCAATATGTTCCATATTAATAATCTGATGGTTATTCCATCCTTTCTTAATTCACTTTTATCATGTTAAAAAAAATAGAGGTTTAATTTTGAATCACAGTGAAGGAAGCTTTTGTTTCTTTGTGTATTTAGAGGGTGAGAAGCACCTGGACTGTTCAGGGTAGGCCCACTTAAAGATGTTTTTGTGTTATTATGAAAATAGGTATAATAACATTTTGATCTTTTTAGCTTCAAAAGAAATAATAAGATGTTCATTAATCAATTGAATTTAGCAGCACTTTCTCTGTGGGAGGAGGACTGCCTTTGAGAAAATTTCTCTGAGTATTTAGTTTTAAATAATCCATGCAGCTTTCTCATAGTAAGTGTGAATGAAAAAAAGTCATAAATTTAGTAAAAAAAGTCTTGTAATCAAGAAGTCCTTAAATAGAACTCAAGCTTAAAAAAAGGAACAAAAAAACCCAAAAGAAAAACCCTCCTCAAAACCCAGGTTTACAAAAAACTGAAACCCAACCAATCAAAGAAAGAAACCTCAAAACCAAAACCAACCAAGTGACAAACAAACCTAAACACAAAGAAAAAACCAACAAAATAAAAAACAAAACCAAAACCCAAGCCTTTCTGAATTGAGTGTTCCCATCATAATGGCCCTTTAATAGTAATCATTTTGTTGAATGCTGGGCAGATTGCTAACTTCCTTCTGGGAATTGATTGAAATAACACTGAAGCTAATCAGCAGTCAGATTTCTCATCCTCTATTCAGGACGTTCTTTTTGCTATGTCAAGAGGGCTGTAGCAGGGTGACCCTGAAATAGTCCTGTACAAATTGCATGCCTTTATAAACTGGCTGTGCTCTGAATGGAGTAGATGGAATTGCTGGAAGTAGCTCACATCATCTAGTAGCTTCAGAAAGTCAATATCCTTGGTGTGCCTGGAAAATTTTGACTTGCCTATAATCCATCAGATTTCTGGAGTAACCCTCACAATGCACTTTTGCAGCACCATTTCTAAATAAAGCAGAATGTATGTTGTATTCTGCTTTATTTAGAAGTGAAGATATCCTTCAAGGCTCATATCTTTGAAAATATTTCAACATGAATGTAAGATAAGAATCTAAATGCTTGTGAGGATCTGGATTCTGAGTTTCTTTTAAGGTTAACATCACCTATTGAGCTCTCTAGAATCTGCTAAATGAAATTTGAGCCCAAGAAATAATTTTTAAAGTCCTAGTAGTAAGTAAGAAGGCTTGGTACTGGGAACTGAATAGATACTTAGATATACTATACATTTTCAAGTTTAAGGACAGAAAATTGATAAATGGAAGAATGCAAAATATCAATGAATACCTTATTCTTTTCCAAATTCTAATAGACATAATTGTAGTCCTGTAAACATTTCAGTTGGTGACTAAAAAAATTCTACTGACAAATGGAACAGTCAGAAAAATAACTCTTATACAATATTTTCAATGCATTTAGGTTTTCCAGAACATTTTGTGCTTTATAATACCAGAAATGCTGCAGAAGAACAAATAGCATTTAAATTTTGAGGCAAAATCAAAAAGTTAAATTATGCCTTCTCTTTTGTGTAGTCAAAATAAAGAGGAGACACCAGTTACAAAGTGACAAGTGACAAACCCAAACAAGATTTCAAAGATAGGGACTGGGCTAAATCAAAGTACAATACGGGATGCTACAGGAATGACCAGACTTGGATGTGAAAGAGATTTTGAGACCCACAGATGACTACATAAAAAATAAAATATACAGTCCTGACACAGATTTTCTCCCTTTTGATGAGTTTTCAACATTTTTATGAGAGAGGTTAAACAGAATCAGGTTCTTATAACAATATATCATGCTGAATTATTTGGTTAGGATTGGAGGCTAAATAGCTCCACTGAAAAAGGGGTTAGAAACACTAAGAAAGAGAAGGACTGAACAAATAACTTTGTTTCAGTTATTCCCCAGTTCAGCACCTACACACAGTGATGATACAGTACATGTAGAGCTTTTTCAGGACTAAGGTGGGATTTTGTTCTGAGGAGAACTCTGTCTGTATTACATCCTGGGGAACATGTGTAAAATGTACAATTCCCTATAGATCTCATGGGCAAAGCTACCTGAAATGCATTATTCAGGACTGTAGACAGAGGAAACTTCAGGCAAAACCTTTTCTCAGTGAAGATTGCATCTGCCTGAAACAATTCACAAATTCATTTTGAATTTTTCACAGTGTTTAAGCTAGAAAAATGGGTGGAAAACAAGAAAAATGTTAGGAGCTTCCACTTACTATTTCAAAATGATATTTCAATTTCAACTGTACTTCAGTTTAATAAGGAGAATAAAGTATTTATTTGCAAAAGGAATAATAATAAAAAAAAGCTCAGACTAATTCATTATTTATCCGCTTAAGGAAACCCACAGTTCCTTTCAACATTTACTTCAAGAACTTTCCTTTCCTGCATGAAAATGTGAAGACAAATTGTTTGACAGCAATCTGAAATGATTTCAATTTTGTTGGGGTTTCTTTCAATTTGAAATGTGATTGCTCATCCATCTGTATTTAGGCCTGTGTTTAAAGGCACAGACTAAGTGTAATATAAACTTTTCTACTTATAGCATAAGGTCATTGTAAGACGCTTCTTTTTAAGGCGAAAAATATTTAACTCCCAAAAGAGTTAATCTTTTAACTCTTTTTAAGTTTAAAGAGTTTAATCAAGAGTACAAAACTCTTGATTAAAAATCTACTTCTGAACTTTTCCATTGCCTTCAGAACTTGCATGTGATGCTTTGAATAACTACTAACTGAGACCTGCCAACTGCACAGTTGCTAGTTATTTACTATAAAATCAGTCCCATTAATTTGCTAATGAATTGATATTGACTTTACATTTTGTGAGCTGGCAGTGTTTCAAAAGTCATTGTTATCTCATTTCCAAAATGAACATCAATGAATTTCCCTTACTGCATAAAATGCAAAAATCAATTAAAAAAATCTAATTGGTTTAATACCACCTGCTTTCAAAATATGCTGGTGGCACAAGATCAAAAACTCCACTCACCAGTTAGGGTTGGAAAGGGGTTGATTCTCTCTACTTACTAATATGTTGTGAATTGAATAATGGTAAACAAAAATCTAGGAACAGATTACAAGAAAATAATAATTTAAATAAGTGGGCAAAACCTGAGTTGAACTGTAAAGGAGCAATAGTTCTTATGGGTGTTATACCCTCTCTCATATACAAGAATACCTTTTCTAAAATAAACACAGAAGTTGCATAACAGGGATTAAGGGGCCTGGTTGGAAGAAAACAAGGTTTTTTCATCATACAAGTCACCAAATAAAAACCCAAAAGGTCTTTTTTAAATGAATATGTACAGAGGAAACTTTCTCAATATTTCTGTGCAGCTATTTTTTTGCTATTTGAGAGGAAAAATGTATTTAGTGAAAGCTTTTATGATAACCATACCAACCATCAGAACCCTGGCTAATTTCAACTGTCTCTGAAATCTCCTAGAATTGTAAATGCTTCTTTCAACCAGTCCTCAACAATGATGCTTCTAGTGCAAGCTGACTAGGATGTATCTTCTGGAGGATGACTAGAGTTCGTTCTCTAATAGAATTCTGAAGTGTTTGTAATCTTATTTTAGAAAGGAAGCTAAAAGAATTGTGGCAAAATGTAGGGCTACACCTGTGGGCCTTGATCTTGGAAAAATTAAATGGAGGCAAAAACATTGTTAGATCAAGCTCTTGAAAAGCCTTGAGTCTTTTGGTTTCTAGTTTTGGCTCATCCGTTCTTATGTTAGTCCTTTAGCTGAAAAACTGATTTGGAATGTGGGTAGGCTGTTAACTCCCTGAATTGTTAGCAGAGTGAAGCACCCTAGCAGGTCAATCTGCTTCCTCAAAATGTAAATCCCTCTCTTAAAATGCTGATCTTTCTCCACTGATTAGAGGGAAAGCATACAGCACCTGGGTTGTAATGTGGATCTCCTTTTTCCTGCCTCACAGGCTAACAGAAAACTGAGTACACAATCTATCCTATTAAAGAAGAATTTACTCAAAGTCAGTATGTTCAGTGAAGTATTTAGATCCATTGAATGTCCTAAATAACTATCCCAGGAAAGAATAATTTCTGTTCTTTACATGTGACTAGGAACAAAAATGTTGATTCTTCATATTTATAAGCAGACAAAGTCTTTGAAATCATTCTCCTGTGTACACATCTGCCAGATTCTTACCTGGCTTCTGAGTCTAGTGGACAATTTCAGCCATAAGATAATCAACCAAAACTTGAGCTTGGAAAGCTCAAATTTCAAATTTCAAATTTCAGCTGCATTATTCAACAGTTTTGAAACTACACGGATGCAATCTACTGAGTACTACAGTTATGCTTCCTGTATAGACAATCAAGTACATTTCTAAGCACTGGTAACAGGAGTCCAGATACACTCTTCAGGTCCTGAATGATGGGTAGCAAGAATCTTAACAACTTGCACAATCTCAGCACTTCTTTTGAGAAGGCGTTTTAGTTCTCATGAAATTTTAGCTCAGGATACATGCACAAACTATCCTCTCTACATAAGTAATTGCTTTTTCTTGTTGTCTGAATTTAGAGAAAACCCCCTAATTGAAAGGACAAAGTATTCCTAAAGTACAGAGAAATATATAGCTAACACAAACATCACCTCCATTGACAATATCATGGGGTTTTATTGTCTAAAAAAGGCAAAATATCTATATAGGATTACAGACATGCCTTTTAAAAATTTATTTATTTTTAAATGCATGAAATTACCACTATGGTTGCATACAATTTTCAATGGCAAATGACTTCTGAAATAGTGTAAAAATAACTTCTGCCTAAATTAAATAATTTATACATTTGAGTTCCAATACTTTCCTGCCAGCATTAGACTTGTTCAAGTATCATGGTCACAGCACAAGATCCTGGCTACCTGAAAAATATAGGGCTAAAAATTTCCATTCCTCATGAAGATCACTGTCTAATTGATATTTGCACTGATCACAGGTCTTTTAAGAGTGACCATGGATTAAAGAATTTAAACAGAAATTTTTATGGCACTCTTATTAATTGGATATAAATTGCAGTGTCCATACTTTTTTTAAAAAAATATGTATTAAAGAATTTTAGTGACTATAAACAATCTTTTTTATCCTAGAAATTTTTAGATGTTTTTTTCTGAAAAATAATTTGCATATTTAATTTTCATTGATTTTACCATTTTTCACTTTGACCTAGAAAATATAACTGGTTCAGTTATTTGCAAATATAATCTTAACTAGTACATTTCATCCTTAATTACTTAGAATGTGTTTTAAGGGACCGTTCTGCCCTCAGTTACATTGGCTCTAAATGCACATATCAGTAGCCAAATAACAAGTGACCTAATGTTCAGATTTATAGATTTCCAGATGGAAGTGAAATTTGGCTTACTTTGTAAAACTCTAATAATAATTTATATAATTTCTCTGACATTGAGATGATCTTAGAATCTAGGGAAATGTGGCAAAGTACATAAAAAATTATTATGAACCTGAAGGAGCCACCAATAAAAGATTACCAGGAATCAACACTGGTGTTATTACAACAGTTAGTGGAAAGAACGGTGTTCGTTTCCTAAAATTTTTTGGTCTCAGAAGGTTTATTAGAAGAAGGATGTAGTTAGTAAATGTCTCAAATAGAAATTGGGTCATTTTTATTTGAGTAAACCTAGCAGTGGGAAAATATATAAGAAATATCAGGTGAAATTTTATAAATTGCAACTTGTATATGCGTTGAATACTTTCAAGAGGGAAGTGATAAAAGAATCATTCAGTCAGTAAGGAGTAAAACCTGTCTGAGAAAGAAGCAGAAAATAAGAACACAGTCAGCATATTAACTTCCAGAATGTTGCTATGGTGGAATTTTCCTTATCTGAGTTTAGAAATTCTTGCAAAACTGAACAAATTCTGGGAAACTTTCAGAATAATATTGTAATTTTCTTTGTTCTTAAAAATACTACTGAGATTAATATTTTTTATTAATATGGCCTGTTTGTTTTATATGTGTGGTGCTTTGTCTTAATAGTACCATAAATCCTGTATTCTTGGTTTTGGTTGACAAATAGGTGCAAGACAGTCTACGTGTTAAAACCATTGGACATCACTGAAATTCTTAGAAGAACATACATAAGCTTTATTGAAGACCTTGGGTAAGTCTTCAGCAACCCAAACCAAAATAATTTAATCCCCTGTTCCTCAGTGCTACTCAATATTAACTGCTAGCCAAATAGAAGAATGTCTCAGTCTACATCCTGAAAACTCTGAAGAGTAGCCCAGTCCACTTCTGTTGGTGGAAGAGCACTGTCTTCCCAGGAGCAGACCAGAAAACATAATGAAAGTCTGCTGTGATTGTCTTAGATAAAATGTCAGAATAAATTAAAAATATTGGAACATGTAAATTTTGCATGTTTTCACTATACCATTTTAATATTCGTAGACATCTTTTAACTAAAATCTCAAATAGGTCTGGAAGTCCTGCCCATGGTATTGAACATCTCTGGCAGGAAATATTCTCCAATTAGGTCACACAAGAATAAATCAGAAGAAAATGCCTGGGACTAATCAAGGCATCCTTCCTCGGTTCCTTGTCTCCTGTTCGATCTCCCGCTCTTCCCATCCAAGTGTCTCTATCTCTCTCATTGTAATTCAGGCGTTATATAATGTGTTCTTCAAAGCAAATCTAAGAGAACCATTATCACTCTTCATTTAAGGGTGTCTTTAAAAACCTCACCAGTCTCCTTTTATCTTAGTGTCTGGCAGAAAAAAAAAAGGGAGGGAGGGGGGAGAGAGCAGATCTGCTTATCTTCATAGCCATTTTTATGCATCCTTATGATTAAGATAATGAAGAAGTGTTATAAACTTACTTGACAAAGTATTTTGACATTTTCTGCTTGCAGCTGGCTTTTTAAAGTGACTCTTAAGTTCCCATACATAACTTTTTACATTCTTGTATTTTATGTGTGGTAGTTAGTTAAAAGCTGATAGAGATTCTGGATTTAATTCCTCTATACTTTCTAGCATCATCAGCTGACAAATTTATCAGGCCATGTTATAATCATGGTGAACATAGATCTCTTTCATTTGTAAATAGTCAGCTTGAATCTTAACAATAATTTAGAGACATGAAAGGGAGGCACATACATAATAACACCAAAATTGTCCAGAAGCTATTAGTGTCTAGTTTGTCTTTATATTTATGAACTACTGATAGTTTATGGGAAAAAGAAGGAGAAGGGGAAGGGAAATTTAATTCTAATTTCATCCTGCCCATGATAAAAAGATCAGAAGGAGCTAGTGCTACTTATCACACCTATTGTATCTGGGAATACTCAAGGCTGTACTATTCTAAATGTGGGCTGAAATGTTAAAAATGCTGACATTTATGAAGTATGTAAATGGATATCTAATTAACTTGCTACAGCTATCTTGTTAAATACCAATTAAATATATTAACATTTATCACAATTTTAATGTATCAATAAGAATTTAACTCTACCTTTATTGTCATTGTAATTCCAAATTAATTACATGGCTAGATGATTAATCTTTTGCATAATTATTCAGCCTTAGTATATGTTCTCCTAAACAATCCAACAGTTAGAGTATGGATTCTCTACAGCATCTGATCTCTTGCTGTACAATTCTTTATCAGGTCATCTGCTATTAAGACAGTAAAATCAAATGTAAATAGGGAGGTGGGGCTTTTGCTACCTGAGCTCAACTGCACTGGTATGAAACTACCAGTTTCCAAAGGATTGAGCATAATTCTGTAATGTTGATTATCTCTTGTAAAACAGTCTAAAATTTTTTGAAGGAATATACATAATAGACAGCTTCAAATGACTGGTGGAGATTCTTTTATGGGAAATTAATTCAATTCTCATACCACCATACAATAATTCACATTTTATTCTTTTCATATCCCTCTAATTCATACAAATTAGAACTAAAAACCACTGAAATTAGGAGTATTACTTTAATAGAAAGAGCAAAATAAAACCAGTTTCTGAGGATGTTAATACAATATTTTTTAAAAAAAACTTAACTGGCTGCTTAATTCTCATATAAAATCTTAGCCTGGTTTTATTAGAGCATTTAATAGATAAATAGCCACTATGGGACTGAGAAGTACATGTAAAGCAATTACATATAGGACATTGTAAATAAAAAATATCAGAGAAAGAGCTGAATAAAGCATACACAAACAGCATGTGAACTGTCTGGACTGTTTTCTTAATAAGATCCATGCTATGAACAACATTCAGCAGAGAACTTAAAAATGTAAACATTGTGTAGCAAAATTCTTGGGCTCAAGTAGAATATTCACAAGGTTTGACTTAGGAAGATGCTTAATGCTGCACTGCATCAGATGAGAAAATTAACTCACCAGAGAAAATGTTTTGACTGGAGTGAAATACAGTACAGGGAGCAAAGTAATCTTTAAATTCTGTAAATAATATATGCCTTAGAAGATTTGGAACAGAGTATTGAAGTCTTGAGGTGTGAAAAACACCTGTGCTTATACCGATGTCAAGAGCTCCATATTTGACAGCAAGGTTATCATTCTACTCTCCCTTCATAGAAAGTTAAGAAAGAAAGAGGGAACTCTGGGGAATAAGCCATCACCACCTCAATTAGTCATTCAAAGTGTTTATTTCCCTACACTGACTTTGACTTAGATGAAACCTGTCCAAAAATAATTTCTTTTGTTTTTTTGCAGAGTACCTGCTTTATTCATGAATCCTAATTGTAGGATAAGTAAGTTTATAGGCTTAGGACTCAACATCTATTGTTCAATATCTAAAGTGGAGGAAATTCAATCCTAAGTAATTTATTTTGGGAAACACAGGGCAAAACCCCATACTATTTGATATTAGGTTTAAAAAAAAAACCCAAACCAACCAACCTCTTTCTTTAATGAAACATTAACTTTGAAAATTAAATAATGATTTTTAATAACCTGAAATTAATCAATCTCCATTTTAGCAAAACTCTTTCCATAATACTTGTAAGTATATGCTGATTTTTTTTTTTTTTTTTTTAATTGCTTTCCCAGGTTTACTGGCAAGGACTGAGCAGTCATATTGAGACTGCATGGGTCATTTCACCTGTAACAGAATTACAGCTATCCATCCCTGGAGTGGGACATTGCCAACCACACATCAGGGCTGCATTCCTCATGGAGCTGCAGTTGTCAGAGCCATCTTTTGAGCTGTGATGAACCTGAGGAGGAGCTTTGCCTACTGGAGATGGTGCTTCCTAGTGGTGCCCCCCTCAATCTGAGCCGTACCTGCAGGCATGCAATGCACCAAAGCATATAAAAATGTAAGAAGCAGTTCCATGATAACTAATTATGCTAATTTATGAGCACTTGAAATTCAGCTTTTCCCTGCAAACAAGGTAAGGAAAATAATTCTACATTTGTGCCTTCACTCCCCTGGAGTTTAG
The DNA here is from genome assembly GCA_018697195.1 of Certhia americana. Classification (NCBI taxonomy): domain Eukaryota; kingdom Metazoa; phylum Chordata; class Aves; order Passeriformes; family Certhiidae; genus Certhia; species Certhia americana. Next base: position 43,578,121 of record CM031861.1, read on the forward strand.
AGTGTATTAATGGATATAGGATTCAGAATAAATAAATTGGATAGAAAAATCAATGTGAGGTCCATTTTCTGAATATCAGTAAGGATTCACTGCAGTAAATGATAATTTTCAACTCATACCATCTCTGAAAATAGCAGAAATGTGGGACATCATTGTCTTTTCATATTGTTAAGTGATGTGATTGTGGTAGCTGTCTTTATTGAATTTTACATTAGAAGTTGACTCACCTTTTTAAAAGCATTTTTACATATTGAGTTTTGGTCTCTGAGGAATAGAAAATAATCAAAAATAAATTGGAAAAAATTGAAAAAAGAAATCAAATCAGAAAACTGAGAGACACACATGAATACATGAATAGCCCCCTTCATCTACACAGCATCTTCTAATGAAAAATATATGCATAACATAACAAATGAATTTGGATTTTAACATATGTCTGCAGCAACCGATTTACCAGAGCTATGAGCTAATGAGTATGAGTTGTTCAGAAATTTGTGAGTTTTTGCCTGCAGGTGGAGTGTGTTTGTCATTCCAGAATTATCTTGCTTTGTGTGCTCTATGGGTGCAGGATCTCTGGAGGTGTTCTGCATGCTGCTTGACTGCACTATTTATCTGTGTATTCATGCAAATGAGTAAAACAGTTTTGCATTTTCTGGGTGAATAACATTTGGATGGGTAAATGTTAGGTATAACCATGTAGAATGGGAATAATCTAGACTGCTTGTAGTCACTGCTGCATCATATGACAAATTGCCTGCTGCTGCATTAGGCACTGATCATGGTTTAGGGCCACAAGTTTAGTCCCAATAAAAATCTGCATTAATTGTATGTATGACTGGGCTGTTTCATGGTGCACATACTGCCTTTTTGTTTTCAATTTCTGTGTGCTATGAGTGTCTGGAACATATGTCTAGGGATGGAGACAGCTGGCTGTGCACTTGTCATCTTTGTTGGTACTTGTTACTTACATGCATACCTAGAGATTCCAAAAGTCATGTCAAAAACAAAACCACAGGAGTAAAGGAAATGCGATGTAATTCCATTACTCTTGGTACAGAGACAGCATTTGAATGGCTATCAGGCATTTGTATTGTGAAACTGAGACTACTTCATGTTTGGAGCTGGCCAAAGGAATTCGGTGTAAAAACATCACTAGGCACAGTCTCCAAAGACGATTGACTGGTGATTTGTCTCCTAGGAGAGAAGGTTCCAATGCACTACAAAGGAATAAAACAGGAAAACCCAAATTCTTAGCACACACACACACACACACACACACACACACACACACACACACATTATGTGTTGGCATTAACAGTTGTACTGTACAATATACAGAGACTCATTAAAAAAAAAAAAATCTAGAAATAGTTACAAAACTGTACCTATGCATCAAATAGAACAATGCTGTCTGCATCCCTCACTGTCAAACACTTTAGAGAATTGTGTCTCAATGGAACAGGATGTCCCAAAGCAAAGTGAATTTTTGGGGATTAGTAAGAACAAATTTTTCTGCAATTAGGCTCTATTATTCCTAGAACCATACATGCAAACTCTCTTACCAGTAGTCAAGGGAAACATTTAATCTACCTCCTGCATTATAACTAGCATCCATTTTCCTTCCTGGTGTTGCAATTTGTCCTCCTGTCTCCTTCTGAGTGGAGTTTTTCTCATTAAAGGAAGAACCTTCTCATCCTGAACCAAAAGCCATTGACAAAGTAAGTTCCACAGCTTTGTTTTGTTCTGCTATCACTAGTTGATATACATCACATAAATGAAAAAGGAACATTTAAAAAATAAAAAAAAAGTTTTTAAAAATATTAACAATTAGGGAAATAAAAATTATATAATAAGAAAACATAAAGGAAAAGTCAACAGATTCATGCAGAACTATGGTGAAAGTAATATGTAAATCCTCAATGGATGAATTTTATAATTGATATAATTTTATAATTTAATTATAAATTATGCAATATTTGAAATTTTGCAATATTTGAAATTTTGCTTGTCTGTATATGAAATATATAATCATATGTTATCAACAGTGAAGAGCAAATTCTGGATAAATCTGCCCCAGAGAAGAGCAGAGATAATTTACAGACATAATGACTGCTGAGAACCTGACTGAATGAATGTACTACATCATATGCCTTTGGCATCAGAAAAGCCAGTAGAGTTCTTTTGAGAAACAGAGCAGAAAATAGCTTGAGGAGTGTCAAATGTATACTACAAACCTTCAGATCTCTGGTGGGCAATCTTGCCTCCAAAGAGGAGTGTTTGCTCTGCTCAGTGTAATCTCAGTGCCTAACCATGGAGATGAGCTGTTCTGTTTCTTTGCTTTGGCCATAGCCATATGCATATGATACTTCTTGTCTGTGACACTTTCATTAAACTGCCCTTGCTATATCCCTGTGCTAACACCCAATCTAATTCCAAATTGAGCAGCCTCAACGGATTAGTCACAGGCTTTACCTTTTAGGGAAAAATGTTTTGATACAATAGTGCGTAGAACATGAACGAGAAATTTATCTGTAATCTGAAAAGATAAAAATTCCACATAAATAAGCAAAAGAAAACTGAGAGCAACACGAGATGCAGAGTAATATAGATACCAGTACACTAAATGCCTGTGTTTAGTTCTTATCTATCTCTGCCCAGAATAGTTACACTGTTGTAATTAGGGGTTTTTTGCCAAACTGAGTTCAGTCTTCTGTTTTCAGTTTTGGTCTTGTATGGTTTTGTTTGGCTCTGTGTTTTGCCTGTTTATTTTTACAAGAGAGTTTTCTAAAATAAGACTAGTAGCAAGAAAAGAGAGGAAGTAACTCAATGTGAGGTAATGAGACTCATTAGTGGGGTGCAGGACACTGACCATGTGGCAGGGTGCACATAGAATACTAATTAATTCAACCCTTGGCTATATCCTCAGACCTTCTAGGAAGAGTCTTTCCGATATTTGTTAATAAATTCTGTGCTGGGATCTGGACAGGCTTCCCTAGGAAGTTTATAGCTACATGTGCAATTTAGACAAATGAGGACAATCAACACAAACAACAACAGAAACAGAAGGTAATCTGTGTAATAGCACTGAGTACCTGAAAACAAGATCTTTTGGCTTCAAACTATTGAGCAGATTGCATTGTGTATCTGAGGTAGAATTGATACTTTCATGCTAAAACAATAGTTTTAGTACATTATCTCTTCAGGAACATATGATTTTTAATGGGCATAGTCATGTGACTGGAGAAAAGGGATTTTTAGTGCCAGAAGGGCATATAAAATCCATAATAAAGAGAAAGAAAATGGTTTAAAAAAAAGAGAAAGGAACAGAAAATTCAGTCTATGGATATAAGTATGAAATATTTAATGGTAGGATGGGGAGAGAAGAATTTGGGTTAGAATAAACCCTGGGTGTTGCAGAGCAGTAGAAGGCATAATTGAAGATGTTGGTAAAACAATGTTTTGCTTTTATGTGAAGTTCTAAGCTGCCAACAAATATGAACTTTTCTGGCTCTAGCATGACAAGCTTCAAATGTTTCAAGTTTTTGAATCTATTAATTTTAAACCAAAGTCACTCATTTATCCCCCAGACCCTGGCTTCCAGCTTCCTCAGACCATACTGGTTGGATATATATACTTGGGTTCTGTTTTTTGGTTTAGTATTTTTGGGAGGGGGGGGAGGGGGGGTGTCTCGGAATTATAAAAAATATTTTTTTTTTTTCTCTCTGCTGGCTGGCTGTTTATCTTCTCCCGAGAATGTAAACAGAGTTTTTCTCCCAGCCAGACAGTTTGAAAGAAAAGGTCCACGAGACTTTTCTTCTTTTTTTCTCTTCATTATTTATTATTTCTTATCATTACATTCTGTTCCTGACCTGCAGAGTTCTTCATTGCAGGTCAGTTCAAGGCACGAAACTCCAAAGCCCCAAATACCCAATGCCTAATGCTCACTATGAAATGCCCCCACCCTCAGGGTGGCGTGGATATTTATATTACAATCCACGTAATCAATATTTATAATTCTACTCCAATAGCTATTATCTATATTAGAAGGTTAGACTCTATTCTAAGACAACTATAATGTGCCACCTCACAGCAGAAGACAATGGCAAGGAAGAAGAAGGAAGAAACCCAAAAGCCATGTGCTTCCTCCATCTTGTCTTCACCTGTCTGCCATCCTAAAACCCCATATATCTGAAATTCTCACCCTGTGATAAAACTACACACTATTCTACTATCTAATACACACTCTTAAAAACTCTGCTTCATTCCAGAACTTAAAAGCCCTTTTTCCATGAACAAAGGTTAAAAACACCTTGTCAGAGACCTTAAAATCTCTTAAACATGCAAAGAAATATCTCTCATATTTCCAGACTCCGACACGGGGTGTTTAATTTTTTTTCAGGAGACAGACTCTTTCACTGAGTCCCAGTTACTCTCTTAAAAAGCTCTGTAATCTCAACTGACAAGAAGGTCAAGAAGGTGAGCTTTAAAATGAGAGCAGTTGCACTTTAAGCATATACTGTCACAAAAGACTTTTGCAATATGAGAACATTAGTAATTTCAGCTTTTAGAACCCTTTTCTACTTGTTCTTTATTTTGCTTCATTAACAAAGTAACACATCTTGACAAGACTTGAAAGTTTGCCATGCAGACATTCAAAATATTCATGGATTGTGCATTCCTAATGTAGGAGACAATTTCTAAGCACATGTAAAGCAAAAACAATGTGATAAAAAAGGTTCCTCTGATTCTATATTTAGACTGAAGTTCAGCTATCCTGCTTTGTAAAAGATTGCTGAATGCTCAGTCTTTTTGTTCCACAAAAGTGCAAGATAATTCTAAAATGGACTTAATCATGGACTTAATGATGGAGCTGATACTACTTGTGGGGTTTAATTACATATGCATTTTTCTGGATAACAGAGAAATTCGGAATGATTCAATAATCCAGTGTGTTGGCCTTGTAGAAAAAAGAGGTAATTGTTGGGGTCTAACGTATCCACCACAGAATGCAGAAAGATTTTATAAAAAGAAACAGTATTAGTCATCTTTTTTTTTTTTTTTTTTGTTTGCTGCTCCTAAGGTAAGAGGAGAAGGAAATTCTTTTGGTGACAATGTGTTATCTTGATTTAAATTCCTAACATGAGGAAAAATTAATAACAGAAAATCTAAGGCTCATGTTGGTATCTACTTTAAGCTTAAAGCAGACTCTTCAGGGTGACTTGAGGATTGCACAGGAAATAGATTGAAAAATACCATATCAGTAGAATTCAAAATAATGTGTTCAGCATGAAAGTCTCCCAAGGAGACCCTGTCCAAAACACTGAAACACTCCTGGAGAGATTGAATAAATTGTCAGCTGTAATGGCATCAGGTGACAGACTTTAGTAAGCAAAGTGTTGCATAGTGAGAAAACTCTATTAGCAAGCACCAATTTACACCTCTGAATTGATGTGAATGTTTGTTAATATTTCCTGTTTGCTTTGTAGCCATTAACTGATTAATGAAATCCTAAAGAGAAGCAAATACACAGTATGGGGTGAGCAGGTGTTACCACTGCCTTTTGGCAGGTGATGGGGAAACCAAGAAGAGACTTACTGATGACTTACTTGAGATCAGGCTGCTCATCCTGTGGAAACATTCCTACAAGAGACTGCATACTCTGACAGCTGACGTCTGGAACTCCTCTAGTAGGTGGTGACATTCTTGTCCTACTGTAAGATGGTGTTCATTGTTCCTTAGCTCTGCTTTCATAATTCATGTACCTATGAGGTGTCCTTAATGTAGTTAAAAAGATCTTGACTATGTTGAACATTTTATAATGAAGGTGTTTCTCTAACTCTAGGACTTTTAAAACTCTAATTCAGTTTGCTAGCAGCTGTACACTGTTCATAGAGTTATTACTACATGTAAGGCAGGATAATTTTACTCAGATAACAAAGTGAGTGGGAATGATTCTCACTGTACAGGAGGTACATGACACTGTACTGGAAAATCTACTTAAAATACCAAAGAATTGCAATACCTTGCAATACACAAAAGAAAACTGAGGAAGAGCTACAATTTTCCATGTGCATTGCCTCACAGCTAAGTTTTCCCAACTGCTTTTTTCTTCTACCTTTAAACATTGGAAAATGCTGTTTCTGTGGAGCAGTCTTGCAACCTGACAACCTCTCTTACAGATATTCCCTTAAGTATTTTGCTGCCTCTTATGCCTAGATCCACACTTAGAGGCTCATGGATGTTAGGCTGATCCATTATTTTGCATGAGTTACTCTTAATAGAGTGCAGTAATGAGATGAATTGGACGTGTCTTCACTGTTATTGCAAACATTACAAGCTGTCCTTAACCAAGTGCTTTTTATAAAGTAAAAATTAATACATTGACATTAATACAGATTTCTGCATCATAAACAGCTCTGTGCAGTATCACAGGGTTTACTCTCATATGCTTACTGCCATGAAATCAAGCAAAGATAGGCAATCAAATCAAAATGCTTCAAACAAAAAAATTAGCAATTCTTTCCAAAGAAAGCTGCCTCGAAATTAGATGTTATCCAGCATGAAACATGGATCCACAGTGCTTTTTTTCTCCTATTTATGGTTACTTCTATACCACTGTTTCCTCTCTCTTTGCAGAGTGTCTGAGATCTTTATCTCAGACATCCATTTTGAACAGGCATTCTTACCAACCACAGCTTCAGTAGCCACAATCACCACCATCATAAATTCTTATTAATAGCCATTAAATGATTCTCAAGGTCTATTAAACCTTTTGATTTATATTTCAATAATTAAAAGAGTTCTATGTTTTTGAATATAAGATTTTAAGTTATAAAATTCCATAGTATATTGGTGAACTCTTTAGCAGTGAATGAAGCTGCAGATCCTGAAGCTCAAAACTCAGAAACTAGATTACAGGTTTTCCTGATCCCTTGGATGTGCTTTTCTTTGGGCCAGACACTGGAGTACTCTCTGCTTCTGTTGGTCCTACTGAATAATCAAAAAAAATACATGCATCAGAAATAGGAAGAGGTTTATGAGGTTATTTGTTGATAACATATAAAACTTTATTTTCTAGGAAGTATGGGAATTATTATCTTGGTATCCAAACCTTTTGAAAAAGTTTAAGGAGAATGCATTTGAAAGTGTAATTTCTTATGTACTTTTGTCAATTAAGAAGTAAAACATCATACTTTGAAAAACAAGCAGCAGTTGGACAAAATGGAAGAATTTTGTTTGTTGAATAATACTGATATCTCTCAGCAGAAGAATGTTTCAGTTGCCCTAAACTCATAATCAAAAGTATTTTGAAGTGTTTTTAGTCAAGATTCTTGCTCTTAGAAAGAAAACACCAAACAAAATACATTTTTTGTGTAAAGGGCAAACATCCACATATAATTAGATCAGTATTATGCCAAGTACAAAACCATCTAGAAACCTTGCAATAGCTAATTTGCTGAACACCATATCCATTTGAATATATAGAGAGCAGCGGCAGATCTATCAACCTAATTCTTCCTCCTTCAAAAGCCTAGAATGCATACATTAAGGTAGAAAGCTTGATTGCACAGTCTATGTCAGTTAGAATTAATTTTTTTTGGACATGGTGAATCAATACAGTATGTCACAATCCAGATGGGGTTTTTCTCTGCATAATTGCATCTTGCATTTTCTGGAAATTCAGCTTGAAATTTCTATTATCATCTACTGTAGAATGGATGAAAACAGCCAATAGCCAACCTGACATTTTTCCTGTTCTAAACTTCATGTTTCTAAGGGTAGATGTATGGCCTGTATTGCCATTCCTATGGGTGGGTGCACAGTAAATTATCCAGATGGAATATGTTGTGACCAACCAGTTCCCCATGCAGATAAGGACCCAGCTCTGTCTGTATCCAGCTCTGTAAATATGCCTCTTACTAGACCTGCTTGCTCTGGGTTCAGTAAGGGAATTTATGAAAATGGGCCCTAATTGTGAGCACAGCTCATGTAATCCAGTGCAATATAATACTACAAAAATACACCTTTTTCTGTCTTTCTGAAAAGTGGAAAGAAATCTGGCAGTGGAAGCAGAGAACTGGGAAACCTATGACACTGAAATAATAGATGGTCACTTACTACACACACAAGGTTTCAATTCTCTCCCTAGGCCTTGTTTGATGACAGTTCTCAGTTCAGAAATGGCTGTGATCAGCCCTGAGAGTGAATTACAACTGTGTACAGACCCTGTAGGTCACTACTACCAGTTGTTGTCCTGAATAAGAAGGGTATTTTTCTCCTATACATTGCAACTGTAGAACATTTCTGTACTTAAGGCATTTTGTATCAGCATCATGCCAGCAGACTTAGCGAGACTGAATGAAATGGTTACTGTTTTTGCTGCAAACTTCACCCCTAGCTTACCAGTCTCTTTGGAATGACAAATAAATGTGATTTATAAATGCTTCTAAATGACATCTGGATGATTTCCAACAATGTCAGTATCTAACATACTAATATCTAGCATAACCAGTTTGGTGAACTGCTCAGTGGACCCTTCTACACTGCTAGGAAATATTAGCAAAAAGGCTGGGACAGCAACAGAGGGCTGTCACCATCCCTGCCACTCTAACATGATCTGCCTGCAGGTAAATGGAATAGTTAATAGCTAAATGTTGTTTTGGGCACAGGAACTAGAAATTTTAAAATTGCTATCTTGTTTCATTAATTGGAAAAATGCTTTAGGATGTACTGAAGCCAGAAGGACAGATGTTTTTCCATGTCTCAGCCTTCTAAAGCCACTTAGGCAAGATATCATTCTCAAAGGAAAGAGTCCTCTCCCACTATTTCTTTTAAGTGCAGCACCAATTTATTCCACTATAATCCCACCCTAGCTACCTTTTCCTACCTCCCTGCCATTCCTTTCATTATGTCTAGAAGTTGCAGGACTGATTCGACTACAGAACTGACTGGGATCAAAAAACTTCCTGTCACTAAAAGAAATCCCCTCAGTAACAATTATATGTAATAACAGTGGAAGGCTTTCTTCACAATGTGTCTTCACAAAACCTTCTAAAGTATATCTTCCCCTTTTGTATCCCCAATGGTGACAAAATTTTTAAGGTAAAATGAAAATTCGCATCTTTGCTAGAATGAATAGTTTGCAAATATAGCAAACAAAGAACAGCAAAACCAATCAAACAAAACCCAAACCAACAACAACCAAAAAACTTCAGTTTTTTGAAGGGAACCACCCCTCCACACTAAAAAAAAACTAGAAAAGAGGAGCTTTTCTGTGTCTGTGTGAGAAACTCTGGATCTGGCAGACTATTCTTTAAAGAATATGTGGGTATTAAGTGTTGAGGGAGCCCTGTGAAGGATTTCTAAATTTCTAAGCAGACAAGAAACAGGAATGTTCACCTGTCACTGAAATGCTCTTAGGGCAGGACTTACCGTGAGGATGGAAGCCCTGCCATCTCAAACATGCTGATGCATGTAGCTTGCCTCTAAATAATAACAGTAATAAAAAATGTAATTCATAATAAAAGAATATTTTTTACAATTGCTAATAAAGGAGATTGCTAATCTCCTGTTGGTAGGAGTAGAATTCTTTGTCTCTGCTGCCAGAAATATATTACAACTTATAATTATTTAAGAAGCATGCTGGGTGGGCTGGCAACAGACATTATAAGTAATGCAATAATAAGATATAAAGCCTCTGTCAGTGGAAAGGTGACAGAATATACTGTAAGATACTGCCAGAAATAATCATTAGATGATGATTACTTCTAGATAAGCATGGCAGGTTTTCTAACCAGTGTAGAGCAGTATTACCTGATTTCATCAGTATTGACTATCAAATGTGTATGTGCTCTCTTCCCACACCCTCAAATCTTCTTTTCTCCCAGAGGTAATTTCCTTATGGAGAAAATGGAGACTAGTGGTTACAACAGAGGACTTAGAATAAGCTATTTTGAGCTGCACCACTAAATCATTTTCTGACCTTGGCAAAGTCAATCACAGGAGCTATGCATCATTTTCCATCTGTAACATGGGAACGATCACAATTATCTCCTAAAAGTGCTGCTAATGCTTCAGGAGTAAAGGTTTATAAAGCATGTATTATTCACAAAAGGAAAACTCTTTGATGGCTATGTACTTTTATGACTCCACCCCTGGAAACAGACATGGGTGGAAATCTTGAAGTAACACTTCTCCTAACTGTTTTCTGGAATTATTTGTGTTTTGTTATTGCTTAGTGCCTGTAAGTCAGAGGGAACTGCAAAACTAGCACACATAAAATTAACCTGAATTTCTGATGGCTTGAAAATGTGTGGGTGTGACCAAGCTGTTATTCTACCCCACCGACAGCATCGCTGGCACCTGCTTTTGTCAAGGAAAGCTGTGGCACCGAGCCAGAGGTGTGCTGTCTGGTCTTGCTCACTCCAGCGATGACTGTCAGCTGGAATTGTGAAGCCCATCTTCTGTTCCCCCCCTGTCCCACCCCACTTTGCTTCAGGATGTTTTTGCAGGATGAGGTACTGAGGAGGGGCAGCAGTGCCACTCCCGGGTGTGATGCTGAAGGGACATCTCCGAGGTGCAGCTGAGAGTTAGAAGTGACAGCGCAAGTAACTGAATTAAGCTGAGGTCAGTGAAGTGGCTCATGAGCCCTACTCATGTGATCCTACCTTCCAGGAGTTTGTCTATCCTAGCTTTTCACTGCTTTTGAGCTGGGCGGGGGGAAACAATGGCCATGGGAGGTCCCCCACCATATTGCCTTTGTTTGGTGAATGTGGCAGAGTGGGCAGGATCAGTCACTCTATTTCCTTTGGGGAAACCACTCAGACGTGTCCTACAGAGAGACTCTGACATCCTGATTTTGTTCCCAGTGGTGAATATTCTTTAATGGGTCAAACACCTTCACTTTTTTGTATACTTCTGTTATTAACTTTCTGTTGCTATTGTGCACGTCTTATTCCATTGCTTTGAGCTTTTAGTAAATCATTAACTCTCAGTCTCTCACTCTTTTTTTTTTTTTTTTTTTTTTTTTTCCTTACGTTTCCGTAAGGGATGGGGGAAGAAGAGTGGCTTATCTGGAGTGTAGTTTCCAGCTGGTGTTAAAATCAGTGCAGATCTTCATCATCCTGTTCTCACTGTGGGACTAGGAGCTCTGTGGTACCCATTGGTCATTTTTCCACCCAAAGTGTCTGTTTCTGAGCTCAGAGATGGAGCAAAGACAATTTAGGGAGAGATGGGAAGTGTGGTGGTAAGCTTAGTCATGTGCTTCATGAAAAAATAGATCCATCACTGTGCTTTATCCAGCTTCATTTCCAGATGCCACCTGTGCTTGGCTAACTGAACAGACATGGAGTCAGGTTCTTTTTTAGCTGGAATAATATTTCAGAAGTGGATAGAGCCTGGCTTAGATTGCCACAGGTTTTGATGCATTCTGGTCCGCACACTGCACTTTCTGGAAGACTGTTCTGATCTGTGGTTAGGAACAATGCTATTCTTATTTTAAATGGTACAATATTGTCTGTCTCACTGCTGTCTTCTCAGGTATTTTGAGTTCAATCTCTGTGTCCTTTGAAAATCATGGTGTTTCTTATGTCTTTAAATATGTTCCAGACTCATTGCACATACTTTAGTCATTCCTGGCTGACTGGAAGCATGACACAGCTTAGCATCACAGTACTCATGTCTGTGAGAGACTCCACCTGTTTTCATCAAACCATTGAGGAAGTGATGGGTCCAGCTGCTGAAAAACAATTTTAGCTCCTAATATTCCTGCCATGCAGCAAAATAAGAGCAGATGCTGGAGGTCACCACTTTACTTTTGTTTAAAATGTGGAGGTGCTAAAGATTTTTTCATCTGCTTATAATTTTAGAATTCATAAATATTTTTTAATTCTCTATGCAAACATTATTATTATTATTATGATTAATATTTACTTATTTATTTATTTGTTTATTTATTTTAGTATTCCATATTTAGAGGTGTCTTTTTTTCCCCTGTTTAACAATGGAAATTTGTAAATGCTTTTTTTTTGTAAATGCTGTACTTATATAGGCAAAAAACCCTGCTTTTATGAAGGTCAAGAAACAAATATTAGCAAATAGAAACATACTTCTGCTTCCCAAATGCTAGAAGATTCTTCAAGTAAATGGTATTGATAATGCCATTGAATTACATGTTTATTTTAACAAGAAGGTCAAAATGGACATGTACTGGAACAATGCAGCTATTAAACATTAATTTCACTTGGGATTAATCAATGATGAGGAAATAAGTAAGACTCTTTTCTATTTAGCCAGAGAGAAACTGCTGCTACCTTGATCTATAGCTCAGTCAATAGACTGAAATTGTGCATAACTGTGGAACGTGTTGAGAGTTAACCTTTTGATCTCAGCTTGAATGCAATAATTGTGAAAAAAGCCCCAGATCTAAAATTATTATTGATACCACCCCTTGTATATGGTGATTAGGTTTGATTGCATTACTTTTATAAAAAACAAAAACCCAATGTGCTGTATTCAGATTACAAATGATCCATTCAGAAAAATTAAATTATATAGAACCTTATATTGTTCTTAGTAGAGACGTATTAAAAATGTGGGTGAATCACTCTGTAATTGTTTATTGCAAATTTTTTAAAGCACTGAGTAATCACTTTTGTTTCTAAATTGCACAGTGCCTCTGAACTAACTGGTGCTATCAACAAACTGTTTGCCTGCTGTGTTTATAACTGCTCTGGTCGGCTATTCAGTGAAACCCAAGCCTATTTGTGCATGTAAGTATCTCAGTGCTTATTGTGGACAAAAATCTTTCTTAATCAGAAGAGCGTTTTTTCTTTCATCTCTGCAAAGAGGAAGAAATGTTTATTAGCAGTTATTGGAATGATGTGTGTGTGTGTCAAGGGACTTGCATGCTGGTATCTTCATTTAGTGATTTACTGTAATACATATCTATAACATTATCACAGAAATTATAGATGAGGAGGTAATTTTGTTATTTTTAATCTTCTTGCTGCTTTAAAATGCCCTATAAAGTAGATTGCATTTATTTAGGTTAAGGGTAAAGCTTTTTGAAATTAGACAAAAAAGATTTTTGAAATATGTCAGGGTCTTAGGAAATGTTAAGTCCTTTTTAGAAAGAATATAAGTCTTTAGGATTTTCATTATCTTTGAGGAGGCCATAGTTATTTTAGAGAGCGGGGAAATAATTTGCTTGTTTATGAACCCCATTCTTTGGTCATTTCCAAACTACTAGCCATGTAAATACAGTATTAAACCCTGGTCATTTAGCCTATCCCCTGGATCAGCCTGATATAATGATGGCAATAAAGTGAACTACAAAAATATCCTGCAAAAGATAGAATACCTAGATATTCTCTACACAAATTTGTAACGTAATGAAGATTTCCTGACGCCAAAGAATGTTTTAAGAAATTTTTTTACGAATTAAACAGTTGTAAACGTTAGAAATACTAACATACAAAATTTCATAAGAATGTGTAATGGTTAGAGCTCTCTTAAGCCTAGAATGCAAATACAACCTGATGTGTAATATCATCTGTGTTATTTCATTCACTCCAAGGACTGAATAAACTTGCATTTGCACCATTGGATTTTAAATACACAACCCTATTATCCCTATTTATCTTTTTGCAGGTCTGACAGCAGTGACCAAACTAATTTTGAACCAGATTTCTAAAGATTTGTTGCATCCATTCAAGGAAAAAGCAGAGCAGCTGGTTTACAGCCAGGAAAAGGAGATAGAATCCTAAAGCTTTGCTGTAGCAGACATAGAATACAATTCTCTCAGAATTCTCTGACCTTGTAAATAAATATTGCCTGAGCTATGTAAGCAGTTCTCTAAGCAAAACCTATAAATTCCTCCACAAGTTTCTTCATATTCTGACTTTTTTCCTATGTATGGGCACAATATTTGATTTATGTATAAAAAATGCTATACATAGAAAATTCTGACAGGGAACATTGGAAAAAAGGTGATGGGGTAAAGGGTAAAATTGCTTTTGTTACATATATATAAAAACCATTTACTGTTTAATAGAAAGGGATTGTAATATATTTGGGAGAAGAGTTGGGAATTTCAAGTAAAAGAATGGCTTTACATTTTGACTTGCTACTGTAGGAAAAAGAAAAGTGTTGCAAAAATTTTGTAATAACAAGTAGAATTCAGTAGATATCAGAGTTTATTAAATCTTAAAATGCCCATTCAAACTATTAATTCTGGATAGGCTTCACTGAAAAATGCCACTTAAGTGCATTACCTCATGAGACCAAGAGTGCTGGGCACTCTAGGTTAAGTAACAATTTGTTTTATTGAATCAAAATTTTCAGTTTCTGTAACTATTATGCTTTTTTATGTCTCTGTTAAAAGAGAAAGCAAAGAAAAAATATGCTGGTAAAAGATAAATGTTTTAAATCACTCTATTTGTGATCACCAGGAATTTGTAATGGGAAAGGGTTCTTTGTTCTAATAAGCCAGATAATCAAGGAGAAAAGCATGAACTAGACCTACAGTCTTTGTATTCCACAGAGTACCTTACAGTCTGGTGCTCTGAGTAGGACAGCTTCATCTTTCCATATTGGAGCTGTGGGCAGGCACTTTCAACAGACATAGCAGCTCTGTTCCTTCTTCAGTAGCCATACTGTTGGATTAATTGTTCAGATAATCACTTCTGTCTTTGCCTGATTCCAAACTCATGTCATCCAGACAGACCTGTGCCTGATAGAAGCAGTAGCCTCAGTCTTTCCTGCTGTTCCTTCAGATTACTTTTCCAGGGAGCTTGTTGCATTGTCTTTGAAGAAGGGGAAATTATAGATTGTAGCTGCCAAACTGTGTAAAAACTGCCCTGTTTCTAGGCTTATTTAGAGGCAGAAATTGAGATATCTTTGGGAATTTTAACATTAAAATGAGTCCTTGCTGAGGACTTTGAGAATATTAGTTTTGGATTCAAACAGCAATGTAATTTGTGTTTCTGCCTTACATGAGTTGCCAAAGGTCACATGGAGCTCAAATGGCAAAATAGGCAACAAAAGCCAGCTTTCAGAAGAGCACACTCTTTCCTGGAGATACTTGGTTCCAGAACTTCTTTGTACTCTGGCAATATATCATCTCATGTGCCGTATTACATAACTGCAAGGAAGCAGACTACATTTTCAAAAGTCCTTGTGTGCTGACTCCTTTTGAAACCAAAATCCTGAAACATTAGCTCTATAATGTATAATTATAGTTACATTAGAAAAAATTGTTTACTCTGTATTTTCAGTCTTTTAAGGGGTAAAACTATGCAGCATGGTTACCTGCTATTTTGTCATTGCAAACAGTTGTGAGGTCTTTCTTACTCTTTCCCATCATCCTGATGGGAAGTATGTTGGCAGAGGACCAGTCAAGCTATTTCACAATGTCATTTATATAGCTCTGAACAAATTTTCCCAACAAATGCAGATACATTCTCATCTAAGTTATTATATTAACCTCCCCAAAAGGATCAATAAAGAGAAATACAAGACCATAATTAGAATTTATGAAATTTATAATCCTTTTAACTGCAATAATAATCGTTTAGAAACCACATCTATTCAAGACTGCAGAGAGAACAGGGCAGGCTTGGGTGCATACATGTATATGATGATTTCAGTATGTTTTCCAGGAGAGTTTCCAGTACACCTAAAAGAATGTACTGGCAGTTTTATGTAACTGAGTAACGTATGGGGATAAAAATGGCAAAACCTATTTATCCTTTCAATATTTATCCAGCTTACACTTTCAGTCTTCCAGACAGCTGTCATTGCAATATCCTTTGAAATTAAAATCATATCTATTTTAAAAAGATGCAAAGAAATGGCTGAGCTAACTTACTAGCCAAATCCAAAGTTTAGATGCCTCAAATCTTGCTTTTCTAACTGGAGAGTGTCTAATAATTGAGGTTATTTGTCCTTCTGAAAACACAGAATTATGATAAATGTCTCTTTTCTGGTAAGTACCACAGTCTTGGTGGCTGATATATCTAAAACATACAGACAAGCTCTATCAGTCTGATGGAGACACATCTCTAGGGTATTTCCCATAAACCTGGTTTCTCTTGCTGATTTTCCCAGTACCAGCTCTCCGCAGAAGAGTTTTGAGTGGGTGATCAATTAATCTGACTTTGCCTAAAATAAAGATCTGTATTGGATCATTCCTTATGAGCTAAATCATCCAACTTCCCTTCCATACATCATTTTCCACTTCACATTTAGAAGCTTGTGGACTGAAGGACTCCGATACTTTGATTAAATAAATAACTAAAATATAATAAACCAAAATAAAAATGAGGAATAAGACTTTTTACTTGACATAGTCAATCAAAGATATTAGATAAAAGTATGCTAATAAATCACAGCTAAAAAATAGAAATACACTAGGGTCAGAGGCTGAACAAGTTCAGAGACGACTTTGATCCATTCCTGATGTTTCACAGGACACTTTTAACACATTAACTGCTTCATTGGTTTACCACTTTCATTGTAAATTTATCTGTATGGACTACTTCATTTTATTCCAACACATATTTCAACTGAGAAACATATTTGAAATTTTTAAATTGTCTTAGATAAAAAAATTAAAGTTCTTGAAAATGTAAGGAAAAAATCCAACAGATGGATAATTTAATTTCTAAATTATTAGAAAAATTATTTTATATACTGATTTTGTACTCTTCACACAAGGATTATTAAAAAAATAGTTAGATACTTTTTAATGCAGTAAAATAAATATCTTCTGCAGATACAAAGATAGAAAGATATAAAGAGACAGCCCAGACAGGTTGTTGGTTAATTTTGTGGTATATACCGACTCCAGGCAGACAAGTGACAAAACTTCTATATCTTGTGAATCCACCTCAGTGAACTGCTAATCTACAGGAGAGAAAAAACCCAAAAACCCCCAAACAAAACAAAACCAAGAAAAACCAACAAAACAAAACAACAAACAAACAAACACAAACACACACCTTAATTCTGTTGGTGAATCCCAGAAACTGAAGTAGCCCTCACAAAGTAAGTCAAGGGGTAAACAAAGTGTGAACAAGGGGGTGAATAATGTGATTGGAAAAATTTTAGACATTGTGTGTCTTTACTTTGTTCCTGTCATTGAAAGCAGATCTGATAGGTAACAGCTCCTTTTTAAGAAGTTACAGCAAGTCAGATGACAGGTAGACTCAAATGCTTTTCTGACATATTGTTCTCATAAAAGAAACAGACAACTTCAAAACCAACAATAAAATAACTTTCACCATCTAAACATACAAACATGTACACCTTCAGGAAAATGGAGTATATGTGATTATGATCAATAAAGCTGTCTGCTAATAGTTTTTCAATCATATGTATTCATAAAAGAAAAAAAAAATTCTTGATGTTTATTGTTACAGCTAAGTATCACTGTTCCTTAGGCAGGTATTTTAGATAGTATTCCTCTCATTAAATGTCTAAAATGGATTGCCAAATATTAATAACAAATGCTTCTGGGCTCAATCTCATTGCAGCTAATATTAATAACATAATAATGGTAAACATGTTTTTGTTTCTTTATGCATTCATGAAAATTTTAGGTTCACTTAAATTTCTATGTACATTTTTTCAGTAATGTAAAAGCAATGAATTTTGATGTGTAATTAGAATCAGAGTAATTTCTTGTTAATTGAACAGATTTTACTTGCATTGATGTAATTATATATTTTCTTCTGTTCCAAATGTCATATTTAGATGTGACGTACAGAATACCTAAGATTTCCTATATTAATTTCATTTATAACTAGTGATCTGTTCTGCTTTAAGTTTTTCTGTTGCTGTAGCTGGACTAATGACATTTGACATGTATTGTCAATCTGTCCAAAGTAAAAAACCAAATGAAAAGTTCTTTGCTTCTGCTCAGATGACTTCATATTACACCCTAAAGCTTATAAAAGAGGTCTTGCCTTAGGAAATTAGAAATTATTAGTACCAAATCTTTTCATTTGTTCTTAACTGGCAGCAGCTATCCACTCACCTGATGCATTTTAAAAGTTAGAATTAGCAATACAGGTCCATATCTTTCCCATGAGATCCATTTCAAGTGTCTTCCAACTCGCTACAACAACAACAACAAAAAAAAGTGTTCTATACAAGTTGGGGTTTTTTTAACTGAGCAGTGAGGAGTCACTCAAATATTAATTAATATTATTCATTAATAGTATAGCAGTTTTTATGGGAATGAAGTTGTGTAACTGAATCTTGTGAAGAGCAATTATTTGATAAGAGAATATAACCTTTGTGAAATCGGATTAAAAATTATTCTAATATATCAGAAACATAAGAAGTGTTCACAATATTCTGAATATTGATCTGTCCATCTTGAATACAAAGATAATTGAGACAGTGTCTTCCTGTCTGTTGAAAATTATTATTAATTTCTTGCTTAAAATAGCACAAAATCAGTCATAAGATAAGAGATTAAATACTTTGAGATAATTTCACCTCATTATAAAAAAAAAAAAAAAAAAACAACTTTGTAAGAATTAATTCATATCACTGATATAAATATTAACAAAAAACTTGGAAATTGGAGACACTGCAAAGCCAAGGAAGAAATTCAGTACTCTGACATTATTAAAAACATCAAAGGAGATGACTAGACTCAAACCTTAGTTTGCTTGAAATTCAAGCAGGGCTGCTAATGGGCTACTGATACTTGCTCTAAGTCTAATAGCTGGAGTTGAGCAACAGCAATTTCTTTCTAGAAGAGCTATCAAGCATTTGTTTTAAAAAGTATTCAGCGCAAGAAAATTCCCTACATTCCTTTCAAATTTTATTGGTGACTCAATTTTCTTCCTACATGTGATAATAATGTCTCATCTGCATTTGTCTGTTTATAGTTTGCACCTTTTGGATCTTTTTATGTTTGTCTATTAGATTGGAAAACCTGTTATTTTCAGCATCAAGTTTCCAGGTATTAACTTTGCCTTTCAGAAACAGAATCTATAACATTGCCTTACATGTTCAGGTTCAACTTTTTTACCTCCTGTCTTCTGGGAAACGTTTCTAATTTTTCCATTTAGTCTGGAAGGAAAGGTATCACAATTCCTCAAAACATCTAGCTGGGCTATAACAAACCTGATTCACAGCTGGAAAGGCTGTGAAGGGACTGGGAAGACAACCATGTTCCCACTGTATCCAATGCAAGAACTAAGAGTTTGGTTTATTTTGATATTGAGTAGAGCTATCTTATTTGCCTTTCAAAGAACTTTACAGAAAAAACTTTGCAAACATATGTCAATAACAAAATCAATTCAGTATTTGCATATTTTCACTTGGTGTGAGACTTCTGAATAATTTATGGTTAAGTTTTGTGCTTATTTTCATGGCCACACATACAGTGATGCATGTCTTTGTGTGCCCAAACAGAATTAAAGATTATCAGAGCACCTTGATTAAGATATACGTAACTACTGTTTGTGCTCCAGCATCACAATTTGAATGGAGAAAAAGCTAAATTATTGATATGTTAATTCCTCCAGTGGGAAAATGGAAGGTATTCTGAATTACTATGACTAGGAAAAGCCAAATCTTACAAAAAAGTGTAACATTGGGGAAAAAAAGCTAAGTAATACCCATGGAGTGGCCTGTATCCAGGCATTCATTCATTAGTTTAATGACAAAAATGTAGTATATGAACTCGTGAACTATCCATCCATCCTCATTTTCTTTCTGGAGGCTGACCTGGAACAGAGACTAGACAGAGCAAAAGGATAAAGTAGGTACTTATTCAAAGGCCTCAATGGGAACACCTGGGCTACATGAGTCCAGCCAGACCACACCTAACATGCACCCAAAACAGTCACAAAATGGACACCCAGGTCATGAGGTCTTAAACTTTTATAAGTTCTGGTCCATTAGCATATTGGAGTTAATTGTCCAACCATAGCTTCACGTCATGAAGCTCCATCTTCCTCGTTTTTTTCTTCTCACTTCACTGTTGTTTTTTGTTCTTGGGCCTGAAAGTTGTCCTTGGTAACGAACTAGAGAAAGAAATGTTTTGTCTATCTACTCTGTGAAGAGAGCCTAGTAGCACTGAATATGAAACCTTAAACTACCCACCAAAACAGCACAGAATCAAAAAACCACAAAAGCTAAAACTTAAGGCATTACTTCTAGCTCACTCATGTGAGATGAAGCTGTCAGGTCTCCCTGCCCCACTCTGTCTTTCAGATCCAAAGCAGAAGACTGGTACTAGCATTAATAAAAATGCCTCTGTGCAAATACAAGTGTAATAATATTTCAGTTTATTTATGTGACTGACAGCAAACTGATACTGTCAGGTTGAGTGCTTATGCTGGTACTATGTTGTTGCTTGTTCATTGCCAGATTCATGTCAGTCAACTAATTTTTTCTACTATTTACTATTTCTCAAAATCTTCCCTGTATAACAATGAGAGCTTTGTTATGAGATGTCACTGAAATAAAAGACAGCAAATAAATGAGTATATCAGTGTTTAGTGTTCTATATATACAAAACTAATTATTTATAGTATTTTAAAAGGGAAGAATAATTAAAAAAAGTCTGACAGCTTTACAATGGACCTTAATAACAATTGATTATGCATATACATAGAACACTTAATAGCCAAACAATTTTTTCTGATGAAACAAACCCATTGTGCTGAATGTGATCTCATCCTTCTATGAGAATATCCCTTGTGGGTAGAAAATAGCAGTAGCTAGTGGGATGCAGCAATATGCCATAAATCAGAGAAAAATTAATGGAAATATTGTATGTAATGATATTGAAAGGAAAATGTTTACGAAACAAATTGGAGTCTGACCAAGTAAATGCAAAGTAACAATTTTGGTCTAAAAAATTAAAAAAAAAATCGAATAAAGAAGTTCTTAGTAATTTTAATATTGTGGAAATAATAATAATAATAATAATAATAATAATAATAATAATAATAATAATAATAATAATAATAATAATGTGTTATCAAGGGATCCCAAAATATTTAAATAAGTGCTTCTGCTAAGCACGTGAGTGATTTGCACCCTTAGGTCTACAGACCCAGATCACTGAGTCTTCTCAGGCAAGCCAGCTCACAATGATGGTATGTTTGCATCATGTACTGATCTCATTTGTCTTGGACTCCAGTAGTTAGACGCTGACTTCTTTCATATTGGCTGGTGTTTGCTGGATTTGTAGATTTTTTATCTCTCTTTTTTTCTTATGATTGTGGCTTTTGTCAAAATACTGGTTCAGTTCCAGAGGGAGAATTGCCTGCAACAATTATCCCCAACCCTTCGAGCAATTATCTGTGTTAACAATTTACATCATCTCCCTCACAAACTCTGCAAGCCAATTTCCCACCTCTTTAAAAACTGTTGACAAAATACTTCCTGGAGATTCTTTTTGTGTGCACTGTTTCTATTTTTTCTATTCTATATGAGTGAAACATAACACTTTTTGCATCAATGCTTTGATTATTGCTGTCAGTATGAATCAATGTTTTTCTTAAATCTTTCATTCCCTTTCAGGATTTAGATAACAAGCACAAAAGTTGTCACTTGAAGAAGTTACTGGAACATACAGAAAACAAAATTTTATTCGGTGATTTTATTATCACTTTGTTAGCATTTTTGCCTTTCTAGAATTTTTTGATTATAGGATTTATGCACAATCAAAGATTGTCATCTGATTACAAACTACTGACTATAGTTACTACTGACTATGTCTACCTTATTTTGTAATTTAGCTAAAAACTTAATTTTAAATGGAAGATCCATTTTGTTTTGCATCCCCTCACAGTAACAAATGAGGAATATTACATTGTGAAAATTAGTGATGGTTTTAACAAAATAAAAACAATTTCTCTCCCTCCTATAAGCTCTATGTAAAACAAAATTATTTGTGTCAATTTTGCTATGAGGAAGTGAGAAATTACCTGAAATCTCACAGTTAATATAACAAAGGACCTTTCAAACTATGTTAGAGGACAATATATTTTTGAACAGCATTTTCTATCATTAAATTGCATATGTTTTTAAATGAATATTTTTCAATGTTAAAGACTGCTCTAGTTCTTCTGCTGCATGCATAGAGCACTAATGCTTGTGTAAAGATAGAAAATAATGTTCAATTTCTGAAACATCCAGTGAAACCCTGATTCTTGCATTGAACCACTAGTAGATCCTCCAAGCAAAACAAGGTAGAAAAGTTTGAAGGAATGACAGATGGTAAAATAAATTGTCCCGAGATTCTTATTATGAATAGAATCATTTGTATTTCTCTTGACACAGGGAAGTGTGTGAAAGATGCACAATTTTGAAGACTGAAAAAGGACAGGTAGAAAACATTCTTTTATCAAAATTTTGGAGTTTTTCATATCACTGCTCCCACTTCAGGTATAGAAAAGTTTGTACTCTCTGTGTGATACCTGTCAGAGAGCAAGGAGTTGACATTTTTATTTCTGGGAAACCAGAAAGGTTCTGTATAGTTTTGTTGTCTGGAGATGAGTTTTCATAAAACCAAAAAGCAGGTTAGTATCTACTGGCAACAGAGAATTTATTTGTTCATTTTCAGGGTAGTGTAATCATAGCTAAAAAGAGATGCAGCCTTGGGCATCTAGGAGGTAGTCCTACCTCTTTAGTATATCCTCCTGGATTCACTAGGTCTAGTTTTCAGAACCAGGGCTCATTCTGTGGGCACAGATATCAGCATTGTCTAAAACTGTTGTCTTATGCCATAACTTGTTTCAGCACAGCTTTGCCTGAGAAACAGTGCAGAGCATCACTCAGGTCCTTCAGTTCACTCACATGTTTGTGTGGCTGAGGGACATGGCTGTAGGGGAGATGTTGTGCTACTTGCTCCAGCAGAGCTTTGTAGCTGAGTGCAGTTCCTGCTCACACTAATGTCTATTTGATGTAGGATCTTCCTGCAAAGTGAATTTACCTGGAGAAATTTAATAGAGTTCTGATGACCACTGTCTGTGAAATTGACATTGGAAAGATTAACAGGATAATTCTTAGACATCATTACTGACAGGAACACGGTATTAGGCAAATTATAGTGAAGTCCCTGGTGTTTAAAGTTCCAGGAAGCACAGATGTACAGAGAGGATTTCTTGCACTGGGGCAGCTTAAATGTCTCAATTATGCTTGAGTTTCTATTAGAGCAGCTCTCTGACAAATGTAATTCTCAGAGAGTTGCTCACACTTAGGAGGACATCTTTATCTTGGCAGCCAGTTTGAAATGTCCATTTTGACAAACTGAGTAGAGATATTTTTCTAATGGGGTGCAATATGCATTCCACACTAAAAAAGAACTCTCAAGAGATTTTTTAAACTAGTATTGATAACCAGAGAAAGAAAACACAAAGAGCTTCTTATTTTTCAGGGTTTCAAATCCTTTGCAAGTATTTATCCAATTTGGGAACATTTTTTTGATTGTTCCACAAAATTCCCAGTGAATAACAAGGGCACAGTTAATCATAAAAGTAAATGATGTGATTTCCATCATTCTTTTTCAACAGGCATTTAATTTTCAATAACTTTGTTTGTCTCAAGTGTTTAGATTAGCCAAAACATCTACCAATTTTTACTTTTTTTTTCTGAGTCTTCTTTTTGCTTGTTTGCAATTTACTTTTAAATTGCAGTTGAGATAGGAGAGCTGGGAGTGCATAATACCCATGACACACATGGATATATGCCTGACTTTTTTCATGCCTCATTCGGCTCAAACCTAACATCTCCATTGCCAATGTGGACTGTGGAACTACCACTGCATTCAATAAGAATTGAAAGAGGGCCTCACTTTTTGAATTTTGCTCTGATTCTTTATTACATGCAACTTTTAGCTACAATCCTCCCTGATAATATTAGAAGATCTGTTTAGTACTGAAGATCTACATATCAATTTAACTTAGCTTTTAGGACTGCTCTAAGTCTACAGAACTGATATTAGTTTTGAGAAAAGACAAACTGTCTTCTGGGCCTACAGACATCTGTCTTCTCAGGAACAACAGCCAAGGGAAAACACCTAACTTCTACATACTTCGTTCTAGCGGTTCCTTTAGTGAGCAGAAGAAAGAAATCTTTCCTTTAAGACTAGGTCCTTCAGGTCCACTTCCTGAGGAATTGTTTGTTCAGTTGTTATTCGGGTCCACTTCCTCAGGAATTGTTTGTTCAGTTGTTATTGTTGGAATTTCATCATGGACTCAACAGATAATAACTCAGACTCTGAATGAGGATTTAATACTCATTTTTCAAATTGATAAAATTATTCTAATAAAATTGTAAGCATTCAGAAATACTCCCTGTACAGTTGACCTCAGGTAGCATCTAAGCACTTAACTCTCTCCTAAACACAACAGCATGGGAGAGAGAATAGGAGGAGCAAATGTGAGAATAATTCCTGGGCTGAGCTAAAGGCAGTTTAATTAGCAGAGGAAAGAGGAAAAAACGCTAAAGGCAGTTTAATTAGAGGAAAGAGGAAAAAAAAATCATATAAGCCAAGTGATGCGACGGCTGTCATCGATCGCAAGAAGACTGATGACCAGAAAGAAAGTCTGTAAGCAAAGTCTGGATTCCCTAAAACTCCCTTGCTTGACTTTTATTACTGAGCATAAGGTTACATGTCAGGGAATATCCCTCTGACCAATTTACATCAGCTGGCAAGGCTGTGCCCCTGACATATTCTTGCTCACTATTCACTATTATTCTATTCTATTTTATTCACTGGCTGGAGTAGATAAAACCTTGATGCTGTGTGAGAACTGTTCAGCAGTAACCAAAATATTGGTGTGGTCATTATTTCTGTCACAAATTTTAAAAAAAAGTCCATACAGGCTGCTATGAATAAAATTAACTCTGTCCCATCCAGACCCAAGAGACCAGTGAAATACCTTTGCTTATTTTCTTAGATGATTTTAGCACGAGATGTTATGGAGGGATGAATGGAGTAACAAATTAATAAATTTATAAGATGATGAGAAAATGCTGTTATTGAATACATGTACAATTTGAAATTTCTCAGGTTCTAAATAAAACTGATTTTAACTAAGAGAAGTATTCAAATATTCAAATGAAAAGATGAATATTTGCCTTTGTGTATATTTATATTTACTTTTTTTCCCTAATTGAAATCCTTTCAGCATTTCATCTGCCGGTGCCTTTGTTTTGTCTTTCTGGCTCTGAGGTAATACGTAAAAGCTTCCCATCCCATGGATGAAAAAATAATATTAAAGTACTGTATAAGAAAAATACTAGTGCTGTAATTCTGCACCAAGTGAATCCAGTAGAAACTTCTATATGCAACATTCACCAATGTGAATTTCCCTGCTAACTGTAATATATTGCTCTAAGATTTATAACATAAACATAATTTACTATTACTCATAAGTACTTAATTTAAAATTAAGAATATGATTTAAATATCATGCTTATTACAAATATGATTCATCAAACTTTGATACATTTTCCACTGAAAAAAGCCCCAGACCTATGCTCACATTTTCTCTTGTGTTACCCAACACTTCACCTGTGAACAATGACCAGAAGTTGATCAGAGCATTGTTTTATTACACTTTCCTATAAGAAATTTCTTGTTTCCATGAAATTTTAATAATTATTTCCATAGAGTAATTTGAATATAGATTCTTGTTTTGAGACTTGACACAAAGCCTAAGGTCACAAAATACTTTTTGGCAAACTTAAAGTTTCCACATGAGCACACAAAAATTTACAAGGACAACACTGTTCCTCTACGCAAAGGATAAAGAACATTATACTTACTGAGAATATCTCATCTTTTTAATCTAATTTTTCTTTATCTTCCCTAAGTACCTGCAGCCGTGTAAACAGACTTTCATTTAGAAGCTCTGCTGTTAGGGTACTTTAAACAAAACAAGAACTACTATTGCTAAAAAATTCTTCAGAAGTATTAGCAGGATCTAGTTCAAAAATCATATATGCATGTAACCCTTCATTTTGCAGCTATCAAAACTCCATGTGTGAATCTTTGGAATTCCCAAATGATGATTGTCCACTATAACATAGATTATATTGTAAGTCTAGGAAATCCCTTGGCAATCTCAGTGACTTCAGAAGTTTAAGAAGTTCTTAAATTTTTGTGTGTCTTCCTCAAGAAACAAGATTGTAAAAAAAATTTATTACCTAAATTTTCTTAATTTTTTAATTTCTCTTATCTTTAGTGGTCACTATGGCGGGAAAATTTGCAAGGAAGTGAATTTTAAAGTGGGTGAATTGCTGGAAACTATGTATGAATCAGATGCAAAAATTCAGTGTAATTCAACTATAGCTATAAAAGAACTGTTCTTGGGTTTTCTACTGCTAACTTTTTCATTGATACATGTCTTTTGAAGTTAGAACAAAAGATACCGCAGTCTGAAAGGCAGTAGCCTCATTAAGTAGTCAAGATTAATTAGATATTAGTCAAGATAATTAGAATAAGATCATTATGGATCTGCAAGAGAAGTGGGGAGTTTATCAAGACATTGAATAATGGCTTCTACCTAGCATTAAGCATGCCACTGCTGAGTCATGGAAGTGAGTGATGTGGGTGGCAGGTTGACGGAGCCAGAGATTAAAATATGGCAGCTGAAAACAGTCATTGTAAGTATAAGAACACTTATAGGTAACCAGCAGTAATTCCTGGCATAAAATCTGTTGACTGGTATGCAATATTAGTTTTTAGGGTAACCTGTAATCATCTTAAATTAAGTAATGAATGCACAATAATGAAAATTATTGTTAAAACTTGGAATTAGTTCCATGTAGAAATTTTGAAAAATCCATCTATAACTCCAGTTAAGATTTGTATTGCATTGGATCTGGGTGTTAGGTTCTTGATTATTAGATATTTAGATGGGTCTTTATAAGTATTTCCACCAGGGTAAGAATAACTAGTGGCAGTTGTTAACTCTGACTTAAAAACCAAATAAATAAATTAGGGCTACATTAGTATTGCATTCAAATAAATTGTTCCAGAAGGGAAATGAATTATATATATAATTTTTAAGTTAAGCTAGTCCTGTGAGCTACCTCCATACCATTTTTTCTCAGTTCTGAATGTTGCTGTTACTATATAAATAATTTAATATGTTTAATTTTACAAGATGTTTTCAACTTATTAAATAAACTTTGACTAGGTGTCAGTGTTAATAAACTTAATGACAAATCAAATTTGAGAAAATAAACAACCATACAAATATTTTACCCTTTTAGCAAAAATACTTCAATATTTTTTAAAAATGCTGTAAAAATCCAAGTTTTTGCAGAATTTCTGGGATGTGTTTGCATATATAAATTATTTCAGCTTGATTTTAAAATTTATGTGATTCAAAACTGAGTTTGGAGGAAGCCAGTTTCCCTCTTTCTGTGAAAAGGAGAGAAGAGGGGAGGGGATAGCAGAAGAGAGAAGTAGAGGAGACGGAAGGAGAGAGCAGATGAGGGGAAGGGGGTGAGGAACACTGATATTTCCTTTAAAACAAAATTAGTCTAAAAATTAGATAATTCAAATATCAGTAAAACAGGAATTCAAATGTCAGTAAAACAGAAATAATAAATTTTGATGTTGATGTCTAAAAATTCATATCATAATCTGGAAAACAGTCATATCAGTGTGGATATTAGAAAATTCTTTTCCTAAAAATATCAACATGGAATTTTTTAACATAATTTTTAGTATGATATATTTGCAATGCCATATATCTTCTCCGCTCGTTGAAATTATTAAAAAGTGACTCACTTCTGTGAATTTCTGTGACTCACTCTCTTGTGAGTGACCTTTTTCATAAGCTTTTGATCTATTTCTACCTCAAAGACATTTTGCTACAGTATTTTACAGAGATTAAAAAATCAAATTACTTCCCCCTCCCAAAAAAACAACGCAAGCGTTTCCACCATGCAGCATTTTATTTTTAGGGTTTCATATGAATAGCCTGATTTGCACAAGTGCTGCACACTCAGCATTATCTATCTGTGGGAGTTGGATACTTGATGCTTTTTAGAAATCACAAGAGGATCCATTGAAAATAATACTTAAGAGGAAAAAACACAGGATATTTCTATATGAACATCATGCCCTTGTGATGAGCTTATCTGCAAATTTTCAAGCTTATCTTCTGTGCTACATAACACTTTCCTCCATTTGCCATGCAGAAAAGATTCAATTAAGGGCACATGAATTAGTTTAAATAGTGATAATTTGAACATCTGAATCTAAAAGAAAGAACATTCTTTTCTTTTAGAAATTGTTAGTTGAAAAAGTGCTGTATTATGCTATTCTGTTTGAAACTGAGGACTATGTCATAACAGTATAAATTTGAAACCTAACCTAAAGCCTCCACATTTTGATAGGCAGAACAAACTGTTTTCTTAAATGAAAATAAATTCTCCAGTGTTGGAAGAAGAGATTTCTTTATCTTTCAGGCATTCCTTTCCTAGAGTGTCCTTTACAGGTAGATGGAATAAATACCTTGACTTTGAGAAATGGCACTACTGCAGAAATACTGTAGTTCAACATCTTAGCATGGCTGGATGGAAAAGGCTCATGCATAAAAGACATGTGGATATAAACCCTCTGTGAAGAGCCAATGGCAATGCTGTGTAGGGGGATGCATGGGGTGACTGAGGACAGTGTGTGACTCAAGTCTCACGTAAGTTCATCTCCCAGTACTGGGTTCTTTTGGTGCAGATATGTGAAGGGTGTTAAGAGTCTGTTATATAGATCCTGGAGTAGCTGTTGAAATTGTTTATCATAGAGCCAGATAAAAAACAAAGATGAGGGATTGAGTTCTGACTCAGTGTTCACCAACATGAATTCAGAAGAAGTCCAGGGCACTCAATGGATTTCTATCAGATTTATAACAGTATAAGAGAAAAAAATCTTCATTCAAGGTCTTTCAGTGGACTGTGACAGAATGCAAAGTTCAGCTGCTTTCTGCAAGGATTAATTTTCTTTTAGACTGTCCCTTCATCCAATGGCATTTGCATTGCTGATTCCTACCCTGCTCCTCAGAGGACATGAAAATATGTAGCTGCTCATCTCCCTGTTCAGTTTTTATAGATTACTTTGATGTTCAAAATAAATCTCATTATGCTGCAGATCAAAAAGGGCAATTCCTTTCACCAAAGGAGTACAATAAGCCAATTAACTTTTTTAAATTTTAATTTTTTTTTTTACAATTTAAGATAGAGAATGTCACCATGATATATCTGTTGTGAATGAGTAGGTCTGCAGGTTTCCTCATTTCTTAAGTTAAACTGACCTAAAATAGGTCTTAAATACAATTGCATAGTTAATATTTGTACATTTATGGATAGAATATTTTGAAAGTAAGCATATTGGAGTCTGAAATTTTTGAGAATGGATTTCAAAATTTTAACAAATTAACCTAGATTCTGTAGTCATTCTGTATATTGTGACTGAACTTGTTTTGGCTATGATTAATACTGATTGAGCATTGATAGTAATTTTCTGATGCAGGTGATGGAGGACCCAATGGAGAGATTATTTAACTTTTAACTGTTGAATGGCATTTGACTTTTTCTATCCTTGCCAAAAGTCAGTTGCTATATTAATTGCATACTTCAGAAAAAAAGTGAGTGTTTTTTCTGGTATTTTTTATAATGATATTTCATTTTTAAATGGGCCTGAATACAAAGACAGATATACATCTGCAGCTTCAGAAAGTGACAGAAAACATATCTGAGCTAATAAACTTCATGCTGCATTACTGTTGCAGCTGTATAAAGTCCAATTAACTGGTTGAGAATTTCATCTGAAAAAAATCTAAGTTTTTGCATTAAAGAAGCCTAATCCTGATGCTTAAAAGGAGGTGCAAGATGCAACTTTTACTATTACCAACAAAGCATCGATTAATGTGTCTGACTTTTTCAAATCTGAATGTCCGGGGACATCTCAGCTACAGCTGAGTAATAATCCAAGTCTTTTGAGTATATTTGTATTGTTAAACAAACTTTTTTTTTTAGATACATTCCCATAATTTTAGTATGAGATGATTAGTAATCCTTATAGTACTTGATTTTTAGTATACTAATGGCCATTTCAATGAATAATTACCAGCAGGAATTTATACAGATACAAAAACATTCATTTGTTACTAGACAATTCTAAAGAAAGTGAAAAATAACATTGCACGTCACTAGAATTTTCTGAAACTGAAACCTGAAAGTTATAATCAATTAATTCCAGCATTACTCTGTAGAAACAAATATATCCATCAAACTATGGTTCAAAACACTGCTGGTTTCAGTCAAAATTTGGTTATTAGATATTAGATATTTGCATGTACCAATAATTACTGACAGAAATTATATGATGATTCATCTCTATTAAAAATGCATTTTAACCAACAGCAACCTATTTGCAGTCAGGTTTTCAACAGAATGAGGAGTAACACAATAGGTTTATTAGTAGTAAGTTCTCCATGCTAGCCTGAAACCTGAATAGAATTATTAGATCTGCTTAATGAATCTGTATGCAGAATGAAAAATCTAGTTTTATAATTTTCTCAGCTATTAGAATGTAAAAAATAAAAAAGAACAATTCTGCAAAATAAAATTCAAAAATACGTGATTTTGGATTCATCTCACGGAAAAAAATAAAAAAAATAATGTTCAAATTGTAAAGTAATTTTTAAAAAAATATTTTGGTATATATTGTATTCTGATATATAGCATTGAGGTATCAAGATTTTGCAGGACAGGTAGACTCTGGCAGTCAGTTTTTAGTATAAGGGTGGCTGTCTTTGTCTTCCCATTAATTTAGAGAAATTACCTTTGTCAATGTTACCAAGAGCATGAAATATGCAGGATCTAATCTATTTTCATTTTAAAATAATGTGTTTAGAGAAAATGCAATGTATGTATAAAATTCATGTAATATATGTAAGCCATCCTTTGTGGTGACAGGTCTGGTCATAAGGGTATCTCTCCTCAACATATATGTGTTAACTGATAAAAATGACCAACACAAGTTTTGAAGCTTTGATGTGTACTTACATTGCAGTGCTATATGGTGCTTCCTGTCATCAACAATTTTAATTTTTTAATTATGTGACATTTTGGGATTCCTTGATATATTAAACCTAGGACAGACCCTTCCAAACTGAATGCATAGAACCTTTTCTGTGATGTGCTAATTGTGATTTGCTCTTTCAATTCTGAGTTGAATTTAAATAGTTGTTGTGAGCTCAGAGGAGAGCTTTGAGGTGCAGCCATAAAAGCCGTTTTTCTGACTGTGATAACTTAGTCAGTGTTCCTCCCATCTACGCACCCCTGAACAAAGGAGTGGTCCTCCTACAGCTGTGCAGGAATGCTGCTTGTTGAACTATGATTTATGACTCTTGATTGGTGATCTAACAATGAAAAAGCACACGAACCCTGCAATATCTCTTCAAGAGTGAGGAGATTTTTTGTGGAGATAGATGGTATGAACTTTGAAAAAATTAATAACGTAAAGGTTAAATAGAGTAGTTGGTACAAGTCTCTAGTTTTGGCTGCCTGTCTACAGATTCTGAAATTTATGTGAATAAATATGCAGGGTAGGGTCCGGCTGCCCTTCCAGCAGTGAGGGTGAGTATCCAACTTCCCTGTGATGTGCTATTGGACCATCTGCAGTGGGTAGCTGACTTGACATTGCTGTGTAGCCAGCATGAATTCATGATGTCAGCGGAAGCTGAGAGGACTTTGAGACATGTTTTGACAAATTGAAATGACTCACGTAGAATAATTTTTTATGACTGACAAGAAATAAACTTGGCATTTTGTCTGCGTAGTGCTTTCTTCCAAGACCATGTTCTTTGGGAATGTTCAGGCCTCTCTTGTTGTTCAGGTCTGGTTTTCCACCACAGCTACAAAGCCAGTTTGTCGCTTAAGGGACAGAAATAACAGAGAAATTAAAATACAGAAATTTAGTCAAAAGCAACCCATACTCGTATACATATTGAGTAAATTTTTGGAGGAGTCTGGAGACCTTTTATCCTCTTAATGACAGAGGCCAAACTGTACTCACACCTATATCAAGGCAAGACATTTTTGAGCAGCCTGTTAATAAACATAAGGGTGTCCAGTTAGAAATTACTACAACTATTAAAGGGCTTTAAATTTAAATTTAAATTTAAAGGGCTTTAAATTTACTACAAATATTAAAGGGTTCTCTCTCTCTGGTAGAGAATTTAATACCTACTGACATGAACATACTATTGTGCATAGGTATTATTAATGCACAGATCGTCTTTCTAAAAAGGCATACATTTTGATAATGTCATATGGTACTTTCAATATATGTTCACTTTCTTTTTGAAATGGCACAATCTGCTTCCATTTTTCACTACAAAAAAAGGAAACTTGCTACTTGACACATTTTATATGAAGCTTCTCTAATTGTGTACTTAGCAATTATCTTGTTTACTTTCTCTAGCTCTATCTACATCTTGTCATCCAAATGTAGTGGATGATGATTGATGCTGTGCCCTGATATAAATCCATTGGGAAAAGGTCAGAATAAATTCTTGAAGCAAAATATGTAATTTATTATTACAAATAATCTTGGGCCATTACAAGAATTATATACAGTGCCTTCTGTTAGCAGTACTTTGGCAGATCCAACACCTTTTTCTTTCCATATTTGATGAAAGTTCAAGCAGAAGAAAATAAAGTTATGAATATAAGAATCTCATAAATTTAAAATCAATTATATATTGATTTTTATAATACGTTCTGTACCTGGAACACAGAATGACCACAAACTTCCATGAAAGCAAGAGAAAATGAAAAATAAGCTCATATGGCTTGGGGTTTGCTTCACAATATAGTATTTCTTAAAAAGAGACTGTAAAATATTTTTTTTAAAGAAGATTACTTCAAAAAATATAATGATACAGTTTTTATGTTAAAAGGAATCTGATGGCTAGATAGATATGTGGGTTATGTAGCACATATTATATAAATAAGCTCAATTTGATCCAAGCATATTTGTAGTAAAGCTAAGTTTTCCTGACTCACATAATTAGAAATCTAATCTGGAAAATCTTGTAACAGCTTGCTGTGATGCACTTTTGAAGTCGTCAGTATAACACCCTTAAGGGCATTTTTCTTTTAATATACTCTGCCTTAATAGCTCTTTTTATCAATTTCCTTTTGTCAACCTGCTGCACACACATTACCCTTGATCACATCATCTTCCTTAAATGTCAAAATAATTAATTAAAAATATTTGTAATGATTACTTGCCTTTATACTGACAGATTCTGAAGTTTTTTTATATCTGTGTGTCTGCAAAATCTAGTTTCAAAACTGAAAAAACATTTTCAGCTTAACTTCAGATGACACTTATTGTGCAGAAATTTTAAAAGAATTCTTCCCAAATTCCTCATCCAGTTTTCAGTTTTATTTCTTGTATGTCTTTTTTTTCTTTTTTTTTTTTTTTTTTGGTCCTTTAAAGCACTGCAATATCTTAACCTTTGGCCCCCAAAAAATCCAAGAAAAGTAGGTACACACTTTTCATAAGTTCTCATTTTCATAGCAGCTTCCATCCTCTGCGGTGGAAGACGCCTGTGTGAAGTTTGTTCTTTCAGCTGCATTGTCAGATTTCTGGATTCTGGCCTTAACTTTCTACCTGATTATTGTCCTAGACAGAAAAGGAGACTTTGCTGGCTTGAAATGGTAGATCCAACCTTTGTATGGGAGTTGTTCCTCCTCTGGTGGGTGATCAGACATCGCTGACCAGGACAGATGAGAGATCCCACAAATTTAGTGGGTTCATTCCACCCTTTGCTGTAATAGAGTTCTTTAGAAGCAGCATTCAAATTTTAAATTTTGAACAACCCTTTTGCTGCTTTAACTCTTACTACAACTAGCAAAATGAACCATAAACTCAGAAATCTCTAAATACAATCAAACCCACTTATTTCACTGACATGACTTACCTTTCCATCCTCATTCATACCTCCAAAAATTAATTTGTAGTGAGAAGAACCACCTGTCTTATGGCTAGAACACTAAACAGATTTGAAGAAGCATTTTCATTAGCACTTTAATAGCCAAACAGAATTCAGAATCGGAGAAACATCTTTTAAAGTTGGGAATCAGCTAACCATATATTAAAACTGAATCCAAGTTCAGGAGTAAATTTGAGAGTGGAACTGCTGACAGTGACTGAAAATGATATGCTCTGCAGTTGGCAGCAAAAAATGTTTCATGGCCTCTTAAATCTGGAAGAGTTTTTTTTTATTTTTGTCAGATTAAAAAGCCATAGTTATTTTAGAGGTGAGAATACACACTTTATATTTCAATCTAGATGTTTAAATAGGGTTTTAGCTGTTTTGATTAATATTTATAGAGGAACATGTTTTTTTTAAGTTTGCCAATTTGGTCTACTTTAACCTTCCATATGAAAAAATATACCCTTAAATTGCCTATTACATTCCATTGAATGTAACACAATCTGGTAAGGAACTAAGGAGTAGATGTTCACATTACAGATGTCCAGAGTCTTAAAGGATAATACCAAACAGATTACTTGAGAGAAATTTGAGTTGTATTTTCATTCAGTTCAGACATCAGGACAGATGCTTATTCTGACAGGTTATTTTAACCACTTCAGTGTAACCTCAGAAACGCTTGGAGGTTGACTACCACCATTTTCCAAAAGGTGTAAATGAGGCATACTAAGTTTTGTGTCATTATGTAGAAGGTCATAAATTTTGTTTTTGTTTTGTTCTCCAGACCTGTAGTTATAAATTAACCTAATTATCTCTTTTTGTTAATAACTGATAGCATATGAACAATGTGTTTTTTTGGTACCAAGTAGTTAGATACTACTATCTTCCTCAATTTTATTTTAAAATAGCTGTTACTAAAAAGCTATGCAATTAGACACTGATTACTTTAAACAGACTTACATACTTTTGTATTTTTAAAAGAAAAATATCGTTGCACTCTTTTTACTTTTAATAATTTTGAACAGTAATTTTGTTAAATTATATATTTCTATGCAGACTTAACTTATAGAATATTTCAAAAACAGCAATAGACTTTATCAGACACTGTAAGAGTGTGGGACATATCTGAAATGAAAGGGTCCAATCAATTTTTTTTGTTCATGCTATTGTAAAAAGAGCTGAAAGAAAATGTATAATTTGGATTGGTTTGGAGTTCATATCAACCAGATACGTATCTGTTAGGTATTTCTCCACAATTTAAGGCTTTTGATTTAAGGCATTTGTTTTCCCCAGCAACCTTTACTTTAAGGTAGAGATGAATAAGTGAAGTGGGAAATTTTGCCAAATTTCCCCTGTCACTGTGGTTTTGACATGTCTGAACTGTACTCTTCTCGAGATTCCCAGACCATGGGAACTCCAAGACCTCAAGAGTACTTGTTCTACAGCTCTTCTCAGTGCTTTGTCATCCTCCTGCACCTCTAGAGAGTCTGTAAGAATATGGAAGGACAAAAATACTTGAGGCAGATTTCCCTGAAATGTTGCCTTTTTTTATATATTTTTTTTCCACACAGAGCATACCAAGAAAACACCAGCGGCAGTTAAAATCCCTAAAGATATGCTTTGTTAGAATTAGAACAAGTCTCCTTCTGAGTCAGAGAAAACAAACTTCTGAGAAAGTCTAGCTCTTAAATATTTTATTCTATTAAAAATATTTAAAGATACCTATCTACTTCCATTAATCTAGTTTTTTGCCTCAAATGAATGGTAAAACTATTTAAATATTTCCATAGGAATGCACAACACTTTTCATCTACCATTTAGGCTTC
Organism: Certhia americana; assembly: GCA_018697195.1. Taxonomy (NCBI): domain Eukaryota; kingdom Metazoa; phylum Chordata; class Aves; order Passeriformes; family Certhiidae; genus Certhia; species Certhia americana. Next base: position 43,613,948 of record CM031861.1, read on the forward strand.
TAGCTCTATTAGGGAATGCTAACTGGGTTTTGTCAGAGGAAGCTGATTTCACTCTTTAATGCTTCCATTGACTTTCTACTTATTTACAGTTCATGCTCTACAGAAAACTAGAAATACAAAAGCAAGGCTTAGAACTGATCAAAATTAGTTGAAAAAGCTTCCTAAAAGTTCTGTGAGATAAGATTTTTTTTTTGTGTGTGTGTGTTTTTAAAAACAATATGAAACCAAATTCCTACTCCATTCAGTACAATTAGCTATTTTCTCTTGCTTTCATGAATTAAAATTTTGGAACAGCTGTTGTTTTAGGCATGAAGATGCCTTGCCAAAATAAATGTTAGAAACAGATTAGTAATTCTGTTAAAGGCTTGTGATTCAAATGATAGATGGGCTGTGTCCCATTAGAAATTTCTTGGAGTTCTAATGCATTGAGGTTCATCTGTGTCCATAGCAACAACCTGACCACACTGGATGCTGAGATGCAATACTACAGCAACCTTTCCATACACTCTTAACTTTTGCTCTTGAAGGTGGGCCAAACCATTGATATGTTTGTTAGACACAGCTAAGTAGAAATGAAAGACTCTGAAGAGTTTGTAAATTCAAGACCGATTAACTGAATAGATTATTTTCTTCATGATGTCATAGGAGAAAGAAACCAGTGTTATATTGGCAACCTGCTGATTAAGCAAAGGAACATGGCCAGAACATCATAAACTATTTACAAAGGCAGTAATTAAAATTAATGGAATGTTGAATGGACATGACAGAGTAAAGCAATCAGAATGGAGGTTTCACTTCTTTTGACACTCTTTGATATAATGGGATAAAAAAAAAAAAAAATTCCCATTAGAGCTAAGAACAGTGATTATTTTGAAGTGAATTCAGGTTTAATTCATGTTTGTTTAATTTCATAATGCTACAGCTTTTGCCTCCTTCAAGTTCTAAGTGAATGTAGATAAGATGTCAGCAACATCCATCCATCTGTTTCTGGAAGCAATGAAAAAATGCACTGACTAGGTTGACTTTGGAAAACCACCAAAGTGTTTTTTATTGTCCTTTAATCCTTTATGTAGTTAGTTTTCTAGCACATGCAGAATTGCATGTGGATTACTGCAGAAAAACAGTCTTTAAGAGGTATTTCCATTTCCCACATAGCACCTAGACTTTCAAGGAAAAAAGAAATAATAAATTATAAAAAGAAATTATAAATGGCTTGATAACAAGAAACAAATTCACCTCAACTATCTACAAGTATTCTTTGCAATAACATGAATTTTGTCAAATTGCTTACAACCAGCTATTTTCAATGTATGAGCAATTTAAAAGCAAGTCTGCTATAAAAATCTGGACCTAAGAATAAAGGAATACTTTTGTATTTTGTTTTAATTAAAGAAACTGATATCACGTCATGTTCCAAGATGTCAGACACATTTTATAGATAAAAGGATGGGGAAATTGACAGAATAATTTTTTGTGTCCAAGTTCTTGCTGGTCTGGTGCTGAGTAGTCATTGAAGTCAAAACGAACCAAAGGTAATCATCATTTTTATAAGATCTACCTTTTATCTTCTTCTCAGCTATGAGCAGCAGAAATTTGCTTTTCTCTGCCTATCTTTCTGAATAGCTGCCACAACAGGATTAGGTGCATCTTAGGTTTACATGCCCAATAAATAATCAGCAACTGCTGAGTTGGGGTTACATTGATACATACACAAAGTTTATGTCTTTTCTCCTTGCATTCAATTTTTACAATAGAAGCAACCTAATATTATACAATTAATCTTATGCAACATACTCAGCACACAGAAGGTTTAGTTTTAATTTACTGGGTTATAAGCAGCTGTAGTCACTCTGCTATGTGTAGCATTTTGCAGCCATAAATTATTTGATAGCAATTATCCCTTAAAATGTAATGAATGCTTGTTTTCAGTGACCTGAATTCAGAGCAATTGCAGAACTGAGAACAAAGGTAGTTGAAAAGTTTAGTGCTATGTGGGTGTTTTCTCATAGGAAAATTACATTTGTGCATTCTGATTAAATAATCTCAACAATAAATATATATTTTGTGTATGAAAATGGTTTTACTAAAGCACATAAAAGCTGCATATTTTTCTTTCCTAGGCTGTCCACAGGCTCTGGTCAAATTAAATAGACTGGAAGATTAGGATTGATGCCATTATTATTATGATTAATAATAGTGATGCTATTATTATAAATTGTAGGCTTGAATGATAAGTCAGCAATGGTGAAAAAATAAACCAGGCAATAACTTCTCTTTTGAAAACTGGATACCTGTCATCAAAATATTTTAGGAGTTTTGGGGAAAGGAAGTATTCATGTTTTGTATATAGTTTGCTTTTCATAGTTTTTTACTATGTTTTTTGCTATGTTTTAAAAAACTATTTTACACGGTTTTTTACCACTTTTAATGTATCTCTGAGACACTACAAAAATTCTAGATCCAGCTTGGGAAAAGAATTTTTCAGAACCTGACTATCACAAATGAATCCCAAATTATCTTTTGTCATATTCTTTGTAATTTTGGACTTAGTGGCCATATTTCAGCTTTAAAATGTCTCTGAAATCCAAACTAAGACCTGGCCAGAATGTACAATAGCTTTTTCCTGACCCATAGGCCTGGTCTCCACCATGCAGCAGATGGAGCCTAGCACATGACACCCCATGACACAGGGGTGTCATTTCCTCAGGGAATAGTTCAAAAGCACATATATGGTTCCTAAAGAGTGGGAGAGCTCTCAAATCCTGTTGCATAGACATAATCAGAAGTAACACCTTGGGCATTATCCTCTACTTAAGCATGCATAACTACAAAATAATAGTATTTTAATAATTAGGATGTTTCGATATTTAGGGACTCCAGTTAAGTATTACTTGAGAAATCTGGTCACAAACCTGAAAAAGTCATGATCAGATTTGCACACTACAATCCATATTATGGTCTGCCTTTCCAAAAGCAATTATGGATCATTAGTTTTAATAAGGAACAATTAGTTGGCACTGTGCACAAATGGCATCACCTGCACAAATGGCTTTGGGGAGCTGGAAAGTATTCTTTTTTCCATCTGTGTTCAGAGTAAAAGCCTGGTCCTCCCTGAAATTAATTGTAGTATGCAATTTTCTTCACTGGGGCTAGGATTTCATGCTTGACTTACCATACTTTGCATTTCCAGTGTTTTCTGTTGCCTTGCAGGTATGCATGCACTTGCTCCATGATTTTTCAATCTTCCATTTGCATATGGTGCTTTAGGTGTACAGCGATAACTCACATCATTCATAGCAAGACCTTTAGGGCACACCTTGGAACACATTTAGCAGCAATGTTCATAATATATATTTATTACTAAGTATTAACGAAACACAGTTTCCCAGCATTATATATTCAAGGCACATTTAACAGCAACTTACCAAGGCTAAGACCGTTCCTATAGAGAGAAGCCTAAGACATAATTAGAGGACACCAAGAATGAAAACTGTGGATAAAGCTGTGAATGTAGAGAAGGATTTCTGCCCACAAAAGTCTTGGATGACAGAAGACAATAAAGGTAATTTGCCACTTAAGTTTCTTGGCAATATTTATTTCTTTATTTATTTTTAAAGGGTTCAAAACAATGATTACAATTATTTTTAATGGATTTTAAAGTGTCTGCAAATTATTTTTTCAGATTTTTTTTCAAATTTAAGTAACACAAAGGAGAAAAAGATTATATGCCATGACACATCACCATGCAGCAAACTCAGTGGTACAGAATTTGCAACTTTGTACCTATCATCAGGACTAACTTTTTGACCCTTTGAGTGAGACGCTTATGCAAGTTAACAAACCAGGTGGGAAACTCAGAGCAGTGAATGCAAAAGTAGAATTCAGAGTCTGAATATGACATAAGTGGACATACAGGCACTTCCTCTAGTAAGGAATAAAAAAATATGTACTGAAAGCAGATTACACATGGTATACTGAGCTCAAGAATTGGAGCCAAGACTCAAAATTGCTGCTGAGTAACATCGTAACATTTTCCCACTTTTGCTTCCCTGCTTATAATAGAAAAATATGTGGTAAAAAACCTGAAAAGGCTGGTTACAATTAATATTAAACCTGATTTTATTTGTATAACAATTCCCATTCCCCTTCTAGTGTGCCTAAGGCCTGCCTAAGGAATATTAAGCACAATCGGAATAAAAGAGAAATTAAAAAGAGCCCATTTCCATAATCACTGAAGATTAGTAAACTTCAAAAATTGGTCAGTAAACTTCAAAAACTGAACCTGAGCAGTTAAATTTTATTTAGGGCATATCAACATCTACTGAGACAAAAAAAAAAAATAAAGACATAAAAACCCCAAAACAACCAACAAACCAAGAAACCAAGTTTAAAAAAAAAAAAAAAAAAAAAACGGCTTACTTTTAAGATTTCTAACACCTCCCATACAGGTCAGGTTGAATAGTATATAAAAATCACCTGTAAGTATAAAGAAATCTACTTTTCTTGGGGTCTATTAGCACTTGTGGTCCTAATCCAAGCCAAAATTTCCAGGGCAGAAGCAGAAATTAAAAATAAAAGGTAAAAATTATACAAGAAAGAAAGAACCTGGTATATATAACTGATGTATTTTTGATGTCTACCCAAAGGAATTTGGTGGAGAAATCAGAATTTGTGCCATTTCCAAGGTGAATAAAATCTCACGCCTGGACTTTGGAAATACCATCTCATAGTTACATTTAAGCTATTCTAGGCAGTAATTTTTATTGAATGCCTCCAATAATGGATATTTTTAGCTTCTTCCCTGGTATTTCTTACTCTATCCAGAGTGAACAAGAAAAGTTATGTATACTTTTACATTAACATTTTAACCTTTTAACCCTTCTGCTGTATCTTCAGTAATTTTTTTTTCTTTTTTACTTAGTTTGATCACTCTTTCTTCCTATGTCTTTGTGCATGATTCCTTATGTAGTAACAAGGAAAAGATCCAGTTGGTGGGATCTTCTATTTTTTTTAAAAATTCATAGACCAAAACTGACTTTGGGCCCTTTTCTTACTCTGGAGGTAGCGGGGGCTCGCTCAGATTGTCCCCCTCCTCCGCTCACCTTTTTCTCCCTGCGGTCCTGCTTCTTCCCTGGGTGCCTTCCCTATCCTCACTTGTCCATCTAACCTGTTTGGCCGCTTTCCCGAGGCAGCTCGATCCCTGGCACCCACCCCAGCGCTCTGCTGGTTCCCCTTGGGGCTGCCTCCTTCACCTGCCTGCGTCCGGGCCCTGAGGGACAGAAAGCATGAGGCAAGTCTTTCACATTTCCCTATCATTTAACTGTACACAGAGTAATAATTATGTTTTACATCAAGCTTAAATCAAGATAATCAGGATTGCAGTTTCTGGGTCCGGGTTTATGATTGAAGTATAGAATTTTTGGTGATTCCACTATGTCATGGAGCATATTGTAAATTGTCTCATGAAATATAGAAAGAAAAAAAGGAAGGAAAAAAAGGAAAAGGAGTGAATTCTAGATTGAAGATTAAAGGGAGTAAATAAGAACGTTACTTGATCTTGAACTTCAGTGAGTTGCCAGCAGCCTTCTCTGAAATAAGCCTGATATAATTGAACAAGTAATGCTGTTGAAGACCACTGGAAGCACAAAACACAGAGTACTCTAAGTCTCAAACTATTACTTTTCTGAGATAATGAACCTCTAATAATACAAACAAATTCTAGATGGCAAATAATTCCCTTTCATGTTAATGATGTTTCAAGAAATCAAATAATGCAACCATAAAACAGTCAGCAACCTTAATCTACAGGATGCCAGGTGTGAATTAGAGGCAAAATTGCAGGATGCATAATACAAGTGGGCTTGGGGATGTGTATTAAGTCACAAGGATTTCAAGTTTTTAAGAAGTAGATCTGTGGGCTACTGCCATTTACATCCTACTCAGCCTGGGAATTAGATCTTGATGATGTATGGTAGCTATTAAATTGTGGAAAGTAGGGTTATGCTCTGATCCCTACAGAGCCACTAATTGAGTTGTTCCTATATTAATGGATAAACGTTGCATATAGCTATGGAGACTAAAGATCTACGTTTCTGTGTATGATGGCATAAGCACAGACTCAGAGCAAATTTAGCATTCATTCAGTCTCCTATGGTCCCCATCCTCCACTAAGATTTCAACTACTTTAGTAAATGATGACAAATGCTTGAAGCCAAGATATGTGAAGAATGAAATTATTTTTTCAAAGTTAATTCCTCCAAAGAATCATCACTTTAAAGGTTACTGTCAAAAGCAGCTGGATTGAATTTTACTACACACTGAGGAAGTAGTAGAGATGTGTGTGAGAGAAATATGGAATAAATTTGTAAAGAAATTTTTCTTATTTTTTTGTTTTGACATTTTTTGAACAGGCAGTTCTGTGTTTTTTTAAATAGGACTACGAATACAGTAACTTTAATTGTCTTTGCTGCCATTATCACATTGTTTTTGCATATGCAGTTGTTTTATCTTTATGTTTTAAGGATCAGAATTCAAATTCAGTGTTACAGAATTATGAAAAATAACGTGTGGGAAAAAAACTTGAGTTCATCTAATTAAGCTTCCTGTTCAAATCCCCCTATTAGACACAAACACTCTAAACTAAAACCAAACCAAAATTCTGGAACAGCAAAGTCACTGAAGCAGAAGAAAAAAACCAACCCCAAACCATTTTGTTTCCTAGGAAATGTTTCAAAATAAAAATAAAGGAAGCTTTCCTTTCATGCCAACAGCCAATACAGCAACCTTGTGCAGACAGAATTGTTGCATTTTCATGCAAAAAATAGATTAGGATTATCAACTTTAAGAAAGAAATGTTGACAAATTATTCTGAGAATGATAAAAATCAATTTTTTGTATAATCTTTTTATTATTTTGTTTCCAGAAATGATTAGAAGTCTAGAGATTGTTGAGAAAAAATATTAAAACTCATTTTTCAATACTCTGTTATGCACTTTTGTTATTCAGCTAAATTGGACATCCCATCATATTCTTGATTTCATTATCTTCAGAAAGATAATGTTATGTTATCTACTCTGCAAAAAAATTTCCTGTCAGATGTTTTGTTCAGAATCTCCAAATGGAAATCCATGCTTTTCCTGAGTGAAAGGGTTTGCTTTGGAACGAAAGCATAACATTTAAACTCCAAATCTAGCCTTTTATTTGCATACCCTTGTGAAAGGCAAAACACTTAAAAGGAACTACTTGGTTTTTAGTGCTGTGCTAATAGAGTTTACTCCTTCCTCCCTTTTGTATTTCTTCTGCAGAAAGCAAAGCTGATGTTACATATTGCTTCTTATCATAAATACTTTGCAGATATCACCTTCCAAGACAATTTTAAGTTACAGCTACAGACTAACCATTAATTTCAGTCCTGGAGTTATTCAACAGATGCATTTACCCCAATGCTACTTTTTAGATCTACTGATGAACAAATCTCTAAAGGGCCCTGAAAGTGAAAATACAGCTAATTCTACAGCTTAGCACCTCTGACATGAGGAAAACACTGACAAAGCTCCTGGCTTTATTTATCCAGTGATGAAATAGTTAGCTCTCACATTTTAAACTTTAGAAAAATCTGAAAATTTTGTGAACTTCCACTGACAGATAGAAAATACCTGAGTATACAGCTGTATACTCAGGATATTTCAGTTCTGACTCAGCGAAATGCATTGGAAAGACTAGAGCAAAACTACTGATAAAAACTGCTTCTGGAGAAGAAGAAGTAACAATGATATATCCTTCAATCTTAATGCAAATTTTCCAGTACTACCATATTTAGTCCCATGGACAATGACTCAGTGTCAGGCATCTGTGTGCAAAGAAGTTTAGATTTCCAGATAGCCAGAAAGCCCAGTGCTACTATTCCTTCACAGTGACACATATGCATGCTGTGTCTAGAGCACATTAAACTCCTGTGGATGTAATATAGTGAGGTTCCAGTTTATCTGACAAGTAGATCACGTTGCATCCGCCACCATTCTGACATGTGCTAGACAGATGCAGTTCAACTTTGCTTTCACAAGTTTATGAAGCAGACCAGTCAGGTACAGGAAGAGAGAAGGGTAGCAATCGATTCTGCCTGTCCACTTTACTCACTTGTAAATCAATTCTCTTAAAGCAATTGTCTCCCTGCTGTGCTCAGTTCTTCTCGAGAGGTGATGTGGTTCAGAATTAGCCTCTCTGTATGGAAATGGCAGGTTGTCATTCTTAGAACAGAGAAGCCAGGTTGCTCATTCCATGCAAAAGAAGTCAAATCACTAAAAGGAATAAGCAGTTCTAGGACCCAAATTTAATGGCTATTAAAGGTCTGTTTCTGTTAAAGATATATTTTGAGAATTCAAATTAAGCCATTTTAATTTTGCCTCCCTAACAGCCAAAGTTTTTTCCTCAAATTCTCTTTAATTTTATTTTCAAAAAAGAGATGTTTATAACCTACCTGCCTAACCACCCCACTCCTTGTTATCTTGGGTTTATCTGAATCAGAGTCTATAGACAAGAAAAAAAATTTTCTTTCTTTTTACTTATTATCAAAATAGGATTAGTTGAGATTCCCATTCAATTCTTGTTCTCTGACAGAATTTGTCCAAAGAGTGACAATCCATACAGACTGTTGGAACTATGAGATAGAAATGAGTCTTCCTTTGGACTGTTAGGAGAAGTGGGACAAAGTGTGTCAAGGAAAATTGATAGTATCCTGGGCTTCATTAGGAGAAGCATTACCAGCAGGTTGAGGTAAGTGATTCTTCTGTGCTCAACACTGGTGACTGTATCTATTTTCACACCTGGAATATTGTGTCTCTTTCTGGGCTTCCAAGTACAAGGGAGACATGGAGCTACTGAACAGAGTCCAGTTCAGGGCCACTAAATTGCTGAAGGCACTGTAGCAACTCTTCCGTGAAGAAAGATTGAGACAGATGTGACTGTTTAGCCTGGAGAAGAGAAGGGTCAGGTTTAGGATCTTACTGATGTGTACAATTATTACTTGAATGGAGGATTCAAGTAAGTGGGAGCCAGGCTCTTTTCAGTGGTGCCCAGTACACAGAAAAAGAGGTAATGCACTGTAGTTGGAACTCTGGAGGTTTCTCTGAATATTGGAAAATTTTTTTTTACTGTGAAGGTAACAGAACTGGTATAGATTACCCAGATATGCTGTAAAGTCTCCATTCTTGCACATATTCAAAACCATGTGAACATGATCCTGAGCAACCTGGTCTAGGTGGCCCTGCTTGAGCAGGGATTGTTGGGCCAGGTAATATCCAGAGGTCCCTTGCTACCTGAGCCATTCTTAGATTCTGTGACATGAGACTGTAAGGAAGCTGTTGGGAAGCTGTTGATTCAGATCAAATTTATACCATATTTTTACTATTCATATGAAGCTGAAAGGCTCAAACATCCCTCATGATTCTAACATAACTTTTGCATTGAATTTTCAGACAGACTTTCAGGCTTTCAGTCTTGGTCAATGCTCTTATTAAAGATATATTTTGATTTGTTTACTTTTTACTATGTTAGATCAATGCAGAATTGCGCATTCATTTAAACTGATTAATTTAAACTAATTCATTTAATCCAGCCAAAGCAAATATTTCAGGATAGGTTCCAACATACTGAGTTAAGATCTGCAGCATGGAATATCACCAATAGGCACATTGTTTGAAGTTGCTCAGTAAATTGCAAATAATCTAGCCTTGCCAAATGTTTATACCAGATAATAGAGCTTTCAAATTCAGAGAGTAGGTACTTTCACCAGCACTCATTTGTATTTGTATTTGCAATATTTCTTTGATATTTTGGAGACAAAACATCTGAGCTGAGGAAATTGTAAACTCCATATAGCTGTTGTAAAAACCTAAGAGTTTTTTGATGTGACTTTTCAATCCCCTTTCCTAGGAGATCCCCTTCTAAATCACCTTTCTTTGAGAATGCATGTGGAGAACCAGAATTTTCTGAACAATCAGTATTGCCTCATCTTCTTTATCTTCTGCAAGTGTCTCTGCCTTACCTGCTTTGCTTTCACCCATGAGATTTAGCTGGACATTGAAGATATGTAACACAGAATAAAGAAGCATTAGTTTAAGTTGCTGATTTAAAAGTATTCATAGATAAGCAGTTTTGAGATATTATCAAAACTACTACAGTCAATGACATACTTTAGAAAGGGTCCTGAAAATATTTCTGTATTCAACTAGATAAGAGTGAAATAATAATTGCAGGAATTTCACAGTGAATCTAATATTTCAACCAAATGCTAGCCACAGGGAAAAAAAATTATATGCTTATATAAGTCATGACAATTTCAAAAGGAAATGCTTTATAAAAAGCAGAAAGCATCACGGGTAACAATTCAAATTACCATGTTGGTAACCCTAATTAAATATAGCTGAATTTATCGTATGGGATGGTGGCTAAGGGAAAAAAAATCATATACTTCGCACATCTCTTAATAAAGTGTGCCGCATTCATGCTTTTCCCTTTTCTTGGATTCATTATTAGAGATCTGGAGGTGCTTTTTATGCTAATAGGAAATCAAAACAGAGTAAAGCTATAGAATTACAGATTCTAACAAAGTTAGAAAACAGAGTTTTTTCAGTTCTGTAATCTCAGAACTGAAACCTCAGAACTACTGTGTTAATTCAACACCTTTCTCTTTTGTATGTGAATCCAGGGACAGAATTACTAGTCTGTCTTTAACTTTATAAGGGGGATAAGAAAAATGAAAAAATGTAGTATGATTGGATCATATGTTGATGAAAAAAAAAATAATCCTAATGGATTAGGAGTTTTAATTTGTATTTCATCTCCTGGATGTATCAGATTAGGGAATCAGTGTAGTATTTTCATGCATCTGGTATGAAACAAGTATATTAATAGGTAAGATAGGCTGTCTTGGTTTTTATTTTAAATTACTGTCCAAAAATCCTTTTTTCATTTCTTGTAGGTAAAACTGGTGGGGGAAAAAAAAAAAAATCTGTAAACACAGCCTGTTCAAAAGAAACAAACAAAAAAACCCTCAAAAAACCATACCCCCTCCCCCAGGACCTCCCCAAAGAAAACAAACCCCCCAAAACCCTCCCTATGGATTCAAAAATAACAAAGGACCAAGAGATTAATGAGTACATTACCCACAATACTCCAGAGTAAGATCAAAATTCAAATTCTTACTCTACAACCTCCAAGGAAGGGGTTTAAACTGTATTTTCTCCAGCAGTATGCTTAAATAAGGTTGAGGAAAGGTGTGTCATGGAAACTGTTTTAGTTCTTAAAGAGATTAAGCATTCACCAGGCTAAATTGTCTTTTACTCTAACTGCTAAAGACTCTCACCTCAGATGATAGGTAACTAATTATTAGCCCCTAGTACAAATCATGTTTTAGAGATGCTTAAACTTGTGGTCCTGTGAGACAATTAATTCAAAATAGGCTGTTCTCTGTCAGCCACTGAGAGAACCATTCTATGTCATGTTTGAAGTCCCTTTCTGATTTTTACATCAGTTTTCTGCTTGTGAAATGTTTTGGTTTCATGGAATCAGCATTTTCCTATGGAGGAAAAAAGAATGTCCTATGAAACATTTTCCAATCACTTTTATTTTGATGTATTTCAAGTTGTTGAAAAGCAAAGTACTTCTCTGGGAATTGCTTAAATGGAAGAAAAAAAATCTAGTGAAACTTATTATAAAGGATAGATCTTAATTCATTCTTATGGCCCAGCACTCCCCTCTGGGGAAATAAATTCTAATATTAACACATTGGTGAGCGTATTGTTCAGCACATTTTTATTTGTTACTGACCAGATAATATCCAGGCACTATTTCATAGTGTCTTGGATCTAAATTATCAGGGAGTCTGTTGTAAATAATGAATGACATACAGAAAACCTGTTGTAATTTGCTGGAAAATGTCCACATTTTCTCCATTGGAAATGAATTGTGTAAGGTGGCAATGAACTGGAAAATACAGATTGTAATTAGAGGAGACCTAATCAGCTGGAAAACTGAATGGATTCAATGGCAGAACCTTCCACTGTTTGTAGTTACTCAAATGTGTCTCTGTTACTATATCACTACATCACTTTCTGAGGTATGTTTCTTTGCATCCATCTCCCAGATGACTGCCTCTATTCATATTTGTCTCTCCAATCAGTCTTTTTCAATTTAGAGTGGTACAAATATCCCATTACGGGTAAAGAGAGCTCTGCACAGGCCTTAGCAACTCACATAGGCACAAAGGAGTGGAGCACACACAGCAGAGTTGTGCGTGGAATTGAAACAGCTATTCTTTTTCTCTTCAAAGGTACAGTTTAACAATACAGGTTTGCTGCTGAAATGTGTAACTTGTTTATAAATGCTGGGCCACTTCACTCTCCTGCAGTCGGAGCTCTGTTGTGAAGTCCTTGCTGTAGGAAAATGTTAACTTTCTCCTTAGGCTACTTTCCAGAAATGGCATAAAAAAAGACCTAACTTGGAAAACCTCTGCTTTTATTAATGACACCTTGAAAAGGAATGGGAAACTTGTAGAAAGGTCAGTGATGAAAGAAAAATGTGAAATATAATTACAACGGAAAAATTTCTCTTAACCAAATGTGACCATCCATCATCAGCTCTTACTTTTATGCATTCAAACATGCTGTTTTCTGCACTCTTAATACTATTTTACGTATGTAAAATTTCATCCAGGTCATATGGTATATGACCATAAGAGGAACAGTTTTTAATTTCTAAGTTTATATAATGAAAAATTTGTATTGGCTCAAGACCTTGCAGAACGCTGACTAGTCAGATTATGTGTTGCAGGTGTTCTTGGTGAGCAATTCTCCATTCATAAGTTACAAGTTAAAAGATTTAAAAATAATGTTAATGAGGAAATACAATAAAACACCTACTTGGGAAAACCGAATAAATATCATCAGGAGGTGTGATTACTGCAGCCAATGTAGCTTGCCAAAATTCCCAAACCTTGTCATTTAGGTGATCTACTTATGAGGCTGATAGAGCACTAACTCCTGCCTTTCTCCACTGTTTTTCGGTTGGCTTTGATTTTGGTTGGTTTTTTTTCCTTCTTCACTGTTCAGTCAAGTTTATCAGCAACTTTGAGGCATTTTTGGGGAGGAAACAGTCTTAGCATTTTTGTATGCTCTACAAAACTGTGTTAGCTAGTTATACAATTATAACACCTGCACTAGTTAGGAATAGTGTCTTGACAGAGTGAAGCTGCAAGTAAGGTGACATACAGGCCTCCACTTTTGGCGTCTTTGCTCCAAGGATCTGTCCCCAGACTCTGTCACACACATGCCTCACTTTACAGTTCCCACCAAGCTATGGTAATTGTCTTCAGGGACATTTTTCCTCATATCATTTCCAGACAGAACTTGGCGTAATTCACACATCCAAATTTCTCTGCAGTATGGAACTCCATTGTTCCTTTCTATGGCCATGGTCCCTTTCTACATTGCCCTAACCAGCACTAAAGTCCAGAGGGCTTATAAACTTCAGCATACAGTTACTTGTGGCACAAGTTGTGCCAGATGCTGACCTCTCACCATACCTACCCCAGACATTAAAAACTATATCACATCACTAAATTTCTGTGATCTGAGAAACTACATATTTGACAGCTTCTCCACTGTGTGAAGAGACAGCTAACCCCTGATGACCTGTCTGAGCACAGCTAAGCTGATGGCCAGTATGTATGAACTGTCTGTAGAGATTCTGGCTATGCTTATGTCACAGTAATTTTGTGGCCATGTCTTCACAGGGCATGCATTATCGACATAGTTAAACACCTGCTCCAACACTGAATCTTAAGTGTTTTAAGACACTGGCATACTTTGGTAAAGATCTGCCCCACACAGAAATGCATCAACCCATAGATTCTTGAGATACGTTGTCTCCAATGGAGATCCTATCTCAGAAAGTTAGGAAACTCCTCCTACTAAACATGCAGAGATATAAAGTGACCTCTCTTTTTCAGGTCTCCAGCTTGAATTAGTTACATTTAATGGAAATATTTATTACTTTAATGGATTTATTCAGCTCTCTCTTCTTTATTATTGAAGAGTTATTATGCATTTTGTACATAGTCAGCTGTTATTTTCTTGATAGTCACTGTTGTCTGCAGGCTAAAAGGAAAGGAAAAGAAAATGAAAAATGAACATTAGTTCCAAAAAACTAATGGGATTAAATCGCAGTTTGGAAATTTTTTCTTGGACACTGTTGGTGTAGTCAGAAGCAGTGTTATGTTTCCAGGTGGATAAGAAGGAATTATTCTGTTTCACCTTCTTAAAAATTTAGTGGCAGTTCTTTTGTAATGAGCCAGGCTGTGACAGGGAGGGGAGAGGAACAAAAGGGAGTCAACTGTATTTGCATGTTATGCCAACTACTTCTGTCCGATTAGAACTTGGTGGTATCCTGTAGACTGGTTCTGTCCCAAGCTGCTGTGTGCTGACCTACATTATCAAAGGCCAAAAGAGTGCATAGCTGAATAATGCAGTACTCATACTGGGCTTTGGAGTTGGGCTTCATTCCTCATCTCTACACTGAAGCCAGAGCACTTCCATCCCAGTTTCTCCTTTAGGAAAAATTCTAGCATTAGGTAAGGTTGAGAAGACCTAGGTCACCAAACTTCCTTTTTTTTTGATGTTTTGAGTGATTGGTGCTGAAAACTATTCACTGACTCATTGCTGTAAATCTCACTGCTTGAGAAACCTTGAAGCGTGCAAAGTGGTTTTTGATGACATCACAACACCACCAAGAAAGAAGCTAAACACTTGAGATTGTTTAGGAATTCAGAAAGTCTGGCCATTGCTGGTTTATCACTGAGATAATCTATTCACTGTGCTAAATTGTGAAAAGTACTGATTGAAGTTCAACAAGGCCAAATGCAAGGTCCTGAACCTGTGTTATAGTAATCCCAAGCACAAGTACAGGCTGGACAGAGAATGGGCTGGCAGAAGCCTTGGAAGAAAGACTTGGGGGTGTTGGTTGATGAGACACTCATTGTGACATGGCAATGCACACTCACGGCCCGGGAAGCTGCACATGTACTGGGCGGCAGCCAAAGCAGTGTGGGCAGCAGGCAGAGGGAGAGGATTCTGTCTCTCTGATCTGGTGAGACCCAACTGCAGTGCTGCATCCAGCCCTGGGGTCCTCAACATAATACAGGCATTTCCCTGTTTGAACAACTCCAGAGGACTAATTTGTTCACAGGGCAGGAACACTTTTCCTAGTTGGAGCTGGCCAGCGTGGAGGAGACTGCAGGGAGACTTTATGGCACCCTTCTAGTACCTGAAAGGAGCCTACAAGAAAACTGAGAGGGACTTTTTACAAGGGTGTATAGTGACAGAACAAGGAGGATGGCTTCAAACTGAAGTAGATTAAATTTAGATTGGATATTAGGGGCCCACAAACGACAATGTAGTAAAGATGCTCTTCCTTGCAGTCCTTTCTGTAGCACCCAGCACTACAGTAGTAGACTTTATTTTGTCTGGTATTTTCTTGACAGGATTCAGTTTCAACATACCCTGCTTCTATTGTGGCAGTTCATGATGCTAGAAGTACTTGTATTACAAAAAGATTCATATTTTCCCTGTGGTGATAGGAAAGATGTTGCAAGTTCCTGCCATGTGGCTGATCTCTGAATCCTGCTCTCCTAGTGAGATATTTTTCATGTTTGTTATTACATAATATGTTTGAGATTGCATTGCCATGCTAAACAGTTGTTTGTAGGGTTTTTTTTGTTTTTTGTTTTTTGCTTTTTGTTTTTTGTTTTTTGTTTTTTGTTTTAATGGCAAATAGCCCCAAATTAAAATATTTATTTGGAAATAACAATTTCTGATACTCTGAGAAATTTAATTATTTTCTGCTTTTCCCTGAAAGTTTTTTTACCTTGCTCTCTGCTTCACAAAGCTCTTAATTTTTTTCTTATGCTTGTTGAAGTGATAAGGAGACAGCTCAGCTCCTACATATAACAGAAAATACATACCAGAATAATTTTTATCATTGAAGCTACATTAAAACTGGAATTACTGGGGTATCATTGGTCTGTATGCTCTACAAAACCTTATAATGTCCAGGAGAAACCAGCCAGAACACTGATGAAAGTTATTAAGTCAAACACTCCTGACCAGTGTTTTCAGCTCAGTGTTTTCTAGGCTTATGTGTTCATTAATACTGGATAAACTCCCCTCTAAAAAGTGTTTATTTATCTTAGGCTAAACAAAATGGGATCACAGATAGAAATTACATTTAGAACAAAAATTAACTATGCTAATTTTGACTCTTGATATTCCTTAAATTTTTACACCACTGTATTGCTGGACTTAAAAATTCAGACATTTGTAAACAAAAAAATTAACAAAAATAGAAGCAATCAAAAAATATCATGTCTTTACAGAGTTGTCTGAAAAATGTTTAGAAAAATGAGAATAAAATACAACTTTTCCTAAAGAAGGGTGAATTTGAAGCAGTCCCAGTGAAGTTCTTTTCTATTACCCCACAATTCATAAAATTGATTTTTTTTTTTAATGGGCATGTACAGTGGGAATAGAGGCAATCATCTAGTAAAAGTCAGAGAAAAAGTCATGTTCCATTACACTTATGAAATTGATGGTGTGATGATTTTTAATCATTTCTACGGACCATGATATCTTATTTTTCTACACAGAAACACTGATTTTCAGTTACATTGAACTCCTATTAACATGGATAAAATCCTAAAGAGGCAAATATTTCAGTAAAGAATTTCTCCACTTATATCCAGAACTGATCATCCTTACCAGATCATCCAATGCACAAGTACGCTAAGTAGTGCAGCTGTGATACTGTCTTGGCAAAAGGAGAATGTAAATAACACTGTTCTCATAGATCTTGTATATATATATTTTCATTCCATAGAGTAAGTAAAATTATAAATCAGTGGAAATTCTGATGGTTATTTTTCATTCTTACTGAACTTCTGCAAAGTTCCTCATCCATAGCTTTTAAATTACCTTCCAAGCATGAAAGTCATCTTTACCTTTTGCAGAAGATACTAGTGCACAGAGAGGAACAATTAATCCCAAACTCTCACAAAGCATGAGCATGACAGACCTTCTACAGCCTTCCCAAGAGGGGAAGTGGGGCAGACACTCATCTCTTCTCTCTGGTGACCAGTAATAGGTTCTGAGGGAACAGCATGGAGCTGCATCAGAATAGGCTTAGGTTGAATACCAGAATGTTCTTCACCCAGAAGGTGGTTGGGCACTGGAATAGGCTCCCCAGGGAGTTGTCCCAGCACCAAGCTTGACAGAGTTCAAGTGTTTGGACAATGATCTCAGGCATGTGATGAAATTTGGGAGTTGTTCTGTGCAGGGCCAGAGGCTGGACTTGATGATCCTTGTGGGTCTTCTATTCAGGAGATTCTATGATTCAATGATTCTAGATGGCAGCAATATTGCTGTTTAAAAAAGGGCAGATAAACTCAGCTTTAAAGACAATTTATTTTTCATTGATATTTAAACTACACACACAAAATATGGAAGCTTACCTGAGTAAGCTGACTTGCATGTCCAAAATTATTATCATTATCTCTAAACACTTGTTAAAATACTCAATTCTACACACAATAGTGTGAACAAATAACTAGGAATGTAATGGTGAGGAATTAAATGTTTCATTACATGGGTCAGCATGAAAAAATTATGAACCCTGCTTACAAGTCTGAGAGGTAGGACAGTCACTGGTTATAAATGTGGATATATTGCTATGACTAAACAGGTACTGCTCAGACATCTATTTCTTATACACGATATCATTCTAAACTATTGCCACAGAAATTACTTTTCATATGAGAAACAGACACATGTAATGTTCACTTTATGGCTGTCTCATCAATCAAAACGTGTCTCATTCCATATATAACTACCTTTGGGAATCACTATTATATTTCACACTTGGTCTAAATTTATAACCTTTAGTTTCCTTCTATGGTTTAGGATACTCTATTAATTTATATAGATCTTTGTTAGTATGTTTTTCAAATGCCTTGAAATTGTTTAATGGTAAATATAAACCCTGAAAAGTGACCTTGCTTAAATTTCTTTTCTCTGTAAGAGTAGGTGGCTCACCTTTTGTTATTTTTTTCTCAGTTACATAAACACATGGGTTATTTCTATGGCCTTAGGTCTTAGAAACTGTTAATACACTAGAAAAATTAATATAAAATATTACTAGACCTTCTTGTTGCCCTCAAAATTGCATTTAGAGCACATATAAACCAGCCAAAATTTGGATTTTCTAGGACAGCCTTCTGCAAGGCTTTTTAAAATTTCAGATATTTCAAGTCTGTAAGTTGCTCTTATGTTTTTGGAATGCAAATGAATTCTAATTTAAGGCCAATGGTAGATTCAAACATAAGAAAATGTCCATGTGTTTTTGATGACAGCTTATGTACTAGTCAGTGACAAAGATTTGAGGCCCTATGTTCCAGGGAGAAGAAAAAAAAAAAACAAAACAAACCACACCAAAAAAGTAACTCAGACATTGGCAGATTTTTGCAAGAGGGAAGAGCGGAGGGTTCTAGCAAGGTGAGTGTTAAATATAGCAAAAATGCTCTTACTTTGATTGGGCCACTTTGCACTAACTCTGAAAGGATGTTAATGACCACTGATAGTGAAGGGCAATGAAACAATTAGACACTTCTATTTAAATAATTCATTTGCATTCTGAAAAATGATCAGTCATCAACTTTGCAAGCTGCATCTCAATCACTTCTCCTGACACTGCTGCACTATATTTTTCCATTTTCCTTTTTAGCTCAAGATGAAAGTCATGAGACAATTGCAATTTTGTTCTGTGCATTGCAAAATACTTTAGTGGTAAGTGACATGAGTACAGAGAGCTTTGTGTGGAGAGAGAGGGAGAAAGGATAAAGGATTGGGAGGATTGGGAAGAAGAGACGTTCTGACCAGGGAAGTGGAATAGAAGCAATGCTTTTTTTTTTTTTTTTTTTTTTTTTTTTTTTTTTTTT
>CM031861.1:43633086-43664219 GCA_018697195.1 Certhia americana
GTGGGGAGAGGGGGGGGGGAGGGGAAAAGAGAAAAGGGTGGGGGGGGTGGGAGGAAGTGGCCTTCTTGCGACGAGAGATGAAAAGAATTTTTTTTTTTTTTTTTTTTTTTTTTTTTTTTTTTCTGTGAGAGTATATAGTTTTTTCTCTTTCAGGACAGAAGAAGAAGGATTAATCATTCAGTCAAAATCAAGAGGATCTGCTGGTTCACTGTTGTAGAAAAATCTAGTTACACTGAAATAAAAATTTAATGGATGGATTTGGAGGAGTTTTCAAAGCTATTGCAATTAGCAATAGCTGAAGAGATAAGTAAAGCATATGGTTTGAAAATATTTATTATAGATATCTTCCAAATCCTTGACACTCTGATGTGAAAAGCACCAATGTGAAACACCAAATGGGGATACTCTTTGTCCTCTGTATAGGGAACATATTTGGGACATGCGAGGAAAATGAGGAGAAGGAGTAAAGTGTAATGTGCTTTAACAAGCATCTTCCAGTGTAATGGCTCCTGGAAAAACAAAGTACTCATGTGCATTAGGATAGAAACAGGGACCTACTACTACCAGGTACTAGAAAGTGAATATAAAGGCAGCTTGGAGGTAGTCTGAAACTGGGTCATACAAGATTGCTGTCTTCTGCATGAGTGTTTTTTTCCTGTCTTTTGCTGTTATTTAAAGGCTTGCACTCCATAGACTGGCAAGTAGTTAAAATTCTAGGTTTACATATTCTGGGTTTCTTTTATTTACAGCTTGATATGTCTGGACATTT
Organism: Certhia americana; assembly: GCA_018697195.1. Taxonomy (NCBI): domain Eukaryota; kingdom Metazoa; phylum Chordata; class Aves; order Passeriformes; family Certhiidae; genus Certhia; species Certhia americana. The sequence continues at coordinate 43,633,856 of CM031861.1, forward strand.
GATTGTCCTGATCCTTTGGATTCTCAGCACAGCCACAGATCAGCTGGTGACTGATGATTGTGATTGTAACTTCAGTAATTCAGTAAAGAGCTCTGAAAAAAAAAAACCTGTTAGGACATGCAACTCCTTGTTCTTGCACTGCTGTTTGCTATTTTTACATGCCAGGATGCATCAAGAATTAAATTGCATATTTGAGGGCATGCCAGCATACAGTGTATTGATTGGATTAATTATTCTTTAAGTTCAAGGAACTGAGCCGATTGAATTTTCTTTCTTTTTTCTTTTTCTTTTTAAAAATTTTGCCTCCTCCTTTCTCTGTACAATGGTAGCTTGTGAATTTCTTCAATTTTTATTATTCAGGAGGATAATTGGATTAAACGCATAGCATGAATTACAATGAGTTTTGGTAAGTGTTTTCTTGAACCATAGCAGATTTGAGGCAGTGGAAATGTAAGGACTTGATTCAACAAATTGCTAAACATTATCTTATGACAGAAAATCCTAATGAACCTCAAAAAAGTTGCAGAAAAATGACAGCTCCCGAGGTTGGAGTATAATGCAGGAATGAGATCCCAGTAAATATTTTGAGGAAAATACAAGTTTACTGATTTACTTAGGATTTTATTTATTTTACTTTCTCTTTAATAGTTTTCAATTTTCTTTTGAATCAGTCACTTATTAAGCAGGTTTAGATGCTGTGTAGAAGAATGATGAAACATGGGAGAATATTATAGCACATGAAAAAAAGACATAAACCAGTTAAATGTCAGTGAAGCCAGAAATACAATGCTGCAAATGATCTGGAGAAAAGATGAACAAAGGAAAACTTTGTAAGCTTGTATCAGACACAGAATTAGCTAAAGAGTTTAATCTCTATTTTGGATCAGTGGTGTAAATAAATTAAACCGCTTGTTATCTTGTTACTGTCAGAAGCAAACCAGATGACTGATGGAGGAACAACATTTTGCTGAATATTGCTGATGCACAAATGACAGATGGATTGCCAGCTAGGGTCCATTGGAGGACAGGGGAGCAGAGACGCAGGTGGCTGATCCTTTGCTGCATCTTTGCATGTCTTCCCAGCTTGGTCTGCTGCCAATCTGGCCACACTGAACTCTGCGTGCACTGACTGCACCCACCAGTGTTGACATGGCATGGTTTCTAGAGAAAAGTTGCTTATATTAGGTATTTTGTATAGGCTCACAGGAGTGTGGCTATGAAGACCAGAGTTATCCTGGGCTGCATTAGGAAAAAGCATTGCCAGCAGGTTGAGATGTTATCCTGTCCTTCTACTCAGCCTAGCAAGGCACCACATGGAGTGCTGTGTCCTGTTCTGGGCTTCTCAGTCCAAGAGAGACATGGAACTCCTGGAGTGGATCCAGTGGAGGGCAAAAAGGATGACCAAGCGACTGGAGCATCTCTCTCACAAGGAAAGGCTGAGGGAGCTGGGCCTGTTCAGCTTTGAGAAGAAATGACTGAGAGGGGTCCTTATCAATGTCTGTCAGTTCCTGACAGGAGGATGCCAAGAGGAAGGATCCAGGCTCTGTTCAGTGGTGCCCAGCAATAGGACAAGAGGCAACAGGCAGAAACTGATACAGAGGAAGTTGCCCCTGAACATGAGGAAGAACTTTACTGTGTGGGTGACCGGGCACTGGAACAGATTTGGCTGTGGAGTCTCCCACACTGGAGATAATTAAAGAACTGTCTGCATGCAATCCTGTGCCATGTGCTCTAGGATGACCCTGCTTGAGCAGGGAGGTTGGACCAGATGACTCAACTGTGGTCTCTTCCAACCTTACCCATTCTGTGATTCTGTCTTATCTAATCCATTTTCTTACCTAATTTCCAAATTTTCCATATATGTAACCATGAGTAGATATTTGGATTTGTGTCACTTTTCTTTGTCTACATTGATTATAATGATGAAAATGTGATAGCATTCAGTCATATAGCTACTTCTGCTTTTGTTATTTTCTACAAAAAATATTGCTATGAAGAGTAGCAAAATCTATGTTTAGTACTATGCAGTGTTTTTTTTTTTTTTTGTTGGTAGGTTCATTTGTTTGATTTTTGTTGGAAAATGTTATGACTGGTATCCTTTTGAGTGTTATTCAAGGTCTAATTAAATATTTTTTTCTCAAACTTTAAGTTACCTCAGAAAAGATAATGATCAATACACATGAATTTGGATACTTTATTTCCAAAGTTCTGTCATGTTTAATCACATACTTTTATTAGTGCTTTCTGAATTAGAGAGTCTTGAATCATGAGTGTGAACATTCTGAAATATGATGTTTGGAATTGGGCCAAATTTTTGCCCGTTGCTTAATGCTAAGAGTTGATTGGTTTTTAATTTGCTGTTCTGAGATTTCTGGTCATAAAAACTTTCCCTTTTTGTCTATCTACAGTCTGTTTAGAGGGAGACAAGTGAAGGAAACAAACACAGGACATCTAGGTCCAAAGAAGTTTTCTATCACACTTCAAAATTAAGTGACTTAAATTGGACTTTAATTTACATGTTAGATTTAATATCATGCTCATTGCATATTAATTAAATAGTAATGGATCATTACCAGTTCATTTAATGGGGTGTAACAATGGCTGCATATGAAATATGCAGACACTACTATTACACTGTCCTTAAACCTCAGTAAATATGCTTGAATAATTGCTAGTGCTTCAGCAATACGCAGTTGCTAATGCACCTCTACATCAATTCATTGGTGTAATTGATACAAACAGGTACCAAATAGCTTCCAAGAGCCTGTGTTCCAGTCCTTCTACATAATCACTGAGAGCATTATAAGGTTGCTTCTTATTATTTTTAAATCTCTTTAAATGGCATGAAAACTATGGGAAAATGGCTAGCTTGTATTAATTCACAACTAGAGGTACCAGTCAGACTTCTTTCTTCCTTTAATTTCAACTGACTTATGTCTGGGCAGATGACTGACACAGAGGAAATGACTTCTTGATTGCTGGCTATTTCTCACTTTGTAAGGACAAGTGACTTTCTTGTGGCAGTACTGTAAATACTTCTGCCAAGTGAATTTTAGTTTAACTAGTCGGTCTTTTAACTGATGTTTCTGGCTTGATTTTGGGAGCTTTCACCTTCATACCATTTGAAACTAACTGGTGGTGAAGTTAAAATATTGCTTATATAAACCTCATTCTGCCACTACCATAGGTTTCCTGGTGATGCAGTATTTGAGCAGTACCACCTCAGCTAAGTCACTTTCAGTCAAGAAAAGCTAATCAAGACTTTTCTTCATATGTAGGGTGGAGCTCTATAGATAAAGTAGGATGGAATGGATTCAAATAATAAATTAGCCTTTTATTCATGAGTTTAAGTACTGATATTTTATCCTGCTCTTTTCAAATTAAACTTTTTTTCCTAGTAAATGGGCATCTTTACTTGCCTTACCTAGTTAGATGTGCTCCAGCTCATAATCTTTTTATAATTCAGTGTGAATACTTGTGATATTAATTTTTTGTAAATGATTTCTTAACAATCAGGAGAAATCAATTTTCCTACCTCTGTCCTAACTTTGTGAGTGATCCCAAATAAAACCAACAAAGTAAAACAAAGAAACCCCTCACATTTAATTGGAAAGATGATATAACTTGCCCCTATATCAGAGGCTTTGGAATACTTTAATGTTATTAATATTTAAGAAGAAATAAGTATATTTCTTCTTAACAGAGAATATTGTCTTATTTTTTGTATTTTGTATAAGAAAAATGGGGAGGGGAGAGAAAAATTTTGGGGGAAGTTTGAAGTCTTCAAGAAGTAAATCAGTTACTTATGGCCAGACTTCTAAATATTTATTTGTATCTTAATTTATCTTCATGCTTATAGTTGCATATCAGAATATAGCTTTTTGTGTAATATTATTATTATCAGCTTAGTTGACTAAAACTTTGAGGCAAAATGGAACGAGTGATTTCCTGCCAGGGACAAACCAGGGATAAAAATGGCCAGGAGGCCAAATTCTTGCCTAATTTATATCCTGCACAACATCACAGAGTTCAGTGTTGCTGTATGATTAATGATTTCTATAGTTAATGGGGCTGTACTAGTGTAATGAAGAGAAAAAATATGGTCCATTGACTTTCATGGAGTGACACTGACCATATATTAGTGCAAGTCTGTGGCCTTATCTTGTGCAAACTGATCAGGGTTTTCAAGACTGTTTTTTGATTTGTTATATTTCAGTATGAAATATGTCAGAACAAAGCTATATAAACCAATGTCTTACCTTCAATACCAGCTAGTGCCAGACTTTCAGAGGAAGGAGCAAGACTCAGAAAAACTAAAAAACTGTTCCAAACTATTACAGGTGAGAATGGAATTTCCTTCTAGTCTCAGTTTTTATGCCTGCATCTATGTCTAGGTCCATGTCTCACACATTTTTAGCCAATCTACTGTAACAATTTTCACTCAGTTTCTTAGCGATGTATTACATGCTGTTTTTTGGTTTGTTTTTTTTTTTTTTTTTTTCACAGTCAAAACAAGCTCTTCACATTTAAACACATAAATACTGAATAATTTGTAGGTAACAAGAAATGTTTATTAAGAATAGATGACCTTCTTTCAGTCCTTGTGCCTCACCAGAAATGACCTTTCAGTTTACAGCTTTCTGTTGGCCTTTTCAGTTTGACAAGATCTGCTCTCTCTCAGCTTCTCATGCAAACACTGCCTGTATAAATTGTCTGTAGGAAGATGGTATTTTGTCACTTTCTGACAGGCTTTGACTCCCTAACCATGACTTACTTAGCATAGAAAATGGGCTGGTCAACACAAAATGACAGTCCCAAAGCCATGTCTTAGTATGATAACAATAGAGGTCTCCTCTCAGCTGTATCCAAAAATCTGATGGCTGTTAGGCTGTGGGTAAATTTTAAGAGTTGCTGAGGAGGCTGATCATCCTAGACTCATCTGATCACTTTTGAACTCTTTGAATTCTGTTGCCTGACCACAAGGGTGATGTTTGTTTTGTAGGTTAATGGAAAATACTTGAGAGCAGGGACTGTCTAGGTTCTATACACAGAATGATGGGTTTAAGCTTATGAGGTGCATTCCCTATATATAAAAATTGAAATATAATATTTACATATATTTTTGTGTGGCCAGCAGGGTTTTTTGATGAAAAAAATTTTCCAAAAATGTCAATAAACCAAGCCAACCCAGAAGGGACCGGATTATTTGAAATTTTTTCCAACTTTTCAAGGCTTATTTTTGAGTCTTAGCTTGGGTCAGATGATTATAGAACAACTCCATTCAAAACGTCCAGAGATCCATACTCAGAGAAACTGAACTTTGTCAAAAACTGAATTTTAATCCCAGTACTTGCCTTTGCCTGTACTGTATGGCTCTTGGACAATAGAACCATTGCATATATGCTAGAGAATTGAAAATATTAAGTGAGAAAAACTTCCTGATTTTTAATTTACAGTAGAAAGTTTTCATTTTGTATTTTGATACTAAAGTTTGAGTAGTTTGCAGACTCTCTATTATATAGTTTCCAGGAGTATTTTGTTTCATGAATTTTGTATAGGTAAGGAATAATTTGTGGTAGTATTGTGTTGATGATTTGTCATATATTGACATTTATAATTTAACATAATCTAATGTAAATATGATCTAAATATAACCTAGTATATATATATAAAATGTGAATATGAGCTAATCACTTATATTTATGCACAATTCAACAGTATATAAATCAAAATTTTCTCCAGAATTGTGATAGAAGTGTTTCCATGTCCTATTATCAGAATTGGTCTCCACTGAAGGAGATTACCGGAAGTTGAGTCATTGCAACCAGAAATACAAGGTTTTGTATCATTTTGTGTCATCCCTTCAAAATACATCAGGAGTACCCTCAAACTTAAAAAAACAGTAATGATAACTTTAAGTGATGAACATGGCCTGAAGATAAACTCAGTAAAAACTTGAGGGCTTCACTTTGTCTTCAGTGTTTGAAGAGTGAATGCCCTACATACTGTCCATCCTGTGCAATATGACCATGATAGAAATGTGAAGTAAGATTAGGGCTGTAACTTCCTTGTGTACACAAAGAAGATACTGCAAATGATAGTTCAGAATGAGTGTTTTTTGTTAAAAATAGAACCTAAGATATATTTGCATAATCAAAACAACATTAATTATTTTTGCACAATTATTTTTAGTCTCCTTAGCTTCTGACATTTTCACATTGATTCATAAGAAGTCTAGACTTCACACTTTACAGATAAATTTTCAAGATAGAGTATTGAAATTTTCAGGATATGGTCATGTTAAATATGAATGTTCTTCAAGCTGCTGGTTTTGTGTGTACTAAAATGACTTGCTAAAAGGGAAGACACTTCTTGAATGTCAGCAAGGTCAGCTGGCTATGAGGCTGGTCAGCTACGAGGGCTCAGTTGTCAAGCACCATTGGGAAGGAACAGGGCTGTCAGTGCATAAAATAGGTGCTGTACTGAATATGGCAACCGGTTTTGTTGTATTGATGAAAAGCAACACTGTCTGGGGTCATTTATTCATTGACTAGGAAAAGGAGTTATTCTGTCCCCCAGATTTTCTTTTATATTCCTATGCATCCTGAATTTTATCTTTTTATCTTTAAAGCATAGTTGTCAGTGACTGTTGACATTTTTAATGAATAACTACATCTGAAGCCTTGTGTTGCCCTGAATCTTAATACCTATTTTCCCTCTTCTTTTACTTGCATTTTTCCAATTATATATTTAGAACATAAAGACAAGAATTACTTCCATTTTCTTTAAAAAATGAACCTGATCATATGAGTGTTTGCATAGCTGAACAACCCAACACTTAAAAAAGTTTAATGTACCACTTAGATAAACAAGGCAACTCAAACTTAGGTTTAAGTACATATTGAAATATATTGATAGAAAAATTTTGAAATGTATACTCCAAACCCTGTCATTCTTCTCTCATTTTGACTGTATATCATACTATCTGTAAAGAACGAGAGTTATTTTCAGACAATATTTTCCAAATTCAATCAAAGACACTTGGACTTAAATAATACTGAAATTTCACCTAAATAAAAATTTCTACATATAATTGTTCCAAGTTCTATTTTTTTTTTTATTTATGAATGCTGGTCAACTGGAAGGCTATTCATTTTATTATTTTATCTATGACATTTTTTTCTTTTAAATTCCCGGGTTTTCTTTTTTTTTTAACAGCTGTGACATCTGTGTTCAACATATGTTTTAATGATGTGTATATCATAAAAGTTCAAGTACACAATGAGTTAAACGTGACAGCTTTAGCTTTTCTAAATCCATATGTATGTGTGGAAACTTACACACGTATTTCATAGTCGGAGAGATATGTAAGTGTTGTGATATGACTACAGAAATCTCCTAGGGCTTTTTTATTTTCGAAGGTGTTGATTTGTCAGTATGTGTTTTTAAGTACAGGTAAATGAATAAAGGCAGCTTTGTGTACATTCATATAGAAACAAGTGGAAAACCTGAAAGAAATACTTGACTTCTTCATGCTCTTAAATGTGCTCTTGCAGCTAGTTGCTGTGCAGGTACTGAACAAAATGAAGTTGGTAGAAAATAAGACAAGCAGAGGGAGGGAGAATGCAACTGAGAAAAGATTTCATTACAGAAATTCAGAAAATAGATGAAGTGTTAGTGAGGCAAGAAAAAAGAGGAATGTAACTCCAGATGTTAGAAGCAGGAAGAGAGATGGTTCTTTCAATGATGGCAACCAGATCATGTGAGAGTAAACGATGGAAGTCATATTTGCACTGGAGAAGAGCATTCTAAAGATAAAGTTTTTGCAAACACTTGTTTCTTCTTTCTATGCAGTATCTGCATTACTGCATCTGGAGGAGAATACTCCCACCAGATGCAGTACTGAGGACATCCAATTTGCAGAAGACTTTTCTTCTATATGTCTCTTTTTTCCTACTAAACTAATAGGAAATGGGATGCTTCTAGTGGGATGATTCACAGCATGAACACCCATGATCTAGCCTTTCTGCAGGATCTTGAGGCATTCCTTAAGCCTAGATTTAGCAGAAACCCCTAATAAGCTTTGGAGCCTAATTACAGAACTAGAATTTTTAATACTCCTGCTCAGAGACTAACTGCAGTGCCATACAAGATTTGTACTCTTTGTTTGTTCCTGATGTAAAGAGTATGAACACTAGGTTTTCCTGTGATTTACGAAGGAGAAGGAATGAAGGTTACTGGGTGGGTTTTCAGGTACTGAGGATTAGGTGATGTTTTCTTAATGCCTAGTAGACTTCTGTGTCTTCACCTATGTCATTTGCTTTTTGTAACTCCCAAAGTGAGAGTTTAAACTCTGCTTATTTAAGCAGTACTTATGCTGCTTAATGCACTCTACAGGTGTCTATGGTTCTATGGTGGTGATTAAACATCCAGATATTTCTGTGGATCTAGGTATTGGGCTCCATGTGTCTCACTACAATGAAGAAAATGAAGAAAATTTTTTTATACCAGAAATAAATCAATTTCTGAAGTAAAGCAGATGTATTCCTAAAAGTATATTTTTTCTTTCCTTGAGCTATTCAAAAAATTGTAAAAACTCCTTTACTTTTCATTCTTGGATACTATGAAAGTATAAAAAAGTCAAGTCAGACTTGGTAGACAAATAACCTGTGGAGTGCTACAGGGTGTCTTTTTTTTTTTTTTTAAATTATCATCAACACACTAAATAACCACTAGTATGAGTTTCAGATGATGGATAAGTGGATTCCATTGGGGTGAACTTACACAGTATAATAGGAATGATCAGAGATGCTCTGGAAGGTCAATAGGGAATACCTGCATTAACAGAGAAACCCTTCCATTTAGGTTTTGAGACCGTAATTGGAGAGGCATGCCTGAATTACTGTGGGACCCACTATATTTGTTCTCTTTTTTGCAGAGTTCAACTTTCAGGCCTGGAAATTGGCAGGCTTTGCCAATGTAAGTGAGTTGAATAAGATCAAGGACATATAGTTATATATTTCTAATAATCTTTGTTCTCTCACTCATTCTCTTGGTCTTCAGGGCCCTACAGTATGACTTATTGGAGAGAAGACCAGATGAATTAATACTAATGTCTCACAATGTTGTTCAGTTCGTTGTAAATTGAATCTGTGGCATTAAAACTGATGAGAGTAAGCATGGCAAAAATTAATAGTACTGCTAATTACATTTCAATAAATTCACTTTATAGTCTTTCAAACAGTCTTTTGCTAAGGCAAGTGAGCATCAGTCCCATTACCTGTTGGACAAGACCATTATAAATCAGAAAACAAAATACCACATGGAAAGAAAGCTAAGGAGATTTTTCTAATGGTCTTTTCTCAAAACATATGACTCAAGATGAAGCTGCATCAGGTAGCCTTTTGTATCAGTAATGAGTGGGTGATCTAGCAATAAATTAGCCATAGATACAGACTGTCCATGGGAAACATAAAAATTACCTGCTGTTTTCAAAACTTTGCTTATTGTGTATCAAAAATTTGCTGCTGGAACAATGAAGGAATGATGTAAATATGTCGGGTTTTTATGTAAACTGTGCTTTGAGGCTGACATGGCAAAAAGACAAATGTGTAAAGATAGAATTCATAAAATATTCAGGTCATCTCTGATGCAAGCATGGGCCATAACTATTAAGTAGTCTGTATGTATTTCACATCACCTTCAGTCAATTTTGGTTACTGAGATGTTTCTCAGGGCTGAAAACTTTCTCATTTATTTTACAAACTTTTGGAAAGGAGTGGAAAAAACTGAGACTGAAACCTACAATTTGAGGACAGGATATTAGCTGGAGTGTAACTTTATTCAATTAAAATGTAGCTTTATTTAATTCATAAAACTAACTTATGCCACACTTAGTCTAAAAATTATGCAATCGCTCAGGCTTGTGAATCCAAACAACAATGGACTACATGACACAAAAGACACTTGAGAGGTAAAATTCCATGTAGTCAGAAAAGCCATGAGTGCACCAGTTGCCATTTGTGCATCAGCTCTGTAATCCTGGTGTGTGCATAGAAACAGTACAGGCCAGTCAATACTCTTCCACAAGCATCTGGATAAAGTGCCCACTGGCTGCATGAATGTATTTACTCCGTTGGGATTATTCATCCCTTGCTAATTCACTGCAAACCACTAAGATGCTGGACACACAGTTGTATTCTTTTCCCTGCCTTGGTGTTTCAAAATATCTTTTAACATGCATGTTCCTACTTGATTGAGCTTTAAGATTCACATGAAGAATAGAAAATTAAAGACCTTTTCACTTTCCCTTTATTGTATTGTATACATTTTGAGTTCAGCATATATTCAACCCTATATATATATTTGTTTCTTTAAGTACTTGGAGTTATTTTTCTTCTTCACTCATCAAAAGCTGTCAGCTGTTGCAGAATCTTCTCTGTCACACCCAGAGCCAGCTGTGCCAATAGGAACTGTGCACACAGATATTTAGCAAAACTAGGCAGACAATTTTATGGACACGGAAATATCAAATAAAATATGATGAGAGGAATATTCTCTAGTCTGTCTAGACTATCTTTCTGATTCTAATACAACAGCGAAATATACATGTGGGTAGCTTGCTGTCTGTTCTATTTTCAGTGCTCAGTCTATGAAAAAGTTTTCTATGCTGTTAAACAGATCTGCTGAAGCTGCAAGATCTGGTCAGAAAAGAGCATGCCGTGACAATCTCTAATTGCTTTTGATGGAAGTCTGCAGAAGGAAACCTAAGAAGACTGTCCTCCCCAACCTGACTGTTTATCCACAGATACTCTAACTGTGCTGTTTTGTAAAATTGTACAGTGACTCCTGCTTTCAACTCACACCATAGAGACATTTGATGCATGATAGTAAGGAGAGAATTTAGAAAGTGTGACGTTACCTTTCTTGTCATCCTGGAACGTTCTCCAGAGTAAATGGAGTCAATATTCTCCATAGCCAACTATGGTAAATTCTGGGATGTTGTAGACTTGATGATGTTGATGAGCTAAAAGAGAGCTATTGCTTCTGTTAATAATCATCCATCAGTGATTGTATGTAACAAACATTGAATATTGAGACAATACTTTAATTTATAAGGAGGACTCCAGATAATGTAACTCCAGCATATAAACCGCATAAAAATAAGATTCAATGAAAACTAGATTTCATTACAGTATTTCTAGAATAGGTTTTCTACCTATTCCAGATACACTGCAGTTCAAAAATTTATCTTAGTTGCCAACAGCATAAATAATGCAGAATTGTGCTAAAATGTACTTAGGAACCAGATACTGAAAAAAAGATTGCATATATAAATATCATATAAATGCAAATATAAATATAAATAATAATTTATTTCCAAAAATCTTAATTAAACAAATGGTATAATTTAATTATATTAACTAGATTATATTTCTAAAAAGCTCATTTATGGATTTATACAATCATTGTTAATGTTTTCTTTGTTTGATAAAATAGCTTTATTTAAAATAAAACTGAAGTAAGCCAGAGACACAGGATCTCAAACTCTCAGACACAAGTGGACAAGCAGAAAGGGAATTTTCCTCACTTCACTAATCTGAATTATTCATTCCTAGCTCTAGATTTCCTTTTAATTTAAATTCAAAATTTCCTTAGCAGAGTTCATTTTGATGTCTCATTTTTGATGACCTATTGATCTCTAGTGGAAGAAGTCCCTTTTTGTCTGTCAGCCTTTTTCATCCATTTGATCAGAATAATTGTCACCCTTACCAAGGTCAAGGGCCTGCTGCTAGATAAAATCAGCATTTATATAGAATCCTTGGGAGGTCAACCATCTTCATCTCTCAGCAAAGGGGAAATAAGTGGCAGAATTTATTTATAGTCCTTTTCTTTTTTCTTTTGTTAAACATTAAATGGGCCAGATTCCTAAAAGAATTTGGTAATGAAAAAGTGGAGCAGATGTTAAACACATGGCCTTGTAAGGGTTTGCAGATCTTCTATGCTGTTTCAGATTACCCCAAAGATAGGAACTGCTCATAGAAAAGGATTAGATGAGCTGTTTCTGTTCATTGCTGAGGTTTCGGTGGGGTTGACAGATTTTAGTATCTGAGATCCTCTTTGGTATAAAAAGGAATAATTAGGTAATCTGGGCCTGGAAATGAATTTTTGCTTTGGATTTAGCCTAGCATTAGCACAGTAATTTTAAGGTTCTTAAGTGAAAAATGCTCTATAGCCATAACTTGCCTTATTTTAGCTCAGAAACATTTCTGGCTTATCTAGTGCATCTGTTCACCTTTGCTGCACAGAAGCAAGAAAAATTTAAATAACTCTGCACCAACCTTGCTACAGGCCTATCAAGTCTTAGCCTTCAGTGTCTTCAATAGCCTTGTATTAACGGAGACAAAAATAAAACTGAAAAGTTGTGTTAGGCTGGCAGCAAAGTGCTGACTGATGTGTTCTTGGGAAGGTTCCTCAAACTCTGAGCAAATTGCTGGTTGAGCAGACATTTAATTTTCTTGGCATACCTCCTCTGATCTGCAGCATTGAACTTCTCCTGTGTATTTAGGGAACAATTTATCATATTCCCCCTAAAGTAGAGTATACATTGCAGAATGAGAAGATAGTTTTTATCTCAGTGAATTGTTGTTACACTATACAGAGATCCACTGATGAAATTTTTCTCTGTTTGTGTTAGAGGTAGTTCTTCAATACTTTCCCAGAGAGACAACAGAATAAACAGAGACAAGGCATATAATTAAATACTATTTTTAAAATTCTGAACACACAACCCAGATTTTGAAAGTGGGGATTGAATATTTAAGAGGGTAAATACAGTATCAATTTTTTATTTCCACTTAATATTGTCTCATGCATGCCCACATGTTTACAGACAGGTGGAATATTTGATTTATCCTTTTATTAAAGTCCTGTAGTGAAAGCTTACACAGTATGAAGCAGTTATATTAATCTAAATCCTTTCTGATCTTTTTTTTTTTCCTCACAATAGATCTCCTCCTCTTGAGGATGACAACCTGCCTTCTTTTCCTTCTTAATAGTGTCTTTGTCTATATTAAGACAAATATTGCTAAATTTCGACAGTTTAAGCATTCACAAATTTGAGATTATCTAAAAGTCTTGGACAATCAAAAATCCCTAAAGAATGTTTTCTGTTTTGGTTTTTTTTTAAGTACAGCAATGCATAAAACTGCATATAATTTACATCCTTGGAACTAGCATTTGAGATTATCTAAACGTCTTGGACAGTCAAAAATCCTTAAAGTATGTTTTTTGGGTTTTTTTAAGTGCAGCAATGCATAAAAGTGCATATAATTTACATCAGTGGAACTAGCCTTTAGACATTAGGTCACATTCAAGTTTCTCTATATCACTCAGGATAGCCCATATTTACAGTAGGTTTTATCAGTCATGTGTTAAATAAGACACTCAAATATTAACTGTCATTTATTAAAGACTTATCAGCTAGGGTCCGTTATTACATTATAAAATATTTACTGGTTAAGCTAATGAAGTCTTCTCAAGTTTTCACATTAACCCATTGCTAACATTAAAAGCAAATTTCGATACTAATTTTGTATATAATAGATAGCTGTTCAGCTACAATTATGAAGACGGAGTTTAGCTTATACTAGCTGGAAAAGGAAATATTTCAGCCACTACAAATTCTGGATCAGCAAAAGAAGTGGCAGATCTAATGCAAAATATCAAACAGAAAATGATTTTGAAGTATCTATTGGTGACTTCTCAGATGTTATTTGTTTCTGAGCATCTCTGCTTTTTACTACCTCTTTCATTTTCACTTCTCTAATGATAACTGCCTGCTATTGATAATTAATCCAGATAATGACACTCCTGGATATCATGCCACATCTCTGGACACTGAAGTGTGTCCAACAGGCCATTAAAATCCCATTAAATCTTTATTCACCAGTCCCAAATTAAAAATAAACATTGATGGTACATTGGAGAGAATGCTGATTTCACTGACCTTGCAATGCACCTTCCAAAAACTGTAGCAGAAAGGACTTTCATGTCACAAACTGATATTATATTTTATTTATCTCTGTTCCAGAGCAAATAGGAGTTCTCTTTTAGTTATTGGACCTTGAGAGTCCCGTTTGCAATCTGCTGCCCAACAGAAGTTTAGCATGCTCTCATGCATCATGGGGGACATCTCTTTTCCCATAGAACTTTTTACATACTCCTTCATATCAGTTCAGAAAACCAGTCCCTCCTTACTGATAGATTTCAATCTTCACAATTAGAGTTTACCTACATATATCTCAGTCTTTTATTTATTTTTATTATCTGTTATCACGTTTTCTGCTTTCACTTTCCCCAACATTTAATTTTCAAAAAATTTTTTCCCTTATTTCAACCTTTTTGTTCCAGACAGTTGCTTCAAAGATATACCTGGTTTCTTTTGGTTTACTCTTGTAGATAAAGTTGTCCATTAAACGTGACCAACCCCTGTCACTTTTACTGTCTTTTCCTGTCCCACTCTCTCTAGTTCCATTTTTTAATGATTTCTGGAATCATGTCACCATCTAACCATCTGACAACTTAATATTTGATCTTTAGCATTTCTGATCTTTTAGAAGCTTCAAAGATTGGAGCATTGTTTTACCTCAGAAGTTTGCTAAAGGAACATTCTGTAGCTAGAGAAATCTTTAACTAAGTGCAACTGCACATTCCTAATTAGCAGGTGTCATGTACAGTTGCTTTTAAATGTGCTTACAAATTTTGAGTGAAGCAACCTGGATTGTAAATCAGAGACCATTTATTTGTGCTGTGAAACTTGTCAGAGCTTTTGCTTCAGTGAGAAAAAAAGGACTGAATAGCAAAGACTTATTCACAAGCATGACTATGTGTAAACACATAATGTAGTGCTAAGCTTCCAGGGACATAAAGGAATTTCCAGAGAGAAATATTTGAAGTGATGATGATAAAACACTCTAACTTGGTTTTATGTTCCTTTGCTAAATACATCTGTGAGTAAAAGTAGGGTATTAGCTAAAATTAGTTAATTTCCATTTTTTCCACTGTATGATTCAATTAACATATAGTGAATCATGGTTTTCCTTTTAGTTCATATTAGCTCGAGGTGCCAAGCAAGACTGTTCAAAGCTACAATCTTTAACTGATGTAGTATTTTTATCTGGATGACAGGTACTTCAGATGTAGATGTGAAAATAAAATAGAAGGAGGGAGGGGATGTTGGTCAGATTTTACTGGATGATTTTTTCATTTGTGGGTTAAATAACAACACTGCACTGACCATTATTTGAAGCAGTACTGTGATCGAGATACACCTGTCATGAAATTCCCCTCTTGCTTCTTCCTTGCTATAAAAGTTATGACTACACAATCTCTTTAAGTTCAGCAAATAAGGACATTTAGCCAAAGCTCCTTCCCTTCTTCTATTTAATGCATTTTTTTAAGTGTGCACAGCTCTGGAATGAGGTTTGGAAGGCTCTGGGGCTGTAAAATTGGAAGATGGTAAGGAAATTGGAGGGAGAAAATGTTAATGAGTAATTGTTTTCTTTCTGTATGGATACATAATCAAAATGGAGTTTGTTAATTTCATATATTATGCATTTTGCAAGGATTCTTTTTTTTAAAGCAAAATAAAGGAAAATTTTAATATTACTGAAAAGCAATTCTAATTTTCATCAGGGAATACACTTTGTTCTAGGAAAAGAGAACTGACAACTGCAACAGTACTATTAAGAAATGTGTTCCTAGCTGCCTACCTATGTTTTAGACACAATATTTCTGCAGGTATCAGGTGAGTAAACAGAGTAACTTTATAAACATCTTCCAAGGAGAGGGATTCCTATTGTACTGGTATATTTGTTGGTTTAAGAAAGTGCATACATGTAAATCAATTCTAAAAACCTGACCTATGTCTTGTACTTATTTATTTGCTATAATATGATGTAGCTTTTATAAAAGTTTATAAATGCTTTACAAATACCATGCAGTGTTTGGTATCCCTTAAATGGCACAGGAGTCTGTGGGAAAGTATCTTATTTATCAGTGCTGAAAGTAAATATTAATTAAAATTTTTCAACCAAATATGAACCTGTTCTTTAATGATGGAATATTCAGAATGAACTACATAAGAAAAGAATAACAGAATCTCATAACACTCAGAAAGATGAAGAATTTTTGTGTGTTTTTTTGCTTTGTGTGGTTTGGATTTTTGTTTTTTTACTTTAGGTTTTTGGCTTTTTTTTTTGCTTTGTTAGTTTTTTTCAATGTAGCCTCTCATGGGATGTAAAAAATTAAGAAATAAGGAGGAACATGTTAACTGTGGGTTAGCTATGTAAGAATTTATCTTTTGTCATCATAGAAAGTAGCTCAAAGATTTTTTAGGGAAAAATATATATACAGCCTGATGTCATGGTTATTATTCTAAATGAAATAAACAACTTCATGAGTTTAGGTTAGCTCATTTTAGCTGCAGACATTAGATTCTTCTTATACATCAGAGCAGGAATACTGATCAAGAAACGGATGTTGGACCATAATATTTTGGGGATATCTTAGGAGATATTTGATATCTTGCTGCAAAGTGTAAATAAAAGAAAAAAAGTCTTTGGTCTTGAAATATCTTCTAGAAAATGCTGTTGAGGAATTAATTAGTGCAGGTAGCTCAGTTTGCAGCTGCAGTGCAAGTTGCAGATTGAGCTCTGTGTCGGAAGTCTGGGGTTGAGCTGACAACAAAACCTAGGTTGACTGTGTGAGTGGGGGTGTGTAGGAGGCCAAGCAGAGCACCTGGTGGGTGACTGGAGCCACACACTGCAAAGTGAATTTGTTCCCAGCAGTGGTGTTGTGAGTGTGACTGACAAGGTGCCTCCTGGATGGTCAGACAGGAGAGCGTCCTCAACAAAACACAAGGTTGTACTAGTGTTTCAGGACATCAGTTTGAATGAGACTCCCTATGTACACATGCATATGTAGTGGCAAAAGCTCAGTCCTCCAGATTCTAAATTTTGGAAAGGGAGACAGGCACATGACTTCCACATTTTATCTAAATTTTTTTAAAAATGTTTTGATCAAGTGTATTAAAATTTGTTGTACCTATGTGGACATCTCTTTACAGGTGGTCAAGTCAGTCATAATAAATTCTGAGGGACTGGGCAAGGTTCAGGCATAGGTTATGTCCAAAATCATCAAGAGAGGTCCAAAAAAACATTAAAGATGCATTAATTGTTCCTAAAGTAAATAGAATTTATAAGGCACAACTTATATAAGGAAAATGCTTAAAACTAATGATGGTAGGCTGTCATTTTTGTGTTTTCTTACCTGTCTACATTTTCCTGGTGAGTATGATGAGACACTCTTTGGGTACTAGACCAAGTGAAGAGTGGAAAAATCTAACATAACCTCATCCATATCATATATTGGAGACATCCCTTGAGGTCCCTGGTACAGAAATTAAAGCTCTATGTATGTCAGGGGGTAGATTTTTTGTTCTATTTTTAGGGAATCCAGTGACTTTTTGTCCACAGAGTATTTCTGCCCAAGATAGTGCTGCAGGAAACAGCACTCATGGTACAGATTTGAAGACTTTGGTGAAAAAGACGCCTTTTTATGGACAAGAAAAAAGATCATTTTTTATAGACTTGGCTACATTGCTGGGCTCTCCTCACACCCAGCTGGAGAGCAGGACAATAGAGTTTGGATCAGGAGAGAGTCATGAGCAAAACCAGGAAGAGATACATGTTTAGAAAACACATCCTACACAGGAAATGAAGGATCCAGACTAGTCCGACCTAAGAATGGAAGATACAGGGCAAGACAGAAAAATATTTGGACTAAGAATGAATGCCAAAGATAAATAAATAAGAGGCTCTTTATAATGACAATGGTTAAGAAAATAAATTTCAGATAATAAGCTTGAAGATTGGAGAGGGATTATGTAAGTTTTGGAACACTAGAACATATTATCTGTAGGGGATGTGGAACCTCCCTTGGAGACTTCTAAAAGGAGCTTGGACAAATGACTGAGGAACAACTGTGGTACAGTTGGCTTTGAATTTTTTAATAGAAATTCACAACACTTTCTGGGTAAAAAAAACCCAAAAAAAACATAAAATCAAGCACCCCAAACACTACTAAAAACCCACAACTGTGTCTTTACTTACTGGAAATGCAAACCAGACCAAACTTTGCAAGGCTTTTCTTCAAATACAGGAGTTATTTGCATAGTATGCTTCATTCAAATTGACACCTATAATGTCATTGTTAGTTATCCTGAGTTTCAAATGTACTGCTGTCTTAGAATTGACAGTATATTGACTGACTTTATGTCAGAAGAGCAAGCTGATGCTACCCTTTTACCCAGTGTCAAGCCTATTCACCCTTATTCTTAGTAATTAATTTCTGCAGTTTATTTTTACTTAGCACTTTTCCATTAGCATAACACAACCAGAGTAATACCCTAGTGTTATCCTTTCTTCCTCCGTCTTCACTTTTGAAGTCCATTGAAAGGCTTGTGAAAAATATATCAACAACAACAATAATTTAAAAAGATGATGATAATAATAATAGTAATTTTAAAATCTTACAATCAAACGCCAGGAGGGAAAAATGTTTTAGACCATCTTTTCTGTGGACAAGAGACAAACTACTCCTGACTCTGGTTTGCTATAAATTGCAGTCTTTTTGTATTTAAAGGTGAGTTTCTCTGCCCCTTTCAGGCAAGTGAGAATTCATTGATGTTAATGACTTAGATAAGTATGTTTCAAAGAAGACAATTTCACTAGGACTATTTCTACAGATGAGATTGTGAGCAATAGAAATTCTCTGGAAAGAGAAAAAAAGTTATTAGAGAAAAAAAAATTACTAAAGAAATAAAGGAAAAAGAAGAACGTGATAGTATTCATGTCAGTGATCTTTTAAAAATAGCTTATTTGTTCATATTCATGTATGCAATCTTTTCTCTTCTGCAGTTTGTCAGAATTATTTGAAACTGGAATCCTCTCATATTCCTTATCTTCTCCTTGTCATATGCATTGCCTGTAAAAATAAGCAGAGGACCATCTATTCAATCACTCAAGTTATTAAAGATAAAATGAAGTTGCACCAAGCTCAGAACAGAGGTGTCTAGGACTCCAATTAATACCTCTTCTAATCTGATATTTCTTAACAACTGGTGGCTACCAGGTGACTGTGGTTTTGCAGCACATGTGGGGTCTACCTGACACCTTCATAAAGGTCTCTTTAGGAAAGGCACACTTTAGGAAATTCTATATGAAGCAATGACAGAGGATTGTTGAAACTCAAGTTTAAAACAACTAAGATTTCCTCTTTATTTATAATAGAATAACAGATTATGCAAGGAATTTTGATTGGTTTGCCACAATCTCTTCCTGATAAGCCCACACCAACTGCTACTAATCTCCTATCCTTTTTAAGCTTACTGGAAATAATGCGATTAATTTGTTCCCGTATTTTGAAAAACCCACTGGTCTGTACCACTTAAGCTCCTAATTTTCAATGTTTTCTCTCTTTTCTGTTTTGTTTTGTTTTGGTTTTGTTTTTTAAATATAGGTACTGTGGTTAGGAATCATACTAAATAGTTTTAAACAACTTACATCATATGGGAGTGTAGTTGCCAGAAGTTAGAATAATGCTGCGTCTATTTTAACCTGAATTTCTATTTGTCACTACCCTCAGTTATGTTAAGAGTTTCATTGCTGCTGGTATTCACAGTGAAGGCTAATGATAAAGAGACTTTAGACTCCTGGGGTTTGTACTGTCTTTTACAAAATAACCTTCTGCAGAAATTTCTCACCAGTGCAGAAACCCCCTTTCCTCTCTGTTCACTGGAAAAACTTAGGCTTGATTTTAGTACTAATGTGCTTGAAAAATGCATTAATATTTATTTTTATGACACTTGGAAGTTGTTTCAGAAATTACCTAGAGGAAAAACTAGGGTGACAAAATACATGGAGGTGCTAATTATTTTCCCAGCATCTGTTTATTCCTTGTGTTCTATCAGGTTTCTCTGCATCTCAGTCTGCCAGATTTGGCTGTGTCCCTGTGGAGGTGAATGGTAACCTTGAAGAAATTTTAAGTTTCTGGGGAACCTGAGGGAACTTGGGGAACACCTCTTCTTAAGGCAACTGGACTTGAGTTATTTCCCTATGAAATAATCTTTGAAATAGTCTCTGCATGGCTTATGTGTGAAAAAAAAAAAAGTGCAGGGAGAGAATAAAAGAAGGGGATAAAAAAGGCAATATAAAAGCACTACTGGTCTTTATAGGGTCAAGCAAATAATACAACATTACAGTTTTTATGTGGCAGAGGCATGCTGTCAGGACTGTATGATGCCTCTATGATATTTCTATATACATTAGCTGTCAGGTTCCTAGCATGATAGAAATAGAATGAAAGAATATCTCAAACTCAAATCTCCATGACCCATCATCTCTTTTGTTTTGCCATCATCCTTGCAAAATTGGAATAATTAGATGTGAATGACAGTGTAGGAGTTTGACAGATGAAACAACTTACTTAAGAAGGTAAATTTGTCTAATAGCAAAGCTGTGAATGGAGTCTTACACATAAGTAAAAGAGTACATAATAAGCAAAGCCTACAGAGGAATTTCCTGTCTGCCTTGCTCCAGTGCAAATCATGAGTAACTTGACAGACATGGACTGATTTTATTCCAGGGTTTTTGTCTTCCATATATCCACATGGGCTGGTGTGTAAACACCTAAGATTAGATTAGGATCTCTTTTTCAGCTAGTAGAATGCCATATGTCTCATCCTGATATCTATGTGGACCTCACTGTCACCAAGCAGTTCTTCTTTGGGAAGTATTAATTTGTTTATGGCTAAGCTTTCTCCTTACTGTCTTAGAATCAGATACCAGCACTTAGAAAATCCAGTGTATGTACCACATATATTTTTTCATTGTGTGGCCTCATGTGCACTGTTTTTACATTTCTCACTTTTTTAATCTTTTTATTAGCTTTTTGTTGAGCATGATTTCACCAAGTGTAACCAAGTTCAACCAAGAATTTCAGTGATCTTTAATGTGAGATGGGTATTAATTCACTGAGATAAAGAGGAAATCCTTGTCTAAAGTCAACTTCATACCAAGCACTTTTGATTTTGGCCTGACTAGGTCAGTTACTTAAAAGAAAAGGATAATAAAAATAATTTTTAAGCTACTTTCCCATACCGTGCTGTAGCAAAGTACATTTGAATGCCAATGAAAGGCACATTAGCAAAATCAGTTAGCCAAGGATCCATTTCCAGGGAAAAAAAAGAATATATCACTGGGAATACTGGTAGAGTAAAAGTTTTTTTGTAGAGGGAAACACTAAGATTAAAAAAATCATTTTTTTTTTTTTTCATTACTATACATGCTATGCCACTATTTTACTTTCATGAGAAGAAAAACAAAGTATAAGGATTTCAAGAAAACTATGACATATTATAAAGTTATGGCCTCTGAACTTCTCACAGATAAATTTTGTAAACCTGAGTTATGGTCCATGAATATCCCAGGATGAAATTAAATAGGGAATGAAGAGATAGATAGGGAATGAAATCAAGGAATAGCAAAGGGAACTTGATGTTCCTCTTAAAATCACTCCAGAATATAGAGTGTGAATATAGAGAAGGGTCTGGCTTACTCACAGACAGTGCTGTCTTTTCTGGATAAGATTGCCAGAAGTCTAATTTAGGTAACAAAGTTAAGTGCTTGAATTAGAAATCTGCCTTCACCTTGAATATTGTGTGCAGTTTTGCTCACCACACTATAAGAAATATATTAAACTGTTAGCATCCAGAAGAGGGCAATGAAGATGGTGAAGGGCCTTGAGGGGAAGTCACATGAAGAGCGGCTGAAGTCACTCGTTCTGTTCAGCCTGGAGGAGACTGAGGGGAGATTTCATTGCAGTTACAACTTCCTTGTGAGGGAAGAGGAGGGGCAGGCACTGATCTCTTCTCTCTGGTGACCAAGGGAATGGCCTGAAGTTGTGTCAGGGAAGGTTTAGGTTGAATATGAGGAGAAGGTTCTTCACCTCGAGGATGATTGGGCACTGGAGCAGACTCCCCAGGGAAAGCGATCACAGCACCAAACCTGATAGAGTTTAAGAATCATTTGGACAACATTCTTGGGCTCATGGTGTGACTCTTGGGGATGGTGCTGTGCAGGGCTGGGACTCGATGATCCTTGTGGTTCTGTGACTTGCTCAGACTTAGAAGGCAGAACACAGTCCATAAAATAAAGGATAAAAAAAGTTCTGGCTAAATGATTATTGTTAACCTTTTGATTCACAATAAAAAAGCAGTATTTCATGTCTTTGCCCAAGTTTGGAGTGGATGGGAAACCAACATTTTGAAGATTAGTAGACAAAAAATAAAAGCAATAAACACACACACACGAAATCCTGAGACAAGCAAGCTAACAATAACTCTCCCCTTCTGAAACTTCCCAAACAATAAACCTACCCAAAATAAAGCTAACAACATAGGTATACAAAAATGAGTAACCCCTGAGAGTTTAGCTATTAATTCATTCATGATCAGTCACAGAAGACTTCAAACCATTCAGGATGTTCTGAAGAAAAATTTCATGATTTCAGATTATTGAACTATGACTTTTTTAATTGGCTTCTTTGAGAACTTTTTATCCAGTTTTCTAGTGTTTCCACTTCAATGATATAAGCTCCCTCTGCTTAAAAGGAATTTATAGAGCTACAAGGTGTGAATGTTTTGAGTCTGGAAGACTGAAATAATTTTCCAGAAAAAAAATTGAGACAAGGATTTTTCCAGTTATCATGCAATGTACTGGCCTTTGAAGCAGAGGAAAAACAGTTGCATAAGATAATGACAGCAGTAGTTATCACTAGAATCAGTGACATCTTATCTGCTACTTGTATGTGTCATGGTTTAACTCCAGCCAGGAACTGAGCCCCACAGAGCAACTCACCCTTACTCTCCCTGCAGTCGGATGGAGGAGTGAATCAGAAGAGTAAAAGTGAGAAAACCCAGGTGTTGAGATAAAGACAGTTTAAAAGGTAAATCAAAAGCCACACATCCAAGCAAAGCAGACCAAGGAATTAGTTCACTGCTTCTCATGGTCAGGCAGGTGTTCAGCCATCCTCACGAAGGCAGGGCATCATCCTGTGCAGTGATGACTTGGGAAGATACACACCATCACTCCAAATGTCTCCCACTTCTTGGTTCTTCCCCCAGATTTATACACTAAGCATGATGTGGTAAGGTCTGGAATATCTCTTTGGTCAGTTGGGGTCAACTGTCCTGGCTGTGTCTCCTCCCAAGTCCTTGTGCACCCCCAGCCTACTTGATCGTGGGATGGCATAGGGAGTAGAAAGGGCTTTGCCACTGAGTGCTGCTCAGCAATGATTAAAATATCCCTGAATTTTCAACACTGTTTCCAGCACAACTCCAAAGTATAACCCCATACCAACCACAATGCATAGAACCAACTCTACCCCAGTCAAAATCAACACAATATGTTATAAAGAAAGAAAAGGTCAAACCACATAAATGGCATGTGAAACTAAGCATCTCCATAACACAAAAAGCAGCTCTGTGGTCATGATCATTTTCCAATCATGATGTCTCTCTATTTTTACCCTGTTTTCCTGGGGTAGTAGAGGCAGGCTTAAAAATGAAACCCTGAAATGAGGGGAACAAATCTGGTGACAATCTAGTGTGATTAGGGTCTGTTTTTTTGAGCATGACATTTTGTAAGCCCAAAGAATGAGAGATTTTAAGACAAGTAGTTATATATCTGTCAATGTGAGGAAGTCATTCTGTGGTAACTAAATAGAAAGTTTTATCACGTACCACTCATTTGGGTTTTTAAATTAAACAACCTTGCCTGTCTCATGTTGGCTTGATGACAATTTTCTGCCTTGTAAAAAGATTTGTGGATTGAAAACCAAAGGCTAGACAGCAGCAGCTAAAGGGCTGTGTCTTGCAGGCAGGACAATGCTAAGATTTTTATTTCTGGCTTCTTGCTAAGGTTGTTCCAAAGCTGTGAACAGGGAACTTGATCAAAATCTCTATCATCTCTTATCCATTATCCCTTAACAGCTCTATGCCAACATATCTTAGCATTAAGTTAAAAATTGACTATTTCTATCCTGTGATTACGATGAACTATAACTATGCTAACCTTGCTTTCATTATTTTAAAATTTTTGGGAGGTGGGTCCAGAAAAAAAAATCATGAAGCATTAGGAACAAGAGTGTTAGAATCCTGACAAATTAAATTGGTGAAGTAGGAACTGTTATTACTACAGGAACAGCTTTGTATAAAACAATGAGGTAAACCCAGGCAAATCTGCATTCTGCATTTACACAGAGATGTATGAACAAATTTAATTGTCAAAAGTTGTCCAGAACCCGTCTTTAATAAAGATTGCTATGCAAATATAGATTATCAGCATGGCACAGTGTCACACCATAATCAAAGTGACATTATTAAAGTGGTGTATAATTTTTTTCTTGACATTGGTAGTGGCAAACTGCATATCGTGCTGGACACAGGCCAGGAATATATTCATTTGATGAGCTCCTTCAGCAGCTGTGCTTTCACTAGTGCCACAAGGATAGTAGATGCTTTCCCATTTACACAATGCAATTGCAGACTTGTATCTTCATGGCATCCCATTTCTTTCCCTCTGCTATTCAAATCTTGATTCTATCCAGGTGCTTGGTGTTCTGAAAGTGTTCTTGCTTGCAACTATGTCTTCTATACTCAAGTACATCTACGAGTTGCATGAGAGAATAGCATCTGAAAAATCTGAGATTTTATAGTGATTACTGTGTAACTTTGGCAGTGAAAACAAAAGCTGTGGTATTCTGACAAGGGGAGGTGCTGAAATTTCACCCCATGTTCTCTGCAGGGATATGAAAAATTACTTAATGGTATCTGGCCTGTATTCTGGCATCTACCAAAAGAAGCATGACCAGCAGATCTAAGGAGATGATTCTCCCTCTTTGTCCACTCTCATGAAACCCCACCTGCAGCTCTGGAGGTCTCCAGCAAAAGGAGGACATGGACCTTGCTGGAGCAAGTCAAGAGGAGGAACATGGAGATGATAGAAGGACTGGCACATTTTTCCTATGAAGATGGGCTGAGGGAGTTGGGGTTGTTTAGGCTGAGGAAGAAATGACTCCAGGGAGACCTTACAGCAACCTTCCAGTACCTAAATGGAGCCTACAAAAAAGCTGGAAAGGAACATTTCACAAGGGCATGTAGTTATAGGACATGGCTTGAAACTGAAAGAGAGTAGATTTAAATTAAATACCAGAAAGAATCACTGGAATAAGTTTCCCCAAAAGTTGCTGATGCCCCATCGCTGGAAGTGTTCAAAGGCCAGTTTAGATGGGGTTTTGAGAAGTCTGGTCCAGTGGAAAGTGCCCCTGTCAATGGCATGAGGGTATCTAGGTGATCTTTGAGATGCCTTCCAACCCAATCATTCTATGATTCTACAGAATCTATGGAACAACTATTCAAAACCCTGTGCTGTGGACAAAGAACCTTCCAGGTTACTCACAGCCCCATCCAATCTTATCTAGAGTGATGGGGATTCCTTGCATTTCCAGGGACGGAGAGTCTATAACTTCTCTGAGCAGAGGTGAAGAAGAAAATAAATTTTCTGTGATCTTGGGGATTATAACATAAAAACTTCTAAATGTATTATGCTTTTAAGGATTATGTGGAGAAGAACTGGTGAAATAGGATCCTCAAAAATCTCAAATGCAAAAGCATTGGCTGTACTGTGGTACACAAAATTTAGCAATAGTTCATTTTGTAGGTAACAACAGTAAAAAAGGATTTCTAAAATATTCCTTATTGTAACCTGGTGATTTTCTTTTTTCCTTAAATATTTCATAAAAGTTTTCTTTTACTAGGACTCTTATTGCAGGCAGAAATAGGTTTTCTGTGATAATTTATATGAAATCAGATGAAATTTCTGCTTCATTTGCTTCTTCTAAATGTGTTGAATATGTCCCTAAGTTTATTCATAAAGCCTCAAATGGTTGGTCTGAAACTTTGAGATTGTTCCTGGCTAAGCACTTAAGTAACAAGGTATTATTTGAAACCATAACCATTGACATGTTTGCCTCTGCAATATTTTATGAGAGATTGGTATGTGAATTCTCTGTCCACTTTAACTATTGTGCAGGTTCCTGTATTCTTGTTTATGCTGATCTTTCTGTATGTGTGTGTGTGGGGGGCAATTGACTTTTAAAAGTAAGTGTATGCAGACAAATCATAGACTACTAAAAGCTTTACTTTGCCCTCATATATTAAAGAATATAAGTATTCTCTAATTTATACATGCATCATTTCAGATGGTTTTGAAGGAGTTTTTTTTTTTTTTTTTTTGGAGTTTGGATTCTTTGGAATCATACTTAACTTAGTTTTGAAAAGACATGGCCTGTATTTCTGCCAGCAACATGAATCAGACTATTTCTCAGATTTGCCAGAAAGGTTTGGTGAGGGCAAGGTTTCAAATTTCAAACAAACTGTATATAATGTTTCTGTCAAAATTAAATGCAGCAAACCATCAAATAACATTAAAGGTTTCATTTTGGTAATTTATAGTGTGAAGAGTTTTAAAAAGAGGGTGTCATACTGCCGTGTGTACACTAGAGGGCAATGGAAGAATTGCAGTTTTGATGGGATATTTGATATTTCTTTCCCTCTGTCCTCCCCTACAACTTTTTTGTAAACTTTTAAAGGATAGAGAAAGCATACATTAATTCAAAATATGCCTGAGTGGGATTGTGTTAAACGTACTTGGAATGTACCTCTTTGTTAATAGATACGAACTGCTGGCAGCTCAGATCTTGCTTCACAGAGTGGCTTGTGTAATGAATTTTGCAGATTAAAAAATACAAACAACATGTACTGAACTCTTTGATTTACTTTCGTACCATAGGGAGGAAAGAGAATTCAGTGTCATTGTGAATAAGCTGGTAGATAGATCATTATTCATTCAAATGACAACATCTAGTGCTTAAGAAATATTCTTTCAAATTGTTGCAGATACCTACCCTTCTAAGCAGAGGTTAGTATATATGTTAATTAAGGTAAACAAGTTGCCTGGCCCTTTTGTTGATGTTCACTTTTACAGTGCTCTCAGCACTTAGGTGCCTGGAATTCTCAGCACAATGACTTTTAGACCAGGCTATGCTTGGCACATGAGCCCTTTAGGATGTGTATGACATCCTGCCCTGAAGGATAATGACACCCTGACTGAAGGGCAGCTAGATCCTTTTTGACCTTAGACAATCTACTAGGGAGATCAAGAGAACCTGGAGAAGCATCAAAATATGATTTTTTTTTTTTTTTTTACCCTGCCCCTCAGCACCCTACCCCCACAAATCTGCTTGCAAAACTTAAAATAATAAATTTATAAACATAAGTCACCAGAAATAAAAACATCTTTTCATTCTTTTTTCCTGCAGTGACAAAAGATATATATCCTAGATTGTAGACAGACCTGCCTTGGAGATAAATCGTCTGATTTCAGCATCTCAGCAGTAGATAATAGATTCCCTTAGAACCACATAATTAAAAAATGACATTTCTGCTACAGTGTGCCAACTTGCCACTGCTATTGCCCTAGGATTCTGAGGATGCAGAAGCCCTGCAGGGCACAACAAAACCAATCTTATGTTCTTCAGTGGGACAATGTAAGGTTGTGTTAATGAAGATCAACTTGAAGGGGGCAAAGAATATTTTTTCTTCAATTCTTTCTTTCAAATGGAAAGTGTCAGAGGGAAACCTGTTTATTATAAAGTGCACCAGATGAGAGAAAACATATGCAGAGTGGCAGTAAAAATTAATATCTTAATTTCCATTACTCTTAAGAGAGCAAGGAACTGTCATGAATCAGAAATATTCAAAAGTGAGGGGCTTATGGTGAGGGCCTTTTCCCAGTATGATGGCCTTTTGTTAGTGAATGACCTTTATGGTGCTTTAACTCTCAACAAAACAAAAATTTTTTTGTAGATAAGATCAGTTGTTTTTAAGGCTTATGGTGAGCAAAACTCTCCATGAATAGATTGTGTATATATTAGTGGTGCCTGAATATAACCAGTCTAGCAGCCTGTTCTGGTAAGAGGTATAGGGTAGGATCTGGACTTTTGGAATATCTGGTGTCTGACTTCCTCAAGTTCACACTGTTCATGTGGTTTTCAGGGGTTAAAAGTCTGCAATCTGTTACCCTAACTTAGACAAGATTAATCGGGAGATCCCCAAGAAGGATAGAAGCCTTTCTGTAGAGCAGGGCACACCAACTGAGAGCTCTCAGAGTGAATGTCCTTGGTGCACAGTGTGCTGGGGATCTAAGCTGGCTTGGGACCCTGAAATGGAAAACTGCAGAGTCATAAGGCAAAACTGTCTTTGACTTCAATGCTTGTTTGAGTAAGTTTAGAATTGACAAGCAAAATATCCTAGGAGAACCACAGCTCTTTGTACTCTGAAATGTTTTCTTCTCCAACAAAGCCCTTTTTTAATCACTTGAATGGCATTTTGAATTTAAAGAAACAGAGAGCAAGGATATCTCCTTTGGGACTTGTATTGTTAATTCAAATGCTGGTAATAATTGGCATTCACTACTTAAGCATACTTCTAGCATAAGTAGCTAGACTGTCAACAGTGTTTTATTTTTAATTCTGACATCTGTCTGCAGTGTCTCACCTTGAGAAATTATGTTAGGTACATCTACTCCATTTTCTACCAAAAGGTTTGACTGCTCTCCCTTTTGTGTCCTAGGAACACATCTTTTGAGAGCAGAATGCTCTGGGATTCTGTCTTGAATAAAAGCATCATAAAGGAGACAATAGCAATGTAACTGTTTTATAAGGTGTGGACTGGAAGCAACAGTGCATTTCCCTATGAATTATAGTCTCTGCTGGGTCTGAAATTAATCAGCACTGATGAAAATACAGCAGTAATAAAATATTCCAGATTTTCAGTAGTGTTTTAAGTGAATAGCTATTTTATACTGGTTGATTGTTAAGCCCACTGTTCAGAACAATGGATGGGGATTTCCTTTATCCACTGGGAATTCAAATGAATAATTTTCAGTAGTCAAGGAGTAATTACTCCAATTTGAGTACAATCCAAGTCCTCTGTCATTATGATATTTAGAAATTGGAATTTTCAATGGTAGAACACAGAAATGTTAGCTTGACAATGCAATGAAAACAGCAACTTTTTGGTGATACCTTGGATAACTGGAATAGTACCACACCATTGCCTTGAATCATAGCAGATCTGCAAACTGTAATTGCAGAAATCAAAGGGAGCTAGTGAAAAGAAGACAATGAGGAGATGATAATAAATACTAAAAGTGAGTTTTTCAATTCTAGTACAAATAATAGAACTATATTGTGGTCCTAAGGAGTAGATTGGTGAAAAAGGGAGATGGAAAATGAGGCATAGAAAGAAAACATTCTAAAGGGCAAAGAGTTTTAAGTAGGTATAGAAAAGCTTAAGAGTTCATAGAGGAAATTCTTTACTCCCACACCTGCCACTTGCAGTTTCTAACAGAGATAAGGGAAAAAATGTCTTTGCATGAAAGAAAGAAAAAAAAGAAAGGAAGAAAGATGTGTTAGAGTTGATCAGGAACGTGTTACAAGAAGAAGGTTAATCAATTACAATTAATGATGGGGATATGTAGAAGATTTAAAGCCACCTGGGACATCTCTTAGGGCTGAGAGCATCAGAAAAGAACTTCCATCCAGATAACAATGAAAGAAAGGTTACTGAGGAGTTGTGGGCTGGATCATGCTAATCATAACTAGTGACAACTTGGAAAAATGCAGAAAAGTCTGCTGAAGATCATCTGTCTTCTGGATCAACATATATCAGAAATATAACAGTGCCAAACAGACACTTGCGTGCCCCTTTGTCAGAGATAGACTCAAAGAGGGATCCAAAACACTGTTCAAAAACTAAATTAATTATCCCTTCAGTGAAATTTAGTGAGCCTTCCTGTGAGCCCTTCTGTGAGTCCCTTTCCTCCCAGCACAATTCCTCTCTCATACAGATGAAGGCTCTCTAACAACTAAACCTTGTGTGGTATTTTTGGAGGATGTAATCTAGGATGAAACCTATGGTTGTTTTGACAGATGCATATTCATTAAGAATTTTCCCAGAGGATGGAGAAACTGGTTCAGTGATATTTTAAGTGACAAATGATTAAAAGGAACACAATGCTTCTTTTCTTTTCTTTTCTTTTCTTTTCTTTTCTTTTCTTTTCTTTTCTTTTCTTTTCTTTTCTTTTCTTTTCTTTTCTTTTCTTTTCTTTTCTTTTCTTTT
>CM031861.1:43664619-43762315 GCA_018697195.1 Certhia americana
TTCCTTTCCTTTCCTTTCCTTTCCTTTCCTTTCCTTTCCTTTTCGTTTTTGTTTTGTTTTTTGTTTATTTGTTTGTTTCCTGAGAAGTTGCTCCAGAGGTACCACTGTCTTATTATTATTTTCAATTTTTAGGAGAAATTTTTCAGACGTAAAACTTCAAGATGAACATGGGCTTCACTGTCAAATAAATGCAAGAGCTTTGCCATTGTGAATAGCTACTAGAGTTAGTCAAAGCAGTGATGTATGTATTTTGGGTATATTCACACGTATATATAATAATGTAGGAGGTACTCTTGCACACAGCAAACTTTAAAATGGCAGCACTGATTTGAATTTACCTGTGTTATTGGACAACAAGCCAAACTTCTGAACATTTTTTGCACAGTCTTCTATCTCTTTCAGTTATACCAAGGCTGACTTGCTAAAATCCTTTCTGAAATCTGAAATTGTTTGGTGGTGAGAACATTCAGATTGATCTTTGCTTAGCTGCTATATATTTCTAACTTTATTTTGTTTAAAACAGTATCTGTAACTATCAGCTAAGAGGCATCTATCAATTACTAAATTCCACTGCATCTTTGGTAACAGAGAAAAACAATAATAGCATAATCTGCCAAGAAATGGCAATCTCACTTACAAAAAGTGGCCATGACTACTGACTTCCAGTATGAGCAGGAGATGCATCTGTATTCCCTAAACCACAATTTTATTTGAGATTGAGCAATACTTCTCTAAATAAATCAATCACTGTCAACTCTGAAGAATACCCCCTAAATTAACAGTCACTTTTCTATTCACCTTTATTGCACAACCAAATACTAACCAGGATGCCAAATCAAATTCCTTTCTGCCTCATTTATATGGACAGCTTCTCTTCTGATGACAACAAAATTTGAAGTCTCTAGCATATTATGCCTGCTCTATGCTTAGTTGAGCCTTGCTAAAAACCCTTTTGTCTTTTCAGAAAACTGCAGGGCCACATTTCTTGTTTCTCTTATAGTCTCTGTCACAGAAAAAAAACACCTAATCACAGTCTATAACCATAGCTCACTTCAATTATATCAGTGATGGTAACACCCTGCATTTTCAGATGAGAAACTATCTAGTAATTGCAGATGTTCTGCCAAGAGCACATGGTGCACTTGATGACATATAAACAGATGATCAACAAGGAATAGCAACAGTACATGTAAGACTGATAAAAGCTGTATCACAAGGCATATAAATTTAGATGGGGAAAAAAATAAAGCCATAAAATAAAATTAAAAAAAAAATACTACGAGATAAAGCAGGAAGAGAGAGAAAGAAATTCTTCCTACATGCATAGTCCCAAGGGAGGAGAAAAAGAAAACTGGGAAAGGGGAAAGGATAAAGCAGATAGAAATTTAGCAAGCTGGATAACAAAAATTTCAAAGTAAGTACCATTAAAAATTTGAAGACAAATTTGAAGACCAAGCAAGAAGGTAGTGAAGTAACATAGATTTTGCACACAGCATGATATACTGAATAGACAAGAAACGGGTCTGTGATTCTTTCTGCATTTTATTGTTTGAGATCAAGCACCTTAACTGTTTGACATTGTACAGGTAAAAAGGATTTTCTTTCACCTACTCCTAGGTGTTATTATGACTGTTGTCACTATGTTTACAGCACAAAAATCCTGTTACTTATTAAAATTACATGGTGATTAATTCTCTAAACCACCTTTTACATACCTGTCTTATGTTCCCCTGCATTTCCTAAAGCTATGTGAACCACAGTGGGTAGGAACAGGTTTATGGAGATGGCATTAAATATACTTGATATTTGTCATTGTTGGATCATAATTTCCCATAATTCTCCCTACAGAGGGCATAGAAAATATTTCAGAATATCACCATATATTATGATGCCATAAACCAGAGAACAGAATATTAAAGACTCAGACACTCAACCCTGGACAAGGCTTGACAACCCTGTATTTTCCTTTAAAAAACAAACCAACCAAACAAAAAAAAATTAAAACCCCGAGTGAGTTCATTTGTGGTGACAAAAAAAAAAAAAAAAATACCTGAAGCCCTAAGGCTAATTGCTAGTTGTAAAGTGCAGTCTGCTTCCCTCACCATACTGAGAGGTGCTTCAAATTTATTACTTGCTGTGTTGCTTTAGGGGCAGATTTGTGAAAGGGGCAAGAGCTTGAAATAATTCACTTAATGGACCCTCAGTCATTTAACCAGCTATTTCAGATGGAAGCAGTGCTCTGATTAAAGGGGAGCTGCTGATACAATGAATGACTGCCCTGAAAGTCAAATGGAAATGGCTTGAGGAGGGAGGGAAAGGGTAGAAGAGTAAAGACGAGGGTAGGAAGAAAGATCACTGCAATGCAGACTAGCAAATGCGACAGACCAATCTATCACGGTCTGCAGAAGTAGAGGGACTTTCCAAAGACTGTGGAGCAGTGTGACTTGACTAACAAGACTGTAACCATTCACGCATTTATTGATTGAGCTATATCCACGGGTAACATTACCGATAACTCTCCCAAAAGATGACTCCACATCAAACACAACACAAACTGTATTTCTTTTGATGAACTACAAAGATAGTAATTATATGTAGGAACTCATTTGAAATATTCATACACTTGTGGAAAACAAACCCAAAATATGAAAAACTGCCAGCTTTCTTATTTTCTAGTCTCATCTTTTTTTTCCTTTTTCTGGTATGACTTGCAAAGGTCAACAAGAAGTCAGGGTAAGGGCACCTGAGTGAAATTGGTGTGGGTGGTTCAGTCTCTAATTGCTGTTCCTCAGATTGCCACAGCTTCTTGGAACCACATCCAACAAAGAAGGTAGGACTGACTCCTTTCTGCTGCAGAAACCTACCTGACCAGTGGGAGCATCTGTGCTGTCAGAACCAGGACTCACAGGCATTTAAGCTTTCATTTATCAAGGGACAACAACACATAACTGCAAGCCCCCTTCCCCTTCTCTTGCTCCTTCTTTATGAATATGCAGACATACCTAAATATATGTGTATATCATTTCTACATATGCACAGATCTAGATATGTATATTTCCTGTGAGTATTTGTTTAATCAACAGATTTAAACTAACCCTTACATGTGACTACTTTTAAAATACTTGAGACACAGTATAGAGGTGCGGTATGTCTTTGCTTTTATACTTTTGGTTCTTTATCTCTTTCACTGAGCATACAGAATAAAATTAATCACCTACATTTCTGTTACTACTGATGCAGTAACATTTAGGTCTTCATTTTGTCTTGTAGTCTTCAGAGTTAAAATTACTATTGCTTGTTTCAGTTAGTTTCAAGTAAACACTTGTTTTTCCTTGGGATTCTTAATATGCCTTCAGAAGCAAAAAAAAAAAAAAAAAAAAGCAGAACATGGACCTATGGAAGCTATTTTTTCCTAAAATAAAAACTTTTTTGTGTGCCAAGCAGGGTGACATTTGGAAAAGCAACAACAAAAAAGTAATTCAGGCAAATAACATAATTTTAAAAATGTGATATTTCTGTATCTTATGATTTTGTTTGGTTTATATTTTTAGTGAGTAAAAAATTACACAGCTTTGATATTTTCTGTGAACTGAATCCATTTGCAGAATCTGACCTAGAACTTGATTGGTCCTATATTCACTGTTACTAACAGCAAACGGGCGAGAAGACAGCTCATTTGTGAGCATCCTGCCTGTATAATTTCCTTGATTTTACAAAACATGCATGTACTTTTTACAGTATTCTATATAGTCTTGGAAATTCAACATTAACCAAAGTGAGATTCTGTGTTGACCTCTGTCAGGTCAAGGATCTTCTGCATTCAGTTTATTTAGTAATTTAGCGCAGACAGAACCTGTGTATGTCTCAGTATTTGTATCTTGAAGGTGATTACTGAAAGGTATAAATCTCTGCTGTAAAAAGCTTAGAGTAAAATCCCCACTAAATAAAATAGCCATGAGCTTTTAATATCACAAAATCATAGAACATTCCAAGTGAAGGACAGCATTCACTAGACCAGGTTGCTCCAACCCCCTTCCAACCTGGCCTTGAACTTCCAGGGATGGGCCATTGACAGCTTCTCTGGAAAACATGTTCCAATGCCTCACCACCCTCGCCATAAAGAATTTTTTCCTAATGTTCCTACTGTTTTTCAATTTTAATCCAGTCTTCCTTGACCTATTACTATATGACAATAAAAAATCTCTCTTAATCTTTTTTGTAGGCTTCCTTCAGGTACTGGAAGGCCACAGCTAGGTCACCCTGTAACCTTCTCTTTTCCAGGCTGAAAAATCCCAATCATCATCCTGGTTTCTATATTTAGTTATGTGAGGTATGGATATCAAGCTTTTTGAAGGGAAAAAAACCAACAAAACAGTAATGTAGAATCTAAACAGAAGGGATTATTCCAGATTGTGTCACACTGGAGGCAAATTAAATCCATCTGTAGATTTTTAGGTTTTGTGCTGTAACCCTCTGTTGGCTGCATTCTCAATGGAAGGTGATAGAGTGGCTCCCATTCCCTTGCACACTTCTGTCATTCATCCACATTTCAGCTGCATTTAGATTCAGCTGAATTTAATAAGCAACTGTATTTAATCATCTTCTTCACCTATTTTTACTGCAGTAAGTGATTTGACAGTTTAGGGCCCTCCTTTCTCCAGGCACCTGGCTGCTACTTCAAATACACTTGAATGGATCACATAGGGCTGTTAAGAACTTGATAAGGTTGCCATTCTTCATGCAAATGAGCCTTTTTCTATTACTGATATGCTAGTTTTTATCTGTATTTGCAGAGAAAATGTTAAGCTCTTGAGATAACAAGGTTACAAATGAGGAGTACACACACACACACACACACACACACAGAGGCACACACACACGCACACACACACACTCACATACAGAGCCCACCCTGTCCAACAAAAAATATAGCTTAGTGGCGCAGCAACTTTATCTTTTCTACCCACAAGGATATCTCTGTTAGCTAGGGGTGATATGTTATTTTAGTTATCTTTTGATACATCACCCCAAAGGCAAGGTAGGGTTATCAGTTATATGAATGGAAATGGGGTGAAAATGCATTGAACTTGGCATTTTCACATACACTGTAAAATCTGAAAAAATGAGAATAGAATGAGGGAGTATGAAGCTATTCTGATTTTGTTATAACCCTACAGATTTCACTAGGGACTCATGGCTTATCATGACATCAGTGAGAGGAGGACTAGACTCTAGATATATTAAACAGATTTAGAGAGGTATGTTTCATAACTAAAAATGGGCATTCACAAAGCTAATCCTTTTCATTTTCTGGATGAGTAAATTTTGCTGTTTGTCTCTCTGACTTACTGGGTAAGAGTGCAGAAGTCCTGACATTGACTTTGATGCAAAGCAAACTGTCACCAGTAAGTCTGTGTTCAGATGTACTGAGACTTACAAAGGCCAAGCTGTGAAGTTAGTTAACTAAGACAATCTTCCAGTGATCATTGCAAGTCTCTTTGTTTATGTCATGATTAAATATAAAATATACTTAATACAGCTGTAAGTCATTCTAATGATTGTACACTAAAAGCACTAACAGACAGAACATACTAAATGCTAAGAATGCTTATTTTTACATAAATGAAAAGCAATATGAGAGACGAGCTGCACCATAAATCCTGTAACTGTCATGTACTAAAAATGGAACACTGATGAATTTAAGGGTGGATATGTCCTTGTGCCCTGATGTCAACTAAATGTCTCTTCATACAGCTGTTTCCCTTGCTAGATTCTCAGGGTATCCAGTTTCAGAATGAGTGTTGGCTAACCCAGATACAAAAGGTGACAAGTGAAAAAAAGAGATCAGATACTGATGGCATGTGACAGCAGTGTTGTGTGACTCTTATTGAAGTGGTCTGAAATAGAAGCTGGACCAGCCACTGGCTCCCTTCATTGCAACAGGGCTGTGAGGTGGTTCTAGTTCACTGCCCATCCCTGCTGAGTCACAGGTACTGCTGCTGCTGGTCCATCACCACTGAATAAACTAAGTTTGTGCAGTTATCAACTATAAAATTTATTTAAATCAATCAGAATAGGAAAAAAAAAAAAAAAAAAACAACCCCAGAAAACAGTCACAAAACATTTAATACACTGGTGGTCTCAAAATAGGTTAACAGGGCACCTATAGAGTATAAAATAAGCTGTCATCTTTTACATTTTCTGGGTCACTTCATAAAACAGACAGTTGCCAGATGAGTGGTGGGCCCAGGAGAGATGTTTCTTTTTAAGTTGTAGGGAGCCCTCTTTATTGTTTAGAGGTTAGATTGCTATGGAATCAAAGATAGAAACCAGCATACAATAGCTACAGATGAGTAATTTTCCTGAGAAGGTTTTAAGGTACTGAAGTGAATTAAGATAACTTTATACTGTTGCTGTTCTTAACAGTTCAAAATAATGGCTTGTTGTACCAGAGGAGTAAAAGAACTCCTAGTGTGTCCAGTGTTTTACGAAATCATAGCACAGGTACAGTTCCTCTCCTGGGATCTTGTAGCATAAATGGTCAACATACATTAACACACATTCACACACATACAAAGAACACAACCCCAGAACCCCAGAACAAAAAAAGACGAGACCCCAGAAGTCAAATAGATGTGTTGGGTACAGAAGCAGAAAAATAAAGAACATCCACAGACTGTTCCTGGAAGACTGTGAGTAACTTTGAGCTGAATTTCTGTGTTCACTTTGTGATGGGAGAAAATGCTTCCTGACCCCTGCTAACAGACATTGAACTTGCAGTGCACAAAGGTAGACACTGTCATTTCTGTCTTGCCAAGTATAAATGGAGAGACTCTTTTGGCTGCAGATGTCTCTTCCAGTTTGAAAGGCAGCTAACCCTCTGCCCCGGTAGAGGCCCAATCAATTGACAAAAAATACAGCATTCTATCATGAAAATGTTCTTCGCTGAACAGATTTCATAGTAGACTATTGAGATAACAGAGTAAAGGAAAGGACAAACAGTTCTTTAGGACAACAAAATCATTTCAGCTCATGCTTT
Source organism: Certhia americana (assembly GCA_018697195.1). NCBI lineage: Eukaryota > Metazoa > Chordata > Aves > Passeriformes > Certhiidae > Certhia > Certhia americana. The sequence continues at coordinate 43,671,659 of CM031861.1, forward strand.
AATTTCAAAATATTTCATAACCACTTGAAGTGCTGTTATTTCTCAATTTCCTCTCATTTACTTCAATGTTTATGTTTTGTCTTGAATGAAAACTATGTCATGTTAAATTCTTTACTCTTCAATTGATACAGCACATCTTTTTTCTCTTCCTCTCTCTGCTGAGATCTTAACACAATATTAAAAAAGAATCAGCACTCTTGAGAGAGTAAAAGTATATTAACGAAGGTATATTGAAACACTAAACCAGGAGAAAACAGTGGATGAAAAGACCTTCTGTGAAATGCTGGAAGATGTAGGGAAGAAAGCATTTATGGAATTAACCTGTCATGCTGTGGGTGATCCCAGACTCTACAGCTTTTCACACTCTGTATGCGTCTATTCCATAATTAGGGTGGGAAGAAGAAAGATTGCGCCTTATGAACAATTAAAATAAAAGCAATTATTAAGCCGTGCATATTTTTCTTCTCATTATGAATTAAATGAGCAAACACCAGTTTATTTCCTGCTAATTTTTATTCTCTTATCTTGCTAAAAGGCATTAAAAATCTTTTATACTACATGAAGAGATTGGAAGCTTAATTACAGTCCTTCTAAAGTGCTTTGAGATCCTGAAGTGAAAGATGTTATTGTACCATGAAAAAAAATAATTTTTTTCCCCCTCCTTTTTCTGCTAACTATTTAACAAAGCCTCTTTTGTCTTTGTGACTTCATTTCACCATCTGCCTGGACAGAGGGTGGGCTTCCTATCATACTAGCCCATGAAGTGGAATATAACTTATTGCAGAAGACTATCATTAGACATAGCTTTGTAACATATAGCCAGAATAAGATCTTTATTCCTGGGTGTTTAATAAGTTCACATTGTACATAAGTTTCTCAATATGAAATTCTGATGCTTCTGGAACCCAGATAACGTGAAACTTTTCCTGTGGCCTGCTGAATTATCTCACAGATATGGGATACTCACTCTGTCCAAAACATTGGCTCTATATGATTGGAGCTTATATATTCCATCAGTTCTAGACTGGAAAACTGTGAGAAATAAAGCTAAGTCTTTGTATCTTAATGTGTGTGATACTTCACCCCTGAAATAAGTATTAAGATTGTTTTGTGAACAAGCACAAGGAAGGCCAGTGTCATCAGCTAAATAGAAAGTTTATTTTCCCTTCACAAAACCACAGTACTCTGTTTTGTGTCTTTATCAGCTTTCAAAAGAACTTTAGCTGTTGAGAGCATTGGTGGTTCAGAGCTCTGATGCAATTTTTTTTTTTTTTTCTGCTTAAAAGGGGTACAAATGAAGCCCTTTACTGTTATTTTTGTCTCTTCAAAAATGGGGAGATAATTTTTCCAAAGTACATAAAATTTCTGTATCTGAACATCTACACATCATACATGTCTGAATGCTTATAGCATAATCTTTCCTTTCCTCTTCAAAATTAAAGATGCTTCGCTAGCAAGTTGGACGGGAGAGAAGGAGAGTTCTTATAATAAGTTTCCTTTCATATATTCCATGTTGAGGAATGTATTGTTGACCTTGGATTGTTAAAGACAAATGCATGAACTTTTCCAGGGGAAAGAAAATTGTGTACTGTTAAAACACTTCTGACTTCCCATCTATAAACCTGTAACACATCTGTACTGGGGCGTTGCAACACCATCCTTTAAAATGGACTGGGAAAGAATAAAGCAACTGCCATATGGTCTTAGATCAGTCCATCACTAGTGGAAAATGTGTATTCACCATGCATTTGCACTAAATCCAGCTGTCTCCAAGTGTGAGCTCTGTATAGTTGGCTCCTACAATACTTCTCTTCCTTTACATAACTCCCTTCTATCTTGTTAAATCATCATTGACCTCTTCACAGTCCCTCAGCACAAGACAGAGTGGCAGCAGCACCCACTCAGTCCAGCTGTGATTAGAGCTGTTGCTTTGGTACATCATCCTTAGTCATTCTTGTAGGTTTCAACAGCTTGTAAGTCAAACTCACAGGTGAACCCTGCAGCTGGCCAGAATATGAGTAATAGGTTGCATCTTAACACAGAAATGATTGCAGCAAAGCATATCCATCTGTATGAAGAAGATGAAGGAGACCAGCAAAGTGGGACAGCTTGTTACTTTCATATGTGTTTGCATACACACAGACACAGCCAGCAACACAGTTCTGTGTGCTGGACATCTCAACCAAGGATGAGGTTTTAGTCCAAAAAAATCAGTGAATGTAAGAATGAATTTTCTTTTTCCTCTTCTACACTTTTTATTTCTTTGCCATTCCCCAAAGAATAGGGGAATGCACTTTATCATAATCCTAGATTGACTTCATAATCATTGACTATACAATAGGGTTCTTGAGAAAAAAGAACCGTTGTGCTGTGCAGTGTGACAATGCTACTCCAGACTCCTTCCAGTGTAAGACCAGAAGTCAGTGACTCATCCTTTACAGGGAATAGTGTCCATCTGCTCATCATGTGGGGAGCACATTATGATTACAAGTGGGCATGTGCAATGTATGGCTTGGCTTGGCCAGAACTTACCAAAACTACAGGATGATTTTTGGACAATACTAGAGTTTTCCAGAAAATATACAAACTTTAAGGTCTTAAAGAGAAGGTTTAAATCAACAAAAAGGAAAGAAATTACGTTCTTTCATGGGCTGGTTTTAATGTTCTTCATACTCATTCTCTAACTAACATTCTGTTACAGCCTTTGAGTCCTTTTGACGTGATTTTAATGTGGAATGTTTGTCTCTCTATATTTTAAGGGATACAGAAAGAGATCTTACATGAGTAGATTTGTGTCTTAATGAGAACAGCCAAAACTGGGTTTGCTCATACAAAGAGATAAATTTTGCCTTGCTGTTTCCTAGAATCCTTTTCTGTTTTCCCCTTCCACAGGGTGGTTGTGTTTCTGACCTTCAAAAAGAGAACCAGAACAGATCCTATGTCTGTCTTTAAGCAAACTGCCCTCAACCTGAGCTGCTTCTGGGCCCTGGGTCTTATGCCAGGTCTTATGGTCTTATGGATAGATTGGCAGTCTGCAAACAAGTTGCTTACACAAACTATGTGTACAATTGGCATGTAATTTAACAGGCTTTTCAGGATATTACCAGAAGGTAGGCTGCCTGGAAAAGGATGAGTCCAGCACAACAGACTTCCTGCAACAATACTGCAGAAAGCTTTAAGTGGTTTTGATATCAAGGGAAATGATTTTTCACCTGGGCATCTATCCTGGTTTAGTCACCCCAGGACAGCACCCTTTGTGAATCACATTGTACTAATCCCAGTTGCAATCCTAAATAGCAACAATGCAGGGTCATTCTCAAGAGTCTTATCTAAAATACAAAGAAGGAAAAGATAGTGTAGTGGCATCCAAATGTATATGACATGCATGCTTCATTTCTGTTTTTTTACTTTAAAAAGGATGGATAAGGTTTATGTCTAGTTGTCTGTGAGCCATCTTATCATCATTTCTTTCTCCTCACTTTGAAAGAAAAGACAGTAAATATTAACTCATTACATAATGCAAATTTGATTAGGATATACAACAAGAGGATCAGTGAGCTACAGTCAAGAAAAAGATCTTTATAAATCCAGAGTTACCACAAAGTGATTTTAAAGAAGTGGGATTTATTTATTTTGCAAGCAGAGAAGTCTTTGATGTCATTTACAGAATTGACATCCTATTAGCTGGGAACTTGTCCTAATTTACTCTTGTCAAAATCCTAGACAATGGTTTGATTTGCTTTAAGTAAGATACAGATGGTTGTGGAATTCAGTTTGAATTTAATAAATATTATCTGCTGTTTTTCCATTTCATTCACTGATACATTTATTTTACTACAGTTATTGTCCCACCGTTCTTGATATGCTGCTGTGAGTTTTGTCTATGTGGAGAAATTCACGGCAAAAGAGTACCTGACATGTAAAATTGGGTGTCATTTTATTGTAATGTACTTTAAAGACTGAAAGTTGATTCAGAAATAACTAATTTCAAAATTAACTGCTTATTGGTTTTGGTTTTTTTGACTGATTATTTTTAAGTATCATCTGGCGCAGAAGACCTTCTCTCACATTGTGTTTATATCTTTTTTCTTTAGAAATATTTCAAAGCAGTTTGGAAGTAATTTTTGTCAACAGTGAAGGTCTTTAGCAAGTAAGACCTGAAGTGGTAGAAAAAATATCTTGTAGAAATGGTGGAAAGTTAGGGAATGTACAGTCTCTCAAACTGCAATTTGATTAGCACACAAAGACAGCCCTCAGACTCTTTATATACAGAGACAGTAAAAAGACAATATCTTTAATGTCAGTGACAACTCATTGTATGCCAGTAGCATTACTGAGCTAAGCATGTTGAAATGATGTTTCTAATATAGATTAAAATTTTCAAAACTAAAATTAACTTTCCTTTGAAACTAATGCACATCTTGGTCTGTTTGCATCTTCTGAAAAGTCACTAGTATTCAAATTCATTTAAATAATGCATATTGCATACATCAGAAGAGAACTGCTAAACCAAATAGTGAGCTTGTTTCCACATAGTTCAAAGACAGATGTGCATAACTGATCAAATAAAAAGTGTAAGCATGCCTGTTTTTATAATTTTTTAATACTTGGAAGGCAGTAGTAAATTAAATCTATATAGCAATAATAATCTAATAATATTTTAGGAGACCTTTTTTCAAATAAAAAATAAATGTAGGCAAATAATCTATCTATATGCATTTCTGGAAAAAAAGAAATGACACAGAGGTGAAAACATAATTTATCAGCACTTATTTTTACAGTTCCTTCTACAACATTTATACAGTCTTGACTTACCCAGAATTACCAAACAACACTTCTTTTGACAGGCCAGTATTAGAATCGTCTCATTCCTTTTCTATTGACTGTTGATTTTTCTCACAATTATCACTTGTCTACCTCTGCTGGTTTTGACTGGGATACAGTTAATTTTTTTCCTTAATTGCTAGTAGGGGCTACGTTTTCACTTTGTCCTGGGAACAGTATTGAAAAATCAGGGATATTTTTGCTATAACCTAATTTTGTAACAACAAGCTGTCCATGAGCCAGCAGTGTGCCCTGGGGACCAGGAAGGCAAATGGTATCCTGGGGTGCATTAGGAAGAGCATTGCCAGCAGGTCAAGGGAGGTGATCCTGCCCCTCCACTCTGCCCTGGTGAGGCCACAGCTGGATGCTGTGTCCTGTTCTGGGCTCCTCAGTCCAAGAGAGACATGGAACTGCTGGAGCAGGTCCAGTGGAGGGCAACAAAAATGATCAAGGGACTGGAGCATCTCTCTCACAAGGAAAGGCTGAGGGAGCTGGGCCTGTTCAGCCTTGAGAAGAAATGACTGAGAGGGGTTCTTATCAATGTCTGTCAGTACCTGACAGGAGGATGCCAAGAGGAAGGATCAAGGCTCTGCTCCTTGGTGCCCAGCAACAGGACAAGAGGCAACAGGCAGAAACTGATGCAGAGGAAGTTGCCCCTGAACATGAGGAAGATCTTCTCAACATTGTGGGTGACTGCCCAGAGAGGTTGTGGAGGTTTTTTTCCTTTGGAAATACTCAAGAGCTGTCTGGACACAATCCTGTGCCATGTGCTCTAGGATGACCCTGTGTGAACGAGGAGGTGGCACCAAATAATCCCTTCCAATCTTACCCATTCTGTGATTCTGTCATCACCAAGCAGTGCTTATGAGAGTCAAGCTCTTTTCTGCTCCTCACACCATTCCACCAGTGAGTAGGCATAAGAAGTTGGGGGGGGGGGGGGGTGTGCAGATCCAGGACAGCTGACACGAACTGACCAGGGGGATGCTCCATATCATATGGTACCATAGTCTGCATACAAAGCTGGGGGAAGGAGGAAGAGGTAATTGAACACTAAGAGTAAAGATGTTTGTCTTCCCAGGTAACCATTACAACACGTGATGGAGCTGGTTTTCCTGAGGATGGCTAAATACCTGCCTCAGGATTAGAAAGAGGGAATGAATTCCTTATTTTGCTTTGTTTGTGGTCATGGCTTTTGCATTACTTATTAAACTTTCTCTGCTTCAACCAAAATAATTTCTCACTTTTGCTCTTCTGATTCTCCTCCTCATCCCACCTAGGAGAGAAAGTAAGTGCCTCTGTGTTCCTGAGTAGCCAGATGGTTGTTAAATGAGTAACATACACCAAAATATCAGACATGGATATATTCAACTGGACAATTTCTATGTCAGACTAAGAAAAAATAATAAATACACTATAAAAATAACAAGCAGTAACTCTTCATGGGCAAATGAAAACAGGCAGCCAATTTCTCAGTAGCATTTGACATGTTGCATGAATCTCAACACAGCCAGTGGAGCTTTTGACAGTATTACTGTGCAATCTGTCTGTAGAGAGGATTAATAATATTTTCTTTTCAGATATGGAAGCAGCTACAGGAACCATCTTAACACCACAGAGAAACCAGGAGAAGTTGTGAGGATATGAAATCTAATGAGAATAGTCCAGAATGTTGTTTTTTTCAAGGTACTGCAAAAACTATCACAAGCCTAAGTGGCTACCCTATACCCTAAAAAGTGGCATTTCTCTTCCATGAACTAAATAAAACCAAAACTCTCAATCAGAAGTACATCTGACAGTTTTATTCTTAAGAATAGGAGATATTGCCTGGTTTTATATCTCATATGTTATTAACATCTCACTGATTTTTTCCATGAAAGTCTAAATGTTTCTAGTACCCTTGAGCAGATACTTTTTTTCTAATGGGCTGGATTAGACCAAGGAGCCTGGACACTGGTAAATCATGTAGTATCAGCACATTTATCATGCCAAACTCTGCACTGGCTCTGCAGGCTCCACCTTAGGGATTAGACTTTTTTCTCTGCAACATTAATTTTGTTTCTGATTGAAATCTGCATCTCCAGAGAACCTTCTTCAGCTTTAAATTTTAAATAATTCCAGTGTTTTAATTTCTCTTCCTCACCCTTGTCTGGATTTATGAAGGAAGTTCAGTAGATGTGAGAGTGTCTGGTGCTTTCACAGCAAGAACACTATGTTAAAAAGTACACCGAAATGTCAGGAAAGACAACAGTTTATTTGCATCCTATTTGTTACTATTAGCATGTGATTAAATGAAGCCTTAAAGAGCCAGAGTTTCACTGTTTGTTAGATTGCTGATGGTGTGGCATGGTGCTTCCACCTCACCCTAGCCTGACATAAGCTGAAATCAAGTCTAAGATGTTGCTCAGAAGCTTAAGTGTTATTAGTTCAGCTATACACATTGTAGGATATAGCAGTCCCAGATAATAAATAAAATGGAAAGAACAGATGGTTCTTAGATTTTGCATGGTTCTGTGCACAATTCTGGCTGGGCTTTCTTGGCACAGAACCAGGGATGGGATTGATAATTTCTGATTTACTGTGCAGTATACACATGAAAAAATAAGCAATATTGATTAAGTTTATTGGAATTATGGGAATTATTTTATAACAAAATAGAGAAGATAATTATTTGGCCCTATTATAGGAATGGAGCATTTATATTTCAATAATGCATTGAGGGCATTAGTGCTCTCAGTCAGAAGGAAAATTTTGTTACAGAGACCCAGGCAGATCTGAAGTAGTTTAGTGTAGTGAATATTAGGAATGTGAAGGCTCTTGGTTTTGTGCTGATGGCTGTGTATGGTAAAACCCTAGGGAACTACTTTGCAAGGGCATTTCATAGAGTCCTCTACAGGGGCTTCCATCTCAGCAGTTTGAAGTCTTAGATTTATATATTTACAGGTGAAATGGTTGAGTTGATTCTTCAAGAAAATCTGACCTAAACCAGACAAATTTAGGTATAATTATAAAAATAGATACAAACAGATACATATAAATGGTCTTATTTTTCTTGTTTTTCTTACAATTATGATATTTCTAAATAGAACCACATTTAAATATAACAATTCTTGAGATTTTTAAGTGTTTTTTGTCTTTACCTGATCCTTATTCTGTGGTAGTAGTGCAGTCTCATTATTGTGTGACCATAGTCAGTCACATTCACAAACTGAATAATAAAATATGAAGACAATTAATGGGAGCATAAGGTTTAAAAGCAAGTCTGAAGCCTTTTTAGAAATTTTCACATGGATGAGTTCTTCTTTAGGAAGGAAACAAAACCTACCCATTAATGGATGAAGTAATTCCATTGGCATTCCGCTGCACCCAGCTGTAAGAAAGGCTTGCTTCTTACTTAGCAAATATTTTCTTTTACTTTCAGCTCTCAACAGTTGCTTTCAGGCCTTGGGGCTTTCATTAAGGTGTCTAAGAGGAACTGAACTGTTTAAACTATATGCCTGAAACTATCAAAGAACTTTTCCAGTTAAATTTTCTACTGTGCTCCTGGCAGCTGAAATGAAGCAGTGGCTGTATTCTGAGGTACCCTTCTCCATCAAAAGTCGACTGGAACAGAAACTTCATCAGTGGTGAGTTCAGATCTAGTTCCTATCCACTTTAACTTCATCATAAAAATAACAGCACAAGAAGACTAATAACATAAGAGTAAAGGCTACAAAAGAGACAAGGAAGAATGTATGAAAACCATTTTTAAATTGGCCTGCAGAAACCCAAATTGTGACTGTAGCTAACCTTTGGAAAAAATTCCTAAAAATATTAAAGAATTGAAAACTAAGTATTTGAATGATAAAATATACAATCAGTTAATAAATAGTTTCATGAAAAAGGATATAAAAAAACTAAGTGCTAGCATGAGATCACTCTTTCAATAAATGCATAGAAGGAATAGTGACAGCTTTACAATATGAAGCCAATAGTTAGGCAGAAATACACAATCCTGTAGTCAGTGTAGATGGTATTTTGGCTGTATTCAGGCATGAAATCTAGGTAGTGGGTCTGCCTGTGCAAGCCTGATATTTAACTCATTTTAACAGTATTTTATTTTGCCCATGATTTCCTTGTCCAAGTCCTCACAGACACCCAATGGGGATAACTGCATGCACTTATAAAAAGATTGGAATTTTAATTTTTCTTGTTTGTCTTCATTTTGCACACAGAAGCATAGAATAAACCAACAAATCCAAAGGAGAAATGTATGTGCATCCGTAAGAATGATTTTGTCAATAATTCAATGACTGTCTACAGGAGAATGCTCTTCTTGCTCTGGCTCCATGAACTATACTGAGTAGGTATCCATTGACAATAATGTGGCCCAAGATATCTACATTACTTGACAAAAAGCATGCATTCAGGCATGCAAATGTTCAGCTCTGTCTCAAACTTCATCCTGAAACAGCTGACTAAACCACAGCAGGGGCATACAGAAACTACCAGTCCAATTTGTGGAAGTATCAAAGAAAACTTACCTTTCTATTGACATGGTGGAAAGAAGATGACTTTATCTGCCAAAGTCCTCCTGAGAGATTAATCCTCAGCTGTTTTATCAGATCCTTGCAGTATATTAAGGACAATGAATGTGAGGCCTGCAGTCAGTTCCCATGGGGCATTGGGGTAATTGATTTTACAGATAGATTTCAAGACCAGGACAAAAAGGTGCCTTGAGTAGATATTTTGCACAAAGGAGTCTAATAGAAAGTTTATGAATTAAATATATACCTAAGAGGTTTGACCTGTTATTTCTTCCGACAGCCTTTTTGAATGTAATGTCATTCCTTGTAATCACTGAATTTAATCATTGCTGGATTTTATAAGACAGATAATATCCCTTCTGTAAACTGTTGTACAGGACTGAATATAGCAAAAGTTTAATTTATTACAGCTACAGCAGTGGAAAAGCAGAATGTTAGTATTGGTTAAACTGTAAGTCAAAGCATATCTGAGATATGCATCCTTCAATGGAAATATGGTTACACCTGCCATGACCTCTTCAATTGTTGTTTGACAGGGGAAAGAATGGGAGTTTCAAGAGCTGAATTAACCTACAAATGGAATTAATCACTGCAGAGCAAATCAAAATTTGACACTGCTATCTAATATCAGAAAAAATACCACCAAGAAAAACTGTGTGGAAAACATCTGATACAAATTGGACCTTGCAAATTTCATTAACTTTTTAAAGAAGTTGTTCTAACTGGAATTTTGGAATTTGCAAAGCCTGTTGATGTTAAATATTGCTATCAATAATCATGTTGCTTTAATTAACAACACTGCTAATGCATAGGGAATAACATTGTCTCAGATTCATCAGGATACAGACTAAACAGGAAATATTTGGATCACCTTAAGAGCTCTTTGGGAGAAAATACATATATGCATCTTATTTATATTTTGCATTGACTGGCCTGCTTCTGATTTCTCCTAATACAAAGATACAGGATTCTTTTGTGCTTAATGAGCAAAAAATTCATCTTTGGAAGGAATGAAGCTCTCAGTTAGAGGTAGAGTCTGTAGCTTAGTGTTCAAAGTTCAAATTTCCTCTTCTCTTTTAGTCACACTGTCAATGACATTTGGGCTAGTTTTTTGTACCTGAGCTTTTGCTGACTCTTGGAAGAGAAAACATCCGGAAAAGAAAGTTGTTCTCTCAGCTTTCAAAGAATTCTGACTTCTCCCAGGGCTCAAGCCTGTGAGCTAAACCTGACCATATACCAGGTTTAATCGATGTGCTTGAACCATTTCCCCCTTATTTCATAAAACATGCTAATTTGATGTTTCTCAAGTACAAAATTGTTGACATTAGCAAGCAACCCTCTCTGTTCAAGTTCAGTTTTGTTTTCATTTTTCATAGAAAATGCTTTTCCTGTGATGGAGACTGCACATATGTCTGTTGGTGCTGTATTTGATACTGCTGGCTGTACCACTTACCCCTCCAGAGCTCTGTCAGCACAGCAAGTCTGCAGCAACAGCTCTTTCAAAACTTCTCTCCAGACTCACCATCAGAATTCCCAGGCAAGCTTGAAGCAAAGAATTGGTTCTCTCTTGGTCCTGTCTGTAGATGGTGACATATAAGTAACTGTATGCTGGATGGTGGAGTGAAAAACCATAGTCAGCTATAAGGTAGGGATAGAGAAACCCAGTGTAGTGGGTCTATAACCACTAAACATTGAAGCTCCATAATTTTCCTTTAAAGAGATGAGATTTGGGACTTTTTACATGCTACAGTAACATAAATTTAGCTTTTGTATGCTACAGTCTTTTACTGCCTTGTGCTTTGTAATCAGTAACTGTTTATTTTTCAGATTTATGCGATTTGTGGACTTAAAACCACACATGAATACTCACACATATGTCTTTCTACTTTCCTGGATACTCTGCTTCCCATTCATAGTGTTGATTTCCTACAATGAAAATATTCCAAGAGAAAAAGGTGATAGAAGATAACTAAATTTTCTTCTGGAGGCAGAAGCATGAGTTCTAGAATGTAAGTAAGTAGCACGCTGGGTCCAGCCCAGATAGATCAGGCAGTGTGCTACCTTGGGAGATTGGCGAAGGGCCCCGTAAGTGGCCACAAAAATGAGGAATGGGCAGAATTGGGTTATCTGAAAACTAAAGGCACTTTAATGATATAAAATAACAAACCAGCAAGAAGGCAATCTCGCAAGGGGATACACCACAAAAGGTGAGGAGTAGGGTGAAACAGTAACTTATACAAGATCAGCTAGGGGTGGAGTTTGAGGGAAGGGTTCCAATGGGAGATGAGGATTAGAAATATTATAATTAATGCAGCAAATATGAACCAATAACAACAGGAGAAACAGAGAACTTTCTAGCAACATTTGTATAGCTACTCCCAGTAAGCAATGCGGGTGATATTGTTGTCTCCCTTACTACAGGGCTTTCCCATGGTCTTAGGCTGAATCCTTCATCAACCACTATATAAATACTCTGTTATTCCATTGGATGTCTGCACAGGAAACTGTCTTAAAATCTGTGTTTCAAAAATAGCTGGAAACAACCCTATGGAACACTCACCTTGGGCTGTACCCTCACTCTTGTGTTTAAAATATAATCTTTCCAGTTCTTTAAGTATTTTTTTCTTTGTTTATAGCCATTAAAAAAGCCTTGGCTATATATAACCATTATATATAACTATACTATGTATAACCATTATATATAGTTTTTCCATTACTCAGGAAAAGAAGATAAAGAAAGGAGGAATGAGAGGGGGATAATCCAATGGAGTGAGATAACATTCATATTTTCATACCATAAAAACCAGACAAAATGGAATAAGCTTGTGGATGCTGACGATCTCTTAAAACCGAAACCAAAATGTTTGGCTTTCTCAGATATTATGTCTTAGCTGCAGAAAATCATTCTCTAATGATCATGGAAACTGGACCATGTCAGTCTGACAAAAAGGAATCTGTGGAGTTTGGTTTTTGCTACTCTGAATCAGTGTCCAGTATGACCTGTTATACTGGGAACGACTTTGCAGCTAAACCTGCAAATACCTCTCTGTTGATCTGAGCAATTCAGTTAGGCTCAATATGAATTCCTCTCACCTTGGCTCATCCTGCACCAAGTTCTGGCTCTTCAGAGAGAAAGTTAGTCCAAAACATGCCATAAGTTAGTACCTGTTCTCCTGACAACAGAGCTGCTACTTTCAGGCACAGCGGTATTCAACCTGTCTTGGTGAATTTTGGTTTGACAGTCAAACAGGAATTCACACCTGAACAAAAAGATACCTTTACTGCACAACATGTTTCAAGGCTTTCCTGCTTCATTCATTCATAGCCATTTATTAATCACATGGGGAGGTCATACACAAATCCCTGCTGAAGTGAACTGCAGGGTATGGAAATGCAAGTGTAAAGTCTCACTAACAAGAATAGATAGAGTTCATCTCTCCTCCCTGAAGGTAGAACTTAATACCCTTTATATCTTTTAACAGTAGGACATTCATAGATGTAGTTAAATTTTGTATTTTCTGTTACTTGGCCAGTTACTGTTGAAGTATGCCTTTTATTGGGGGAATCTGTCACTTGATTATCAAGGCCCTTTTCTTAGGCCATCTGACATTCAATCAAAAAAAAATGAAATTTCACATAAATTCTTAAATTTCTAGATTTCAGCTTATTTTTTTAAGAAAATAAAGCGAACACTGCATTTTGAGTTTTTTGTTTGTTTGGGTTTTTTCCTTGGCTTTTTTTTTTTTTTTTTCTGCCTTAAAGTGACAGGATGAATTATTAGAAGAAAACTAGGAGGGAAACAAATAACTTAATTTTTTCTTGACATATTCATATGTTGTCAATACTAAAATTTCTTTAGGTAAACACCTGACTTTAAAAATTTTATTGACCAAATATTTGTCATTTTATATTCATTGCTAGAATAAGGTTTAGCAAGAAATTAATAATTTTTCCTGGTGGGTAAATGAGTATACAATTAATCAGACCAAAAAAAATTACAAGGCCACTTAGAAGAGCTATTGCTGCTCCACATGTTACTGACTTGTTTTTCTTATTTAAGGTCTTGATGATTTCAGCCTTGTTCTGGTGGATGATACAGTTAGGATGGTAAATAAAGTGGTGGTTCAAAGAATCACTTATTTTAATGGCAGAAACTTCTAAATGTTTTTAGATAGTCTGAAATATGAATTGTTAGTTGAGTCACTCTGGTGACTTTCTCAGCAGTATTTAGGCATATTTTACCTACTAATGTGTTTGAAGCTTGAGATTGTAAAGATATTTGCCTCCTGAACTTTCTATATAGCAGTCCTGCTTTCTTGAGTAAAGTCTACTGGACCAGTTAATGCAGATTGGAAGAACAAGATTTGAGGTAGAGGAAGAATGACTGATTTTAGGCTGCTTTCAAGTGTTTGTGGATGGCTGAAGCATAATCTCTGTATAAGCACTTTTTTCTGTCTCTTCTCAGTTGGCAAATTCACATGCATTTCCATTAATGATTATAAATATTTTATATTTATAATATTTTTGTCTGTTTCCAAGCTTTCATGCATCTCTTCTTTTTCCTTGTTCAATATAAAAAAAATTCACATAACTATGTTTTGCATGGGCAGTTGCACATTTTTGTGAAATCAACAAATATATGATCATATGGTATCACATCATGTTAATGGCATTTAAATTGATGAAGTCACCATACACCAAATAAATAGGGAAAAGTCTGTTCAAAGACAAAAACATGTTTGAAACAATTTGACATTTCAGCAAGAAGATATAAGGCTTCCTTCGAGCCAGATAGATTCTAAACATCTAGAAAGTAGAAAAACAGAAGAAAAGCAGTTTGTTATGAATACACTTCAAGATGATAGGAAAAAATCTTTATAATCCTGTATTTGGCTGTACTGTTGCCTAAATGGTGTTTAGGATTGGTTCTTACGCCCTATAATCAATGATGAATGTATGTATTACAGAATTAAGAAACATTTAAAGTAAAAGAGATACTTATATGTTTTGAATTTTTTTTCTTCCCCCTTCAATTTTCCCAGTTGTGAGTGTGCACTTCAGTCACATATCGAATGTTCCATCTTGTGTCAAGTAAAAAACCAGGATATCTTTTCTGTAAAACCTTGCAATAAACATTGTCTAGCACATTTGTCTAGTCTAGAAAATCCACCAGAAACTAGTGGTTGGTGTTTTAGGTGCCTCTCTCTTGGAGATGAAATCAGTAGAATTTGTGGGGTATTCTGAAAACTGATTTGCAAGAAATCTGAATCCTTAATTAGACTTCTTAACTGGTTTCCCCCTTCACTTGTATAAGTATTGCAGACATAACTGTACGGTTTTAACAATCCTTAAATTTAGTCACTCATAGGATTGTATTTAGTCCCAAATTACATCATCATGTATAAACAGTACCTGTTACAGTAAAGACTGCAGTTAATGAGTCGGTAATTATATGGACATCATAAATGATATTGATGGTTCATGCAGTGAAGTCATGTGATTAAAAATTTTGAATTTCTGCTTTCTAGGATAATTAATGAAGTGTAGTTTAGGGGTCAGATCCCTCTAATCAATAAGATCATCTGGATTTAATTTTTCATCTTTCTCTCTTGCCCAGCCCTTATTCAAATTGAATTCATATAAAAAAATTGTGATGACTAAAAATTTTATTTCTGTGTTAAATAGGTAATGAATGGCCACTCTGGTGATGGCAGGAAACATTGCTTTAAGGTTCTATTAAATATAAATTGAGAGATGGATTTAATTATGAGCATTGTTAATGGTTGATGTAGAAATCATGCTGCACATAACTCATTTTAGAAAGCTCAACCTGGGGATCCAAAGAACAAAAATAAGAATGAACTATGTTCGACATACTTGAGTTTCTGAGAGCATGAGAGGAATGTCTTATCCCTCTCAGGGCAAAACGATGTGGATTTCCAAATGATGATGTTTAGAATAACTCACAAAGAGCTCCCTAATCTCCACATCTTTAATGTGTTTGTTCCTATGCCTGATGAGTCTATGCTGAAAGCTGAAAAAAAATTGAATTAGCTTAAGAATCTACAGCAGCTCTGACATTTGATTAATACAGTCCATGTTCCTTAAAAAGAAGAGGTATCTATTCATTTTGTTTTCTTCTCTCTCTTTTTCTCTTCTTTCACCTGCTGGCAATGCTCTTCCTAATGCACCCCAGGATTTCATTGGCTTTCCTGGGGCACACTGCTGGCTCATGAACAGCTTGTTGTCCACCAGGAACCAACCCCAGGACTTTCCCCATAGAGCTGCTTCTCAGCAGGTCAACCCTCAGCCAGCACTGGTGCACGGGGTTATTCCCCACATGAAGGACCCTGCATTTGCCTTTGAGGAATTTCAGACAGTTCTGAGGTGTGAAGAACAGAAACAGGATTTAGAACGTGGAGGAAGCGTGAGAGAAAATGGAATAAATCTGTTAGAGGGAAAATCAGGATGTCTGTGAAGGTAGAAAACGGAAAGATTTAGCAGAGAGACTGAGCAGATTTATCAAGAAGGGTGAGAATATGCAAGTCAATCAATTAAAAATGAACAAATAATTGTAAATGAGGTAATGCATATTCTACATAATGCCTATTAGGCATTAATGGTACTGCAGCATTTGAGTCATCATGTTGCCAAAGCCACAAACACAGAGTGCATGCCTAGTTTTTCTAAAGTATTAAAATCTTCTCAGGTCCAGTGGATCTTTATTACACACATTTTGAACAGCTCTGATTGCAGATAATTAAAGCTGTTTCTTTTGGTTACAAATAATCAAAATAATCATGTTAGAAAGACAATTCTCTGAAGTAGCATTGCTTGACCTGGTTTTCTTTGCTGCTTTTTTGTGAGCAAAAGAATGACACTTATTCTTCCATAATAAAACCTTCCATTTTAGAAATGTTACTGGCTTGACCACTTATGAATAAAAATAATCTTGATAGAAATTATCACAAGACCATATATGCAGCACTGAAAAGCACAATTGAAGACATTTTCATTTTTATGGCATAAATTTTCTCTGATATATGGTTTTGATTGTGCTCAGTATAATGGGGCCTGATTTTAATTGAGTTCTGGGCAATATCAAAACATGGATACATAATGAAAATAATAACATAACTTTTATGCTATTTTTTGTTTTGAATACTCCTAAAAAGAATGTCTCATAAAGTACTTCTTAGGTCAGACCTCTGCAACAGGCATTGCATTATCCTGGTCAAAATCATATCTTTCAGGTCCTTACTTCCTTGTGTTTAAAATTTGGGAGAGATAATTTCTCTTCTTCTTAAGGACTTTAAAGGTAAATGGATATAAATGGATATACAGAGAATCTAGGTTTGTCTACATGGTTTCAGGGCAGGCTTTTTGTGTCCTGAGGCTGTTGTCAAGACTAGATTCAGAGGCTTCAGCAAACATCAAATTGGGCTCTGCAAGGAACAAAGTGGATATGTTAGCAGATCTTTGTGCACAAGCCTAGGCAAAAAATCTAATAACCTTAGTTTCCTCTCTAAGATGTTCTTCAAATAATTGTGACCTCTCTCTGCTTTGTTCTAGAAAAAGCACTGTCAATCTAACCCTCACTATTAATTTTTTTTTCTATGTAGGGCTATTTCAAACTGCTAATGAAGAGCATTAATTACACTGTTGAAACATTCCTTTTCAGCATGCATATGACTTAAGACACACTATTTTTCAGAAGGTTGCCATGTACTCTAGGTCTGTTTTGGTATGGACACATTCCACTGGATGCAAATAATTAAATTTGCAATTTTCTTATTATGTATGCATCCAATATTACATCTGCATATCAATATAAGCAAAATTATAGTACACCTTATATGTAAAACCAACAACTTCTCATATTAATTAAAATCCTAATAATCTTATTAAAATCAACAAACATCTATTACTAACCTAGATGCAGTCATAGTCATCGTACAAATTAATACAGGAAAATCTTCTTTAATAATAATGTTTTAAAATCAATTATGAAATAAACCTTACCAATAACTACATCTTTTTTAGAATCCCTCTGGATTCTAGGCTGACAATACCAGTGTTCTGGTGTACAAACTAGGTGGAATGCCACACTGAGTTGTCAATATCCTGGCTTACCTTCAAGGGCTATTGTTCATCATGCAGTGCCTACATACATTTGCAAAAGCTAAAAAGCTTTAAAAGTCAAGGCAAGCTCAGACAAATACTAAGACCTTACACTGTCAGATAAGCACAAGGTCTACAGCCTTCATTAGTTTTGGCAAAAGACATGTTTTATAAGCTACATTAGTACACAGCAAACATATCACTTCTAACAACAGTGTTCTAATAACAGTGTGCCCAACAAGCTTTTAGGTATAATGACATTAATGAATATGTTGCCAAATGATTGCTCTGAAAAGTACCAAGGATATTTACAATTGGATAACAACTGGTAAACACATTAGTTAATCGCTTCAAAATCCCTGAATTGTATCTCAAGAATTAACTGAACTTGCACAGTGAATGCTCTTTTAACCTTAAAAGATTAGTTTATTTTTTCAATAAGTTTATCGTTCCCTGATATTCTCATGGTTCTGACAGAGATTCCAGAAATATATTACTGCAAATCTTTACTTAATGCAGTGCATATTGCAATTTAGAGGGGGTTATCTGTGACATAATGCATTTTTTTAATTAGAAAACAATCTAAGATATTGCGTCCTGGGCATTTTTGCTTACTTATTTGTGATAACCAAACATCTTTTGCAAGATTTCCAAGAGAAGACTGGAAATACATCATCCAAAGCCACAAAGAGAAATGAAGGAAGCTGACATTGCATCTGCTTGGAGGAGGTATTGTTCTGTATGTAACATCAATGATTTCCCTTAATCTTTTGCAATATTGAAAGTTCTAAAAACACAGCAGACAGTTTCCAAGATCAATACAAACAGCTCAGTGCTGATGAAAAACGAACAATAAGCTATTTTCCTCCTTCTGAAAAAGGAGTCCATCACTTTATATTCATGCACTTACACACATTTTGTTCAGCATTTCTTTTCTCTTACACACTTCTGTGCACTCAAAGTGCTGTATCATTTTATTGTTAGTCTTGAATCTTGTCGTCTTACGTTCATCTCAATTGATAAGAAAACTGAGGCTCTAAATACTGCTGGAATTATTTTAAATTACTTATTTACTATTTCTTAAGAGTATACAGGTTGATGAAGAGGATAAGATCAAAATACTTTAATATTAAAAAAAAATAAAATCCATGTAATTAAAAAATATTTTATCCAGATTATGTCATGAATTTTCCCCAAAGTACAGGGCACTGCAACACTTCTTATGCTTTAGGATACTAGTAGTTTCTTGAGTATTTACTTTTTTGAACCTTTTAGATAGCCAATTATTTTCTGTTAAAATAATGAGCTACATATAATATAAATTTTGTCTCTGTCAGTGTGATCTTGCAATATGCTGTCTTGCTTTGAGAGGTGGTTCCAAAAGAATTCAAAAGCTGGACATCTGTCAAAGTCCCAAGTTAATCAAAATGTGGAAGCATTTTCTTCTACTAGCTGCTTGGAGACCAGGTTTCTACAAATAGTTAGTACTTATTATAGTTTGATATTTGCATTACCAGAAAATATAAGACTTTAAAGTAGTTCTTGAAGATGTGCATTAGGAAAGACACTTCTTTTATTTCTTTGCTGATTACATTGACTCAGAAAAATGAGTTATTTCTGACAGTATTGGAAATTTTTTAATTCTTGCTAATGTGATGGTATTTAAGCTGAACTTGACAAGCCTCCATGAAATGCCTTCCCAGAATATGTCTATGTAAGAATCCATTCCTTATCTGGTATGATCAGGACTAAAATAAATAAATACATAAGATACCATAAACAGCATATCATATGCTGTTGGGGGGTCAATGAAGAATTCAGCCTAAGACCATGGGAAATCCCTCCTCAGTTAGGGAGAAAAAAATATCACCTGCATTGCTTCCTGGGAGTTGATATACAAATGTTGCTAGAAAGTTCTCTGTTTCCCCTGTTGTTCTTGGTTCATATTTGCTGCAGTAATTATAATATTCTTAATCCTCATCACCCATTGGAACCCTTCCCTCAAACTCCACCCCTAGCTGATTTTATATAAATTACTGTTTCACCCTGTGCCTGGCCTTTCCTCCTGCACCCCATACTGTGTTTGGCTTCTGCTGCGTTGCTGCGGTTTGTTATTTTCTTGTTGTTAAACTTCTTTTGTTTTGGGTCACTGGGTCGAGCCTGTCCCTCATTTTTATTGCCACTTGTGGGACTCTTTACTGTTCTCCCAAGATAGCACACAGTCTGATCTATCAGGGCCAGAGCCAGTGTGCTGAAATATACAACTAAATGTGAAAAACAAAAGCAATAAAACCTGACATTTTACGCAGTCATAGAGGAGAGCCAGGTAGTTTTATATTGAGTTTTCATAAGAATCATGCAAGAAACAAAAATCAGCAAAGAGCTGATTCTGAACGTACAGAATCACTTCTTAAGCTGAACAGAAACACTATTAAAGTTTGAATTTTACTAGGGCAACTACATTTCTTCGAATTCCATAAATAAATTAAAGGTGAGGAATCACTGTATAATGAAAGCAATTTCATTAACAAGTCTCACTAGAAAAATGGGACATCATCTAACATTCATGTATTTTTAGTATAACTAGATAATAGATGCAATGAAAGAAACAAGTGAAAAACCAAACATATAGAGACAATCAAAACCTTGTTAGTGAATTTTTCATGATAAAGGTGTGAGTTAGCTATTAAGGCCCTAGACCTTGCTTCTGAGATTAACAAGCATGAGAAAGAGTGGACTGTATGATTTCTGTTAACATTATTCAAAATGTGTATATGTGAGTAGTGGAACACATAAAACAAAGGAAAAGAAATAGACTGGATAACATCTTGAAGTTCCTTCTGGATATGCTTTGCAATAAAATGAATGCAAATTGAGAATTGACTAGGATATGAGAAAAAAATGTAAACAAAATTTAAAGTTCCAGAGAAATTTGCAGAGGACAGACTTCTCTTGATTGTACTCTTTGATTCATGCTGCTCTTTTGACTTTACTCAAGCGAGAGGGTTGTCACTGACTTACTGCTGCTGATCGGAATTTTGCTACCAGTTATAGAATCATAGAATCATTTGAGTTGGAAGATCTTAAAGATCTTAAAGGTCTTAAGGAAGACCTTAAAGATCACCTATTTCCAGTCTTGTCATGGACAGGGACACCTTCCACTAGACTAGGTTCCTCAAAGTTCTGTCCAGTGTAGCCCTGTACACTTCCAGGGATGGGGCAATCACAGCTCCTTTGGGAAACACGTTCCAGTGCTTCACCACCAGGACAGTAAGGAATCTTCCTAATATCCAATATAAACTTACTCTCTTTTTGTCATTTTTACATTCATTGCTCCTTTTCCTATCGCTCCATGCCTTTATAAAATATCTGTCTCCATTGCTCTTGTAACCCTCTTTAGGTATTTTGCTAAAGTCTCCCAAAAGCCTTCTCTTCTTCAGTCTGTACAATCTCAACTCACTCAACCTTTCCTCAACAGGGAGGTGCTCCAACCCTTTGATCTTCTTCATGTCCCTGCTCTGGACTCACTCCAGCAGGTCCATATTCCTATGTTCGAGGTCCAAGATCTGGACACAGGTGACATCTCACAGAAGTGGAGTAGAGTAGGGAGAAGCCAAAAATCCCCATAGTATCTTCTTTCTCTTAAAAAGCAGGTAGTGACTTTCAACTTTCTCAGATTGCTATTTCATTGTAATTAGAATGCAGACCAAAATGCAATTCCAAACAAATTGGGATGTCCATGGGGTTAAAAAGGATATGCTACCATTCTGCTGTCATCAGGTATTAGAGGAGAAAGAGTGAACAATCTTTGCAAGTGCAGCTAGTAATGTAGATAAATAATAGATACTGCTAGTGGCCTGAATCCATTTAGAGAATCCCAGCTGCTCCACTCAGTGTTTAATAGTCTGGAGGTGCAATTTCTTGCTACATAAATATTCAATATATTCCTACAGCCTTGCCACATAGGTGTAAACAACCATCAGCATAAAGAGGAACATAAATGTTTATTATAGGCTTCATTTTAGCTAGCAGATGCTCAGTGAAAAGGCTGAAATTTAAGGTAAAAAAAGGTGACTTGGGAAAACTTATCAATGACAAAAAGATGCTATGAAAGCTGCTTCATATATACAAGGACTTTATTTGCAGGAGATTTGTTCCAGTTATTGCAAGGAAGAGCCAGTTAACAGTATACTTACATCGAGGCAAGTGTCTGGTGGTGGACAGAAAGCTAAAGTTTGGGATTATATGGCTTTGATTCTCTACACTTAGAGTTGGCCTTTTATTTTTTTGTAATTTTTCAAAACTCTTCTTTTGTATGCAGCTTTACATTAAGCTTTGTTTATGCTTATCTATGTAGGATGTAATCAGAATATTTTCACAAATCATAAATTTAGTGTAATGTCAAATTTGCCTTAAGAGCACATTCAAGCAAAGCAAACTAAGCATTCACTTCTGTTCCTGTTGAGGAGTTCCCAGTTCAGTTAAAGCATTAGGAGAATGAAATAAAGCTTAGCTGCATATTCTCTCGATACCTGCACACTAAGAGTGACCTTTATTAATTTTATTAGAAGTAGAGTTAGACAAGTGCAACCTGTGGTAACAGTCTGTTAACTGTCTTTGTCTTTATCTATCAACAAAGTCTCTTAAACTGTCCAGAGATACAGCTAAATTACATGCTTTCTGCTATGAGGAAACACTTTACAACTTTGCTACTGAAACTCGTCTTACTCCATACGGCTGTCAGTGTAAGAAACCTTATATTGATCATTCAGCAGATTTAGAATTGGTGTTGGGGTATAATCTCCCACCTAGGAGAAATTAATTTTTCAGAACTAGGTGTTATATTCTGATCTTCATATTTTAGAATAAATAAATAAATAATTTTTACAATATGGAGCAAATTTCTAAAGCTCCACTTTCTACTAAGATACCTTTGGCTCAATTTGAATATTTTGTTTATTTCTCACTTGTTCTTCCATATCACTTTTAGTCCAATTTAATTTTTCCTTGCATTAAGTATTGACATTTTAGTCAATAGTAGTAGCATGTGTAGCAATATCCATGCTCACTATGGAAAATATTTTTTCTTAGGATAACCCTTAAAAATTAGAGAGCAGGTCAAGATAACGGAGACATTCCTCAAAGGTTTCAGAATATTCAGATTATGCCTTTGTTTGACGATGTTACAGAGATTTTGATAAGTCATGGAGCTTGGTCTGTGTTTGAGTGTCCATGAGGTCAGTCTGTACAGCACCTGGCTGTATTTTGGAGTCAGATATATTCAAAATCCAAATAACCTTTAAGCTCTACTTAAAGAATTGGAATGGTTTTGAGGATTGTTGTTGTAGCATCTTTAGAATTTTATTGAATACACAAGTCTTCTGAGAAGGAAGAGTTATTAATTATTTTTCTGAGGTCATAGCACCTTTGTACCTACATTACTAAGAACTGAGAAAATTTTCTGCCCATCTCCCAAAACAGAGAGACTAATATTTTAGAGGTGATTCACAAGAATCTTATTTACTATAAATGCAATTTTGAATAAAACATGCACATCTTATTTAAATAATAAAGAACAGTCTGTTTGGTTAAGATTTTGCAGGACAAATAAATTCCTGTATATCAAACATGAGATCAGCTTCAATACAGAGAGCTGATAGAGCCAGTAGTAATTGTTTGTTTGGTGTAGCATTTCCCAGTGTATAAAGCTATAATAAATCCTAGGCATTATCATTACCCTCTCATGTCATCTTCAGCTAATGTTAATGCATAATCAATTATACCAGGCATCAATCTACTCCCTCAGTTCTCTGTGAAAACAGAAAAAGTGATTCTGGGGAACCCCGATACAAATGTTCATTTTTTCAGCCCTGGAAACGTATTGATATTCCTACACTTTTCTGTGGTTTTACATTTATTTCATAGCAGGTATTTCCTGATCAATACATATAAACTCTCAGGTTTTCACAGTTAACTTTTTTGTTTTGTTTTGTCTTCCAGTTAACCTAATGGTAACTGTTCATTCTGTAGAACACTGTCAATCTGAATAAGGTCCATGAGAACTAATGGATTTTAAAAGCATTAAGTGCAAACACGGTCAAATAACAGCCAAGTACTTCAGTGTTGAGTAGATACTTAATTTC
Source organism: Certhia americana (assembly GCA_018697195.1). Lineage (NCBI taxonomy): Eukaryota > Metazoa > Chordata > Aves > Passeriformes > Certhiidae > Certhia > Certhia americana. The sequence continues at coordinate 43,695,270 of CM031861.1, forward strand.
ACTGCAAAGTGCACAGTGATATGTTGAATGCCACTGAGATATCTCACTGTCAAAATCAGATAACTCAACAAGTTGAATAAGAGTTAATCAGTAATTTTTCATGTATGGAAACTCTCTTTTACAAGTATTTCTGATAGTTACATTTTTTCCTGCATTGTTACTTAAAACTCAGATACATTTATTTAACATTTTATAATACATAAAACATGTTTATAAAAGAGAATTTTCTGAGTAAATTCATGTGATACTGTGATTTCTTTTAATATGCAATGATTGAGAAGAGAATCATATAAATCCTTTACACAGACACAAATAGTCTAACCAGGAATTGTTATAATTTAGCTTGCAGTATGGCATGCGTAAGGACATACTGGCAGTGTTGCTATTCTGAGAAGAAACCGTGACTGAGTTTAGATGAAGTTACTACTCACCTTTCATTCCATGAGCTTGCTTTTTTACTCTTCTAAAACTAAAAAAAACCCAAACAATAAATAGTTTTTAAAATCTGGGAAAATATCAAGTCACATGCTGTTAATTGTGACTCTTTTTTCAGTTCTTGATACAAATACGAAGGCTGGTTGTAAATGTCCTGACCATGTTGCTCATGCAGTGGACACATTTATCAGAGTTTACTATAGTGCTGCTGCCCACAAGTGTACCCTACAGGCAGAGTTGTGCTCTTTGTTTGATAGTTTGGGACCAGCAATTCCTCTCACAACCCCTTACAGTCTCTCCACCTGCAGACTCGTGGGGCTTAGCTTATGCAGGAGGAGATGGAACTGCACATCTCAGGGACCAGAGGGAAGCTCTGGGGTGGTCACTTCCCTCTGCTACACTTCATCCTCAGTCTTGTATGGGCAAGGTGATGACTTAAGTTTTAGCTTTTATATTTTTTAGATTCTGTGCTGTTTTAGGGTGTTGTTCTGGGTATCATATTAAGTGTTGATAAGCTCTCTTCACAGAGTAGGTAGACAAAACAATTCCTTTTCTAGCTTAGGACCAAGGATGACCGATAGAAATTTCAGGCCCAAGAACAAAAACAACAATGAAGTGAAAAGAAGAAACAAGGATGATGGAGCTTCATAACCTGAATCTATAACTGGACAATTAGCTCAAATATGCTAATGGACCAGAACTTATAGAAGTGTGAGAGCTCCTGACCGTGTGTCCATTTGGTGACCATTTTGGGATTCCGCCTGGGTGTAGCCCAGCTGGGCTCTTGCACTGCTCAGGGTGTACCCATTGAGGCCTTTTGATAAATACCCACTTTATCCTTTCAGTCTCTCTAGTCTCTGTTCAGGTCAGTCTCTGAGGAATCAAAGGCTCCAACCCTTCAGTGTCCTGGAGAAACAGTGGCAAGGGCACTGCAGAGGAGGGCAGAACAGCTGGTTGAACACACAGGCCAGCACAGCAGAGCAATGCTTTTCCCCAAGAGCAGACTATCTAGACCACACACAGCTCCTTAGTCATCTTGTGGGTCCCTTCCTACTCAGCACATTATGTGATTCTTTGATTCTGTGATCTCTGTCAGTATTGTTCAAGAGGCAAATTAGGCAGTTGTTTCTTATTTTAGATGTCTTTTGTCTTATGTGTACTACATAAAGGTAGCTTGTTTTATATATGAAAATGCTTCTGCAGTAACTCCAAGTCATAGTTTTTCCTTCGTATCAGTGGAATATCTCCTGCATCCAATCTTGAAAATCCAAGAGTGGCTGGCTCCAGTGACATGACTGAGTGCTTATTGTTCTGTTGTTTTTGTGGATTTGGTTATCATTAGTCTTATTTGGATCTGACTACCTCAGGAACAACCTGGAAAACACTGATGCCAAGAAATGCACAACCAGTATGAATAGTACTTTTCTATTTTGACTCAAAAAATTAGTAGATTTGCTAGGATTGAGCAGGCATTAAGATTAGATGTTCTTGAATTGTTTTATGTTAGAACCTTGAAAGAATGGCTCTAGAAATGTCAGACCGTTATCCTCTATCTCTTTCTGTGTCTTTGTTTTTTTTTTTTTCTCCTATATACAGTCCTATTTATGACCTAATAAAAATATGGCAAAAATCAGCAGTATCTTCTTTTAGACCATTGGCCACTGAACTGGATCCAGATCCCCTACTTAATCTACCTCCCGTAAAATTTCAACAAGAGAAATATAAGAATATTTGTGCATGATCCTATTTTTCTGCAATATCAGACAACTGTAAAGATTGGGATTTGATGGATTTATTTTTTTCTTCTAACGAAGCTTCCATAAAACAAAATGCATAAGTATATGCATCATAGCACAGATCATTCTGTATTTCACATCAAGAAGAATTTTGTATGATACAAATTTCCAGTCTTCCTCCTATTGCTCCAAAAGACTAAATATCCTTTTTAAAATTTCTCAGTCATCCCTGACCCAGAAGTGAGCGTGGTAATGTGTTACTGACAAAACACCTTCTCTGTTTTCCTCTACCCAGTTTTTCTGTGCTGCCTGTGGTAGATGCACTCTGCGATACAAGTTGACAGCAATGCCCAAAGTAACCTCACTATCTATTAGAGTACTTCTAAAACATGCTGTAATCAGGCACAGAAAGTGTACTCTGTAGCACTCAATAGATCCACTAATGCTTAAGTGCTTCTGCTTCAAACTGTAGCCTTTTTACAGTAGAAAAAAAAAAATCCTCTTTACAACTGAAAAGCCACTGTAAACACTCTGGTGGTTAATGTGTTTCACACTTTAAACTGTGTGCTGGTTTTCTCTGGGATAGAGTTAATTTTCTTCCTTGTGCTTACTATGGGGCTGTGTTTTGTATTTGTGCTGAAAACAGTGTTGCTCACACAGGGATGTTTTCATTATTGCCGAGCAGTGCTTACACAGAATCAAGGTCTTTCGTGCATTCCACACTACTATGAGAAGCTGCAATTAAATTAAATTTGTCTTTGAAATTCATTACATTCATATAAAGGATAAGAATGGTGTATTATAGATTCAATGATTCAAATATAATGGCAAAGAAACATATGAAATAGAATTTCTAATTACATATTACGTGATTACATAAATGAAATTTAAGATATATTGAGCTTGGCCACTAATATGGGATCAGAAGGGTGGTTTGGGAAATTAATGGGATGGTGATAACAATAGAAGTGGGGTTGTTCAAAATATTTACTGGGAGTTTCTGGTTTTATCCTTACTATGTTGAAATACATAAGAAAAGTTTAGGAGAATACTGTACTCTCTGAAATCAACAACAGATGAATGGGTTGTCTGATTAGGCTTTCAAGTTGCATTTTTTTCGAACCATTTTTCCTTACCTTGACCAGACTCCTCTTCCTTTCCTAGTCAGAAGTCAGAACCTACTGCTGGAAGATATCCAGGTCCTGTCAAAAATAGTATCTGTGTTCTTATTCTCCCCATTCTTCTTCTTTTTTTGTTGAAGTTGCCTCTCCTGTGCTGGAGCTAGTAGCATTGTTCAGGCCACATGAATCAATGGATCTTTTCAGCCTAATGACAAGTTAGTCTTTTGCTTGCTGGAAGTTATATTTTCTGTTAGAGGAGAAATTTGAGGTGACTCACTCTTTAGCCCAATAAACCCTGAGGGGACGACTGGAATAACAAAACAGAAAACATCTTTGGCCACAAGCCTCACTCAGAACAAATCATGCATATTTACACCTATTGTGACTATTCACTTAAATATGTAGTTTACTTGCACATATAGAAAGGTTGTGATACCTCTATGGTCACTGGGAAGTAAGTCAATTTGGGGTCTTTAATCTTTGGAAGCTAGGTAATAGAGTATGAAATATGCATAGGTGGCCTGTTGGTGTTGTGGTCAGTTCTTGGGTTTGTGTGCTTTTCTGACAGTGACAATAACCATGCTCAAAAACTTATATTGTTTGCCAGAATTGAAGACTTAATACCCTGTCTCCTTATGCTTTGAACTGGATTTTTGTTTCTTTGATTGTTTGTTTCAAGCTAAATTCAAATTATTGGTGGGAGAGTATTTTCAGATGTGCTAAGTTTGGTTAACTTAATTGGTAGCATACTTCTTTATGCTTGGAGAGGTAGGTGTCATTAAATCTTCCTAACAGACAGATTGATTTGGAATAATGTATAGATGTGCATTCAGAAATGTAAGGAATTTTGAACCAAGAAGAAAATGGCAAATTCAGGTTTTTCTTGAACACCTCCCCACCACCTTGGGCCTGTTTCAGTGATTAACAATCCCTTACATGAAGAAATTCTTCCTGATATCCAACTTGAACCTCCTCTGGTACAGCTTGGTGCCATTTCCTCTCATCATGTCATTAGTTGCCTGGGAGAAAAGTCTGATGCCCATCTTACAACACCCTAACTTTTTTTTCTCTGCAGAAGAAATAGCATTCTAAATTCCTAATTTCTCGTCTATAAAAAGAATCCTATTTTTTTTAATTAAAAATGTTTATTTTATCTCATTTCAACAATGCTGTTATTTATAAATCAGTTTCCATGTTTATTAGTAATTTAGGTAACAAAATGAAATCTAGACTTCAGACAAGAAATATTTAACACTTCAATCTCATTGATTTCATCTAATGTTTGGAACCTTTCTATCTTCGTGGATCTAAATGTCAGTATTTTCTTTTATTTATAATAAAGCCAGATTTCCATTAAAGATCAGCCACTCACAACCTTAACAGAATAAAAAAGGGACCTAAAAGAGGTACTAACAGTACTTCTCATAAAATATCTACATTTGTCCTATTCTATTCATTTGAATTAAGAGTGTTTGTTCAGCTTCTTGACATTGACAATTGACAGATCAAGAACAGGTTTTAAACTATTTAGATTTTTTTCTTTCTCTAGGGTTCACTGAGATCAGTGGAAGAAAGACATTTGCTGAGTGAATTTCAGATGGCATAGAGTCAGCTGTATAATAATTATTTCCTTGCAAATGGAGGTAAGTAACACTGAGTCAAATTTTATACTGCATCATTGAATTAGCAATATTCCTAAAAACTCAGAATATTAGTTTTATGTTATTACTTGTTGTAGATTTGGTCATGAATTTCCCCTGCTTTTTATCCAAACACCAGGACTAATGGGGGACTTGGAGCTCTTTTATTTTTTGAACTTGGAGGATATTAATCTTCTGAAAACACAGTGCTTCAGATATGGTAGCAGTTCCAGACAAAAGATACAATCACATTATTGTAACTAATAAGGCAGAAGTCATTTGCATCCAAGGTTTCTGTAGAAGTATATTTACATATTCTTTAATATGAAACCTGACTTGACATTTTTCAACAAAATGAATTACCTGTTAACACAGTTCTACAGCAGAAATGACTCATACTACCAAACAGCCTGATATAAAGTGAGGTGTAACTACCCCCATCAGGTATTTTCTATTTTTGAAACCTGCTAGGCAGGACTTCTATTCAAGTTTTCTGAAAAGTTTCCTCCCACTAGGAGATTTCAACTAGGTTTTAAAATGTCACAGTACACAATGGAGGAAGCTGAATTTGTAGTGCTCTGGATTATTCTGACCTGTATGGAGACATAGAGCTAGAAGAGTAATTTGCAAGTGGATTTGAGGAGAACCAAATTCTTTAACCACCCATCTGCAAAAGGAGGCATTTTTTGCCTCCTGAGATTCATTGAATTCTTAAGCAATATTTCCTGCAACACCAAAAAATTTTTAATTGATGCTTATATAACAAAAATGGGCTTATAATGGAAAGACAATGAATTGACTAAAAATCTCTCTCTAAAAATTATCCACGTCAGGAAACAAAAAAATTACTTTTGTTCATATGAAATGCATTTAACCTGAAGTACAGAGACACTTGGAGAATTTCATTTTGTTTCCACGTCATTGCTTTCACTCTTAAAATCTGTGATGGGGACCATATTGTTAGTTCTGTGGGTAACACTTCATAGTGTTATAAAAAACTTATTGGAGAGGTGAGCGCAAAAAGTTAATACGTGATTTTTGCATGTCTGAGACTAATTTTCCACTGTTTTTTATCCCTAAAATATGTGCAATCTCTTTAATTGCATCTGATAGGAGGGATTTGAAGGAGAAAAGAACATTCTGTGTTAAGGCATGTGTTTCAGGTTTAAGAGGAAGAATGGCAGAAAGCTTAAATACAGGAATAAGAGAAAGAAGTGATAATGACTTTAGCAAACAAGCTTCCCACTAGCCAGACACGATTCCTGTTATATGTCAAATACACCCCACTCACAAACAGGCTCCCTCCTCTGCTAATGTTTTGCTTGGTCTGGAATACAACTTGCATTGCATCAATAAGTCTAAATGGATATTTGCATCTCCTTTGTTCTAGGCCAGCTTTAGCCTTTTTAGACTCACTGCATTTTTTCAGTGCTGTGCTAGCATGGCATAACGTGTTCAGCCCAGAATGATATTTGTAATACAACCCCCTCAATCTCTAAAACTTTAGCATTAGCTTCTATGTCTGGGCTGAAAACAAATTTTCTGACTTGATCTTTCTTAATTCCAGGATAGCTTTGGACAAAATGCTACCTGAGCATGTTATGTAAGTTGCTACTTACTGCTGTTTTTTCCTCTCACTGTACTCTGGTATTTTCAAGTAGAGAAAGATCAACTCCAGATGCCCATGCAGCTCCTCTCACCATTGTGAGAAACTTTTGTACAAACTCTGCTGGTAAGTCCAAACTGAAATTCAAACACTGCCTTAAAAATGGAGTTTTACCTACTTCAATTCATTTTCTCCTGAAAGAAAAACTGTGTTACTGTACCTATATTCAAAGCATTGGGTAACTTCTCCAACAGTGCATCTAAAGCTCCTTATTTTTGTTTGGCTTTTTGTTGTTTGGTATTTTTTTTAGAGCAATTACTCTATTTCATTGTCTCATCAATTCCTTACATGTTTCCAGGTTTTAGTCAACTGCTCATCATAAGAATAGCAGCTAAGGCTATTCTGATCTAGCCAAACTTAGTTTTGTGTGGCTCTTTTACTAATTGTTTAGGAAACTCTGCAGATAATACAAGACATATCTAATGGTTGTTGTATGATTTTCCTTTAGTACAGGCAGTGGATGTATAAAGCCTTCTAGAGCTGTGATCTCCATCTCTTGTAATAAACATTTAAGGTACTCATGGCAAAGACTTGATTGTACATAGTGGAAACTGGGTCCTTGGTTCAGACTGTGAGCCATTCCAATATTTCCAGATTAAAGCCGTTAGGACAAAACATAAAGAAGATGTGTTTGTTATATATTTAAAAAACCCCTTATTGATTCCTGTGAACATTAGAATCCTGTACATTCAAGTTGGGACATGAAATATATAATGAAAACAAATAATTTTAAAATCAGTATTTTAAAATAAAAAGAGAAAATTCCTTTGATTTTTAGAAAAAGTATTGTGAGATTTTTAAGTATAGACCAGTTTCCACTCCATGATGGGACATTTTAAAACACATCTTCCTCATGTGCTTCCTTTTGTACTCAAAAAGATTTTATTTATTTTTAAATCAAGCCAAGTGTGTTGGCTGTTTATTTCTCCAAATATTTATATTCCAGTAATTTGTATACAACCATACTAAAATTTTATAGTGCAGTTTATAAACTGATATAAATCATCGTGTGAAGTTAGAGCAGAACTATGTGAATCAACAAATTAAATAACATTTTTAATGTTATTTATGTCTAGAGGCAAATATTAATTTGCCTTTTTTTCTATTTTTTTTATAAATATTGCATTACCACATCACTTTTACATCTGAAAAATCTAAAAAATAAAGATTTATCTTCAGTAGTTCATTATGTTACATTTCTGGTTATACCTATGGTCAAAAGCCATCATTTTGATATTCATAACCAGGTAAGCCATACAACTCATACAAGGCATCCATTTCCCCAGTAGAAGAAATTTAGTGAAACAAAAAAATAAAATCAGAATTATGGAATAAGGTTCCTAAATCATAGAATCATTAAGGTTGAAAAAAATCTCAAAGACCATTGAGTCCAGACTTTGACTGAGCAACACCTTGTCAACTAAATCAGAGCACTAAGTGCTATGTCTATGCTTTTCTGGAACACTTGCAGGGGAAACACCTGATCAACAGGTGTTGATTGATATCGAGGAAAAAATATGTGGCACTTAGTGCTCTGGTTTAGTAGACGAGGCATGTTCTGTCAAAGGGTGGACTAAATGATCTTGGCAGTATTTTCCAGCCTTAATGATTCCATGATTAACAGAATCATATTTAACCCAATCACTGCAGTAAAACATTTCTAGCTTTCCTAGAATGGTATATAAGCATATGTAGCACACAGTAAAATCAGATTCTGATCATCAACAGTAGTCCCCATCTCTCAATCACCGATATTCCTCTCTTTTAAATTTACCCTGGTTCTACTTGTCTTAAGTTCCAGTCAACAGAAAAATTCCAGTAGATGGGTCTGTGGTTTGGAAACTAGTTTCTAGATTTATCACCTGAGAAATTATGTAATTTGAGTTTGTAGCTTGAAAAGGGAAGTTGTTGTAAATTTTAATGTTCATTGAGCACTATGTGGTTATTATGTAGAGGGAGATGGTTTCTTCAAAGAGAAAAGATTTTTTTATTTTTCATTTTGATTCTAATCAAAGTGGAGACATTTCCATGAATGACTCAATAATTCTTCTGTTTAAAAAGTCATATTCCTTTTCCTGTTCAAGTGATAGAGTTTCAGATAATGATAATACAGCCATTCAAGATCCTCAGCAATGCATGGTAAGAGTGTTCTTAGCTGGCATACATTTGCAGCTCCTGAGTTAGAAAATAGCCTTTTCTTAGTTTGGTAGGGAAATAAAACTTGACATGGAATTAAATAATCTAGATTACATAGAGACATTGCAATTACGAAAAGCTGTGGTGGACTGGTCAACACACTCCTGGCAAATTCCAGAATGAAGTCAGACTGTTTAGCACCAACCTGCACCACAGTTTCTAAGCTTCCTTCCCCTGCAGGCTTCCCTTTAGGGAAGGACCACAAGGCATTGCTCTTTATTTGTGTTTCAGTCTCTTTAATCAAGTTTCTGTGGCAGCAGGAAATTATTTTCCTAAAGCAGTCAGTCTGGTCACAGTGGAAGGATTTACATAAGAGTTGACAACAATCTTGAATGGTTCCCACTCAGTATTGGGGTGACTGGTTAATTCTCTTTCTCCATCCACTTATTTGTATAACTTTGCAGCTATCACATTTTGATTTTACTTTACCATTTCTGCATCTCTCTGAATATTTTTCATGTGTCTAAACTTTCACTTCATCTTGCACAGAAAGATTTTTCTCCTCAAATCTATTTGCATAAAGAAAGCAAGGAGTAAAGCTAACACCAAAATGTATCTTTTAACTCTTCTGCTGCAAAAATATAAAAAGCTAAACTCATTTAAAGTTGTAGCTTAATAATCTCTCTCTCTATATATATATATATATATATATAGATATTGGACCAAAATTTGACAGTTGCCTGGGTACAGTTGAGAGTTTTATTTGGTGAATTATAACCAAATGTCTTCAGTCCTACTGAAAACAGATTATTTCACTACAGAGAGAGGCATTTAATCACCTGGGACTGATGAATCTTGATGATAATATATAAAGTTCAGGGAAATGAGAGAGAACCTCAGATTGGAAATTAGGTTGTTATCAGCAGAGCTATGAGATGAGTTTTTCATTTGTCATTAGGACAATTCAGAATATAGATTATTAGTTCTATAAACAACCTGTGATTGTTCTTAGTCTTCTGAGGGAGCAAAATTCTGCTGGTAATTACATTTACCTTTGTAATGGTGTTTTATTTCATTTAGTGGAATTGTCTTTTCTAAAAAAAATCACTGTTCTTAGAAAAAGAAATAGTCCTTCTTGAACCACTTAAATATAAAATATTTTCTAAAATCATATTGACAGATTTGGCCCAAAACCTTGATGTGCCTGATTGCTGTTCAGAGTAATTATCTTTTTCTTCTGTGGCACTTTCCTTACCTCACTTCATTGAGGAATTGTGAAAAGCATGGAAGTTTTATCTTCATCCTATGCAATCTGAAGATGACTGAGCTCTCCCCAGGTCCTGCCCTGGTCATGTGGATTAGTAAAATGAGCTTTTATTCACCTGTTTTGCCCTACATGCTCTCTTTTCTTTTCAAGAGTTGACCTTTTTGTCCTTCTTTTAGCAGTCCACATTAAAGCTTTTCTTTGTCCCTCACACCACCCCACATGTTTAAAATGTTCTTTGAGGCAAAGGATCTATCTTATCTCTTTATCTTAAAATCAATATTTGAAAAAAACTTTCCCAAACTTAGTTAAACTCCCATTTTATGTTTCAAGTCAAACTGAGAGGTATCAGTTAAAGTGTCATATTTTGGCAATTGCTGAGGAAGTTCTGGTCTCTTTTTATAAAAATAAAAATGATAAATGAACTTATGAACAACAGTGTTATGCTTTTGTCACTTCCAGATTACATTTTATGACATTGAGTCCACTAATGTTCTTTTCCACCCTTTTTGCTTAAGTGTTATGACTATCTGAAAAATTAGCAATAGAAATAGCCATGAATACAGTTCTGCTATTTCATCTCTAAGAGGAATATAATAACTCATAATCTTGTGACTTTCTGTTCAAATGCACCACTTTATTAGTTTTACTTTTGTAGAGATTTTTTTTTTAGCATAGCATATTTATAACTGTCACTTTGAACCTGATTCAAAAAACACTTTTATGTGTGAGAAACAGTTAATAGCAATTTTCTTATGGTTGTTTCTGTCTACAGCAAAGCATTTTTCTGCCCATGGAAAGCCTGGGGTTTGCACTTCTCTTGACCAGTTTGTCAAAGCCATATTGCTATCTTTTGTTCATTCTCCCTAAGAATCTCTAGAATATTCTGTTTCATCCCACTGAGTTACTTCTTTTTTTTTCTTCACTTTTCTTCAAGAACCTAAATGGAAGCTGCAGTCAAATTATCTTCCTTGTTGATTGCACTGAGACCATCACTCTGATCTTTTTATTTTTTTCCACTGAATTCCTTTCCCCATTGTGTCAAATTCAAGCTTCAAAGGTCTTTTTGTGCTTCCAGCATCACCCACCACCCTATGTTCCTGGCTTTGTCCCATTTTAGTACCTTCTCTATAGAATTAATATGCCACACTTGGTGACACCTGGACACCAACCTCTTATCACAGAATGACAGAATGATCTAGGTTGTAAAAGACTATTTGAGATCATCAAGTCCAACTTATGACCTAACAGCTCCCCATTAACTAAACCATGGCACTGAGTGCCATGTCCAGGCTTTTTTAAAATATGTCCAGAGACAGTGACTCCACCACCTCCAAGGGCAGACAATTCCAGTGCCCAAACACTTTTCCAGTGTGAAAATTCCAGAAGATTTTTTTTTTTTTTTTCTGATGTATAAAACTTCCCCTGGTGCACCTTAAGGCTGTGTCCTCTCAATCTGTCAGTGGTAGCCTGGGAGAAGAGACTGACCCCCACCTGGCTACAACCACCTTTCAGTCAGTTATAGAGAGTGATAAGGTCAACCCTGAGCATCCTTTTTCCCAGGTTAAACAACCTCAGTTCCCTCATCCATTCTTCACAGGGCTTGTGTTCCAAGCCCTTCACCAGCCTGCCCTCCTACCCTCCAACAGATCGACACGCGCTCCCTGTTTGGTTCCATCTGGAAATTTACTGATTGTGGACTCAATCCCCTCATCCAGATCATCAATGAATACATTAAACAGGATTGACCCCTGGAGGACACCACTGGAGCCTGGCTCCCAGCTGGATGCAGCACTGCTCACCACCACTCTCTGGGCCTGTCCATCCAGCCTGTTCTAACCCAGCACAGAGTGCTCTTGTCCAAGCCATGGGCTGCCAGCTTTTCCAGGAGTGTGCTGTGGGAGACAGTGCCAAAGGCCTTGCTGAAGTCCAAATAGACAACATCCACAGCCTTTCCTGCATCCACCAGGTGGGTCACCTTAGGAATCTTATGGAAAGGTCTCTGTGAACTATCAATATTTCATGCTCCTGAAACCATACACTAATTTTGATTTTCTTCTAAATGAAGAAATCCTTCTAGGGGACCATATCTCCACAGATTCTGGAGTGAAACCTGTGAATAGATATTGCACTTTATCAAAACAGAAAACAATCCAGTCACACTTTGCTTCTCTTATTTGTGAAAAAATTGCCCCTCCTGTGGGAACCAATCTTTGTTCTCTTTGGAGAACAATAGGCTTGGGAAGAACTGATATGGTTGGTTTCAGTTGAAAGACTGTGTTATTTGCTGGCAAACTTTCAAAGTATAATATAATTTCTGGGAAGAACATCAATCATGCTGCAAAATGCCTCTAAGCCAGGTTTAACTATTTTTTTGTGGTTTTATGGTGCTTTCTTCTGCTTTAACAGGCACCACATACTTTTCTGGGAATTCACCCTACTGCAGTGAGCTGAAAGAGTTTCCTAAGTACAAAATTTTACGGATTTATCAAGCATGACTGGTCTTGGATTTGCCCTACTGGATATTTAGCAGAGGGCTTGTCTTGCTACATGTTTATAGTGCTTGTAATTGGGGGAAATACTCATGTATTAATCAACTGCAAAAAAGAAAGAATTGTTGTTTCCATTAATTTATGAATGATATATATGTAAAATAAACATGAAATGGCAAAGACATAAAAGAAAATAATTTGCAATGGTTTATTGCTTGTTTCCACAGATAAAAGATCATTATTGAAGCAGGGTGTAAGTCTGGGGTTTGCAGAGAAAAAAGAAGAAATTACTGGCAAAAGAAAAGAAGTGGAAAGAAAAAGTTCATGTTCAGTAATAGAAGACAGAAACAGCTGGTCTTTCTAATGAAACAGGTTATATAATTTATTCTCGTTTTTACATCAAAGTAATGACACAAGTTTGGCAACATTGTCATTTTACACCAACTTATTGGTCTACCAGAAAATGAAAATATTCTAATGCTACTGGAAGCTCTTTTGACATTGCTTGGCATCATGTGCAATATGAAGTCTGTTCATGTGAAGATTTTGAAGTTCTGAAGATTTTGGATGTGTGCAAAATTCTACATATTTCTTTGAAAAACCTTCTTAGCCAGTTCTTGCTTTCACTGGCACTTAATATTTCCTAATGTCATCAGGTTCTATTGAAACAGAGCTAAGAAAGTTCATGCAGCTTTGTTTCTGTCTTTATAGAGAAGTTGTAAAAGATTTTGTTTCTGAATATCTTCTTAAGGGTTTAATAATAATATTTGATAATGTAAAATATATTAAACAGAAGTTATGTGAGCCCAGCTGTAAAGAATAAGAACAACTGAGTTTTGAATTCAAGATACTGAGCTTTTCAGCATATGTTTCAACATCTCATAACTTATTACTTACAGAACAGTTCACCTCACTCTGTTCCCATCATAAAGAGGGTTATAAAATGAAAATATATAAATCATTTATCTTTCAAGTTGTCACAGAGGTAAACCTTCAAACATCTGTGCATTTATGATTTGACTTGCAGTTTCAAAGCAAATCTCTTCATGAAACTTACTCAGCATTGATTTTCTTTTATTCTTACGTGTACAAATACATATAATTTTTTTACAAAACCTTTTCGTTTTTTTGTTTTTTGTTTTTTGCAGTAAGCTATTTTTTAAGCAAAGCTGCGCTACAAAGGTACTTTCTATTGATTGTCTAAATCATGAACCAAGAAAACAAGAAAAGAAGGAGATATCTAAATAAGGAAAATAATCCTACCCATTACTCAGCAAGTACATTGACTCATTTAGTTTGATTTTTTAGTGAAAATATCTTTCCTATTTTCATAACTGACAATCCTTTTGTCAATAAAATTACACACACACAAAAAAAAAAAAAAAAAAAAAGAGACTATACCCAGAAGTAATAGCCATTGGAGAAAAACTGCTGGAATTTGCAAAGAAATGTAGCTCAGAGGAAAAAAATATAGTCTTGACTATTTGCATTCTATTAGAGAAAAAAAGGAGTGTAACTGTGAGCAGCACAAGTTAAATTTTATTTACTCTCATGAGATACTTGAGAAAATGTTTAAAATTGAAATTGCCTGTAGAAATTATTCTGTATGTCCTTTAAAGAATAAAAGTTTAATAATTTCACTTCATCAAGTCTTTTCTATTCTTCCTTTTGAAAATTCTTTAAATTTTTTTCCTTATTCAACTAGTAAGACAATCTTAAATCTCTTGTATAAAAATGAAACTGAAGGTAAAGAACAGAGAAGCACCACCACTGAATTTTTTAGCTTTTACTCCATATTAATTTTGGACTTCTGAGTCATGAAGAGTAGCTGAAAATGATACACCTTAAAAAATCATAATGAATATGTATTTTCTAATAAGAGCAAAAACTATAACATTTCTGAGCGTTTCCACTGAATTTTCGGATAACAGTGTAACTGAAAACAAATCAGAAAATAAGATAGTCACTCTACTGTTTGATACTTTCCCTATTTTTAAATATTTATTATTATGATGTTTCCTTTTCTATTTTATACATTCACTTCTCTTAAATTTTGTCCATTCTTGGAGTGTTTTAAAATGCAATCACTTTTCAGGTGGTCAGCCCTTTTAACCCTGTGCCAGCTGTAGTCAAACACAACAGCAAGGAGGAAAGAATATGGAAATTGGGGTTTCTGCCTTTTAGGGTGAGGTAGAATCTATGCTTACACATTGTAAAAATCTTAGTGTCACTGAGCAAGTGACCTGCTCCTGGGTTGCTGATGCTTGTGACGGGTGTACGTTTTTCATGTTCTCGTGTCCAAGCTCATGCTGTTTTTCCTTGAGACAGCTTATATCTGTATATAGGCAACTTGGTGCTACCTTTCTTAAAACGGTATTTCCTTCTTTTTTAATCTCAAATACACTGTATAGGATCTGTGTAAATATTAGCATATTGTCCCAGGACATATTTATCTAGCACATTTTCTCCTCAAAAGCACCGTCAGCAAAGCTGACTCCCATATCACCTAGAACAAGGCATTTCTCTTTAAAGCTGTCATGTTGAAGGGTATCTCTGCTACACATCATGCAATTCTCATATCCATATAATAGTATTGTAAGCACATATATTTTATGCATTTCGAGAAGTATATAAATATAGGTGACACTCCTCATTGGCTTTGTTCTGACTCATAAACTGGGAAAAAAACCCTATCCTCACTTGTACCTATAATATTCTTTACTGCAAAATCCCACATCACCTAGCTTATTATTTCTCTGATTTATGTTAGAGCTGTTGAATACAAAGCAAATAAATGGTTGAAACACTCCTTCTTTTTTTGTGGTCTCAGGCTGTATGCCAATCTCTTCATTCAGGTGTATAGTATCATTTCTTTTGTGGTGGATTAAAACCAACATAGTGATAGAGACAATATATTATCATTATTACATAATTTGTGATGAAGAAAGAAATCTATACCCTCTGCCAATTGAATGTGTCCTTGCTTTATGGAGGTGAATGACTTGTCTTTATATTTGTAGCAAAAGTTCAATTTTGTCTTTGATAGAACACTGTCATATATAGTGTAAAGCTTACGCAAGTATGTCATTAACTTAATGTGCAGCAAATTTTTGCTGGCAGCTATTGACTTTTAAAGCATACTATAGCAGTTTACACTAGCAGAAGATTACTTTGGGCTGATAATAATCTGACAGTGATGGACTTTCACTGCATAGTGAAGTTTCACATTGGTGAGAGTTGGGAAGCAGAAATTAAAATGAGATTTTTTAACAAAAAATAAGCACAGTTCTGTTATTTATGTTTCCATTTGTTACAATAACTTTATATGAAATGCAAAAATTGTAATACTTTGAATGTGCAGCTAATATAAAATATGAAGTTTTTCTAGCATGAGTGGTTGGGTTTTGTCTGTGGATTTTTTGGGGGGTTTTCTCTCCATTTCTAGCAAAATTATGTGATATTTTAATATCTTATAACTATGAAATTATTTGATCCTGCCCTCCTTTTTCCTTTTATTGTAGACTGGATTGCTTGAAAGAGCATGCTTCTTGGAGATTTTTATAATTCACCTTTAAATCATGCAAACAAGAAGTTTCAGCAATTTTCAAGTAATTAATTGTGATTAATTAAGGAATGCTTCCTTACATTCCTCCACATCTTGCTACTGATCTCAAGCCATATAAAAGAGTACCTCATAGCAATGAGTTCATAGTTTTCTTAAGTTTATCTTTTCACTGTTCAGGCAAAAATGTATTAATTTTTTCCGTGAGAAGTCACTTAGTATCAAGTGTTAATAAATCAGTAAAGTTTCTGGCAATGGGTAGATATCCAAATTTTGGCCAGCAAGCATTAAAATTTAAAAACTTGTTTTGTCATAACTCTCATAGGCTGTCAGATTAAAAATCACTGGAACTAAAGTCAGCTAAAGTCAGTTTTCAAAAGGGATGAAGTTATCTACAATGACTGCAAGGTAGAGCATTCAGGCCAATACAGACTTCAATTATAGTGTCTGTTGAAGAATAAATATTTAATCCTAGTAACTGTGTCAGATAGGAGTTCATATAGAATTCTTAACTCAACTGAAAGGATTTATGACTCAACCCCCAACAAACAAACAAACATTGAACTACAAACAAACATAGGAAGAAGATTTTGAATTGCAGAAAATGTATTCTGTCCTTCAGTTATGTAATTGAGTCTCAAGCAAGTCACATTGGAAGTTAGGTTTTCCAAAGGCTTACTTCTATCTTTGTCATTTGAATGTCCTCAGTTGTGAAAATTAAGATATCTAAGGAATTCTCCTTGTTTCAGAATGCTTATTCTGTTCACGAGGCATACAGTCTTACAGTTGATATTTGAAACTTTTGAGACCAAAGAAATAAATTGGACTACATTACAAAAAGTTGCAAAAGCTATCAATGAGTCAACAATGCAACTGTGATGTTATTAGTAGGGCCTGTTCTGCCTCATCTGTAGGCATTTGTAACAGCTGCACTTCTGCAAAAGAAGGAAATGTTTTGACAATTATGGTAAGCAAATTGCAAAAGGAAATACGGTACTAAGTTATCAACATAGTCCCTAAATAAAACATGCCATTTCTAATGTAGTCCTAATGCTGTTCAGCCTTCCATTAGCAGAGATCTCTGGATAGCCATAGGCAAGCATCAAATATACAGTAGTTTATAATGGTAATTCATACAGTGATAAAGCAAAAACATAACTGTGCACTGAAAAAAGACAAACTGAAATTTGCCTCTAGGCAAAGCCTTGTTTTCCATAAACAAATTAACGTGCAGACTTTACTTCATTGATGTATGGAGCATTTAGTTACATATTTCTTTTCTTCTTTTCTAGCATTTTCTATGTGATTTAGAATCAGATACTGGTGTATCTTGTACAAATAGTCAGGAATGTGAGTAATGGACCTTAATGTATGCTGAAGTATTAATGACTTTTGCAGTGCAAGAAATGTTTCTCATGTTCAGAAGAAAAACAAACTGATGTGAATATACTGAATATACTGCAGGAAGGCAAATCTGTTATAATATTTACAGTAGTTGTGGTTGCAAGAATCCTGCTAATAATGGCCTATGTAAGCTATACAACTTTTAAAGAAGTTCTCTTACAATAAAGGAAACTAGTTAAAAGTATGATTTTATTTCTGGTTTTCTTTTTATTTGAATGAGTGAGGTTTTGGCTCTTTTGTTGTTGGTTCATTTATTTTAATTTTTCCCCTATTTTTATTAATTTGTTACCAAACTAATGAGAAGGGGTTGGAGATTTCAGTTGTCCTTTGAATGACTCCTAGAGTAGCTATTTGTTCTTTTCTAAATAAAGACATTCAAATTTTTTCCTGGATTTCCCAGTCTACTTTGTGTAATTCCAATGTTTGTCATAGGCTTTAAAAATACAAGCCTGTCATGCAGTGCCTTATGAATAACGTTCAGACATGAATAAGGTGTTTGAAAGAGGAGGCTGTTCAGTTTGCTGACAATTAAATTTCAGACCATTCACTGAAATTGCAAACTGCCACATAATTGTAAGGGGGAAATAAATGAAACTTGTCTGAAATAAGGAATTCTAGGCCAATGAGTCACCAAATAGCTCCATTACAACAGATACCATGTTGTGGAAAATTTGCAATCGTGGTATGAAAGCATCAGTAATACAATATTCTTTCACATTACTTAGTTATAAAACTTAAGGTTTTGAAACCTTCAGAACTTGAATGAAATGTTCTGTACTCAGAGTTAACCCATTCATCTCATATTTAACACATTGGGAAATTTAATTACTTTTATTCAAGGAACACACTTTTCCCAAAATACACCTGTTTTTAAAAAATGTGAATCTTATTCTTTGTCAATGTGAATATTTTTTCACTCTTTTTCCAGCACTCACTGCCTGCAGTCTTTTGAATTAACAAATTTTTTTTACTCTCTTGAATTATTTGAGTGTTTTCTTGATCAGTATGTCAAAGTTTCAAGTGATGTGACACACCTTTCATGCAAAGGCTAACCATGTTTTTTTCTGAAGATGTGCTTTATATGTAAACTGTAAAAATACCTGATTCCACTTCTCAGTCATAGAAGAGCAATGGAGGCTTTATATTGTCACAATGAAATTGAAAGGCCCGTAGAGAACCAATAAGTAAAAGGAGTCAAACCCCAGAAATGCTTCAAAATTAAAAAATAAATCATCAATAAGCAGAGAATAACACTTTACAACTGACTTTGCTTACAGAAGTCTTCAACTGATGAATAAGTACACATACACCTAATTTGTTGGTAAGCTTGTTGTTAGTCAACTTTCTGTGAATTTTCTGCAGGTTTATGGCTGAATTTTCTATCAAACTGATGAATTGAATCTGGGCATTTATTTTGTAAAACTGGGTCTTCCATGGGTAGAGATCAAAGAAAACGAAGGTTGTAGCTGGCGGGAATAAAAGATGAACAGACAAATACATTAAAGCTGCTTGCTCTGAGATGAGTGAGAATGCATGATGAGTGCTCTTTGATATAGTTGTTCTATGCTAGTCAATGACTTTTAACTTCCTGTTCTGTTCCACACCTCTCCTTAAACTGACATTTCTACCATGGACAATTTCAGCTCTCTGATCACATGCTTCTGTTGGGATAGCTGTAGAGCTCATTATATGAAAACTTGTAAGATTACTAAGGAGACAAGATGATTATAATTTCATGTCAATTCCCTGCCCACAGCACAATGATCAAATTCTAGTGGCTACTAAAGATATAGGATGGATGTGTGTAAACTGTTCAGATTTAAGTGGTAAAAACTATTGAGTTTTGGGGATTTAAGAATAGTTGTACCTGAATATTTTAAGGACAAATTATACTTGGCAGAAGGCATTACAACTATAGTGCTCATAGATACTGAATCTTTGGGAAAGAAAGCATGTCACAAAAAAATTTATTTTTAAAGACTTCTGTGTTTATCAAATAACAGGAATAGGAAGGACTTCCTGATTTAGAATTGATCTATGGATCACAGCTGGGATTTTCAGCTGAGCTTGAATAAACCCTTGTTCAGCAACAAGAGTTTGAATATTAGAAATAAAAGCTTGCATTTCCAGAGAGCTGTTTTGTCAATCACATTGGAAAAGTAATTGACGAACATAAGGAGGAAAATTGTGCTAATAAGAGAACTTTGAAAAAAACCTCAAGCTGCAAACATATTGCAAAAATATGCTTTGTTAGGCCATTTGTATGAACAGAGAGCGATTAATAGCTTCAAAGAAACTGAAGTGAAACTACTTGAAGTATTGAATCCTTCTCCTGTAAAGACTTTTTGTCTTGCTTTCTGAGCCGTTTCTGGGAAGTGCTCATTTCAGATCAGCACTTCAGTGCTCCTTGATGCATTTTCTTCTATTTCCTCTACTAGAATCTAGTTCTGCAACATTTACTGACTATTATCTAGTTACCTTCTCAATTATCTATGAAACGCTATTTTTACCTGAACATTTACCTGGACCTATACTTATTACCTATAATAAATTAATACTTTTATTAAATGCAGTAAGTGAATATGAGATGTGTTTCTACTGGCATGAAGTATAGACCTCTCTGTTCTTCAGGAGTTCTGTTCATGGCCTTATCACACTCCCAAATAAGAATATTTAGGTATAGACCAAAGAAATCAGCAGGGTATTTTTAAATCTCCCTGTAACATGAAATTTTGGTAGTATCAAAATCTCTCTAGAAAATTATGATCCAGATTCTTTAATATGTTAAAAATTGTAGTTGGATTTTGTTTATTTTTTTAAATAAGATATGAAGATAGGATATGGAATTTCATATTCTTCTAATGACTTGAGATCTCAACTAAAATCTTCATGGGGAGTTCATCAAACAAGCTTTAGCAGCACTTACACATTTCCCCTTTTAGTAACTGTTTTATATTAAGCCTGAAGGAAGCTGAGGATGATTTTTTTCCTGTAATTTATGATATTTTTGTCTTTACAACTGATTGCAACAGTTGTAAAAATACTGTGTAAACAGAAATATCATAAAACACTCATTAAAAAAGTCTTCTAAAGCCAGATAAAGAACAGATTTTCTATGGCAGCAGATGATACAAACATGAATTACCCCCCAGATATAATTGCATTCAGCTTTGTTGCCTTTTAAATACTGTTTTATAACACATTTATGACATGAAAATAAAAGAAAAATAAAAGCTATATAAAAGGAAATTTGATGACATGATATTTCTTGATTATGGGGAAAAGAGATTTAAAATTAAAGTAGCTAATCTGTGATGGAGGCTATACAAACTTCTTTAGAAGGATGATATCGCCAGTCATGTTGCTTCTCACAACTGAGGAGTGTTTTTGTTACAAGCAGATAGTGACCTTCTTAAAAAGGCAAATACTGTTTCAAAGGAGTCTCTGAAAAAACTTTATCAATAATTCTTTTTCACAGGTCTAAGCATTTTGCTGTTTATTTTGTCTTCACTGTTGAAAAAACTTCACTGAGTCCTAGGTTTTATTAATTCTCTTTCTTCCACTGCCATGGTCAAAAATTTCCATTTATAACACTGCAGCAGGCTATTAGGAAGTAATAGTCGGAGAATTAATCTTTATCCATTTGTACTCTTTTTTAAGAATGACCTCTTTGTATTCTACCAGAAGGACAAGAGCAGAGTTTAATTCAACAAGCACTAATAAAATGTAACCGAATTATCTGAGAAGAAAGAGAGAGTAAGAGAGAACGAGCAAGAAAGAAGAAAAAAGAAAAGAAAAACCTGCCTGACATACTGTTGATGATAGAAAAAAACCACAATGGAATAGGTAGAAGGGAGTAAGGAATAAAGATAAACACATTCCTTGATTTAAATAATGATAATAAGAGGATTTAGAAACTCCATGAAGTGTACAGTGAGTCACCTACTAAGTTTGTCACAAACATATTATTGGATTTTGTGAATTCCTCTGAATATTTGGTGTCTTATTTGCATCCCAGTGAATGCTAAGGTTATTTTTATTTGTTTACTTAGCCATTATTGGAAACTTTATTTTATTGAAAAAGCTCCTTCTCTTTCTATGTGAAACTGCAGAGCCCCTGATTAGATCAAATCTCTGGATTGACCTGATGAGGGTTTCTCAACAAAGGGATCTGAACGTGACTTTGTAGCAGCTCCAGTGTAAAGATGTTAAAAACAAAAATTACTGTTTTCTTAACCAGTTGGCAAATGGTTTTTATTCCTTTATTCAGCTTTGGCAGAAGTACTATAACTAAGTTGACAGAGTTCAGGTTTGTATGTCTCAGACATAATTCTATTTTTCTAAGTAATTTTTGGTTACTGCTGAGCTATTCAACCCCTGTTCTCATGTACAAGTTGGGCTTCTATCACATGAATATTTTTTTTTTTCTGTGTTTGAGTTGTTCTTATTGTAAGGTTGGTTGTCTCCTGCCATCTCATTTCTCTTTTCTATTAGTATGAATGTCATATTTTTATTGAATGACCTTTTCTTAATCTATTCCTACATATCTGGTGAAATTTAACATGGAGCTACTATTTTTTGTTTGGAAGATAGACTTGAAATGTATGCTAAAAAGAATAAAATTGCTTTATTTTTTTTTTATATATATATATATATATTTTTATTAAGCAACATTACAAATAAAGCTGCTTTGTAAATAGAGGGCAGAATAAAATATATGAATCAGCAGCATAGCAACTTTTCTTAAAGTGACAGTTTTTAATGTAGAAAAGTGTACTTTTAAAAAATATTGTAGCAAGTTGAGAAAAAAATGTCAGTGTCATTTTGAAAGTGACAATACCTATACCTGAGGCCATCTTTTGTTTTTGCAGGTAAGTATAGCCTTTATTCTTTAATTTCCATTTGAGTCGCTGAAATGACTTATGTTGTTTATAATCAGTGTTTTGTGGCTTTGCAAGATGTAAGAGAATTCACAGTTCCAGGATTAGAATCAGGGTTTGAGAGAACTGAAATTGGTTTCCATATTTCTAGAGGCAGAATGTTTCAAAAGTTTAGAACATTGGATCATGACAGTGAAGCAAATAATAGATTTGTATGAGCTTTGTCAAAGCAGAATAAGTTTCCTTTATTAATGTTACATTATTCAAATGTGGAATTTCCTTGTTTTAACTTTAAATCTTGGAAACACAGATTACTTGGAGACCCTTCATACACATGTGTCTGAGAACTGCTCAGAAAAAAGCCATTCCTTTCCAGCACTTCTTGTGAACAATATTGAAAAACGCTTATTACCCTCTTTCAAACTCCTACAAAATGTGCTCAAGCCACAGGAATTTTCAGGCTAACAAACTGAAAAGGAATTCAATATAGACACCAAGAAATTAATTCAGCAGCCACTGTCACAACCAGAAATTTTCCCTGGTTGCACATTTGTTGCTGTTGCACATTGATACCATATTTGTAAGTCTGCTAGACTGTTTTTTATATGCGGTGTCAATGCTTGCAAGCCTGTCACCCTTTGAGGTGTAAATTTATAAGACTAAATCTCAAGAGAAGTGCAGCAAAAGTATTTCACGCCAGAAATGCATCTAGCTGGTCCTCTACCAGTTCTCTACTCTCACTCATCTGAAAAAAAACCATTCCAAAACCCTCAGTGTGAGCAATTATAGACATGTCCTCCTAACATTAAATAGCATTTGAATTATGAACAGAATTGTGAGTTTACTTTTTTCCATTTTTTTTACATTATGCAATTATTCTATTTTTTCTGTAAGTGTTTTCATTATCATAACCGTTTGATACCTAAACCTTTTTAGAATCCTTGGTTCCAGTATGGTCAGTAGCTTACGCATGCACTATTTAAAAAATTATTTTCTGACCTTTTGACTTCATTCAGTGCTACCTATGAAGATACATTCACAGAACACTTTTACATATATTATATTTTTATTATTTAATTATTCAAATTATAAAGATAAACCTGGTAGAATTTAATCAAAATAAGTTTTCAAGGTTTGTACTTAAAAAATAGTAAAAAAATATAAACATTTTATTCATCTGCAGAAAGGGAGAGGAACTTTTGAGGGAGAGTGAGAGACTTGGATAGAAAAGAGTATATATATACATATAAAAATATATTTATGCATTATATATTTTATATACATGCAAGAAATTATTCTGGACTTACTCAGTAAAACAAAACAAAACCATGCAATTTGAAAGCACACTGGATTTGGTCCAAGTTCTCATTTTCAGTTATGATTTCTTTGTTCAGACATCAGTTGGGCTGAGTATATACATTGCAGAACATAAACTAATTTATGGCCCTTACAACATTACCTAACATGTTGTTAATCATCTTGCATGTTGTGAAATGTTCTAATGGTAACAGCCTTCCCCTGCTTTGGAATATCATTGATTCATTGCTTACACTTTTCCTTTAAGGAACTGAGATGGATGCTCTCAAGATGTTGTCCATATATCTAATGGGACTCTAACTCACAGAAGAACACAAACGTACTGTACACAGATGCTTCGTATTCTTTTTGTATTGAATTCACTTTAGGGTCATTTTATTACTCTTAGTAAGATAATTGCTATAACAAATTGAGGGGAACATTTTTTTCACACTGATTACAAATACAAGGAAGAACATCACAAAGACAACATGAAGTTCATTGGTTGCATGGTGCAAAAACCATTGTTTCAGGTGAAACATTCTCTGCAGTATTAAATGGTATATATGATAGTTGAAAGCAAATATTTATGTTCTGTGATATTTCATTAGTTATGACTGTTGTTTATGTTGGCTTTACTCTCCCTTAAAATCTATAAAACTTCATTGTCCCTTCTGAAATACAGTTTTTGGAGAAATTACCAGAGAATCATTTAATGGTTTGGGTTAAACTTAAAAAAACACCTAGGTCCAATATCCCTGTCATGGGAAAGGACACCTTCCAATGGACCAGGTTGCTCAGAACCCCATCTAACCTGTTCTTGAACACCTCCAGGGGATGTGGTATTGTGGCATCCACAACTTCTCTGGGACCTGTTCCAGTGCCTCATCACCCTCACCTTAAAGAATTTATTTTTAGTATCTAATCTAAAACTGTCCTCTTTCAGTTTGAAGCCGTTTCCTCTTTGATCTGCCAGTCCATAAAGTTCCTTTTTACCTGTCCTGTTGCCCTCTTCAAGGTATGAGGTCTTTCTGGAGCTACCTGTTCTCCAGGCTGAAGAACTCCAGATCTCTCTGCCTGTCTTTAAAGGAGAGGTGTCCTCTGATTATTTTTGTTGCCTTTCTCTGGACTTGTTCTAAGAGGTCCTCATTCTTAAGTTGCATACCCTAGAATTGGGTGCAACACTCTAAATGTGGTCTCAGAAGAGCAGAGTAGGGGGCAGAAACACATCCCTCGACCTGCTGGCCACACTGCTTTGGATGCAGTCCAGGGTGTGGCTGGCTTTAGGAGAGAAGAGTGGACCCTGGAACTGTGAAGTATGACTAGATTCAGTGGCTTAGTGAGTGATGACTATACTCGTTTTGCTTTGCACATTGCATTTGCACATAGTTGCGTGCACTTTTTTTTTTCTTGATTTTTTTATACTTCCATACAGATTTCAGACTTCTGATTCGGGGGCACTAGATAGATATCAGTGCAAAATCACTCCACAAAAATTTATGAATAAAGATTTTTAATATTAAAGATATTTATATTATTTATTGCAATTACAGTTATAATATTTGTAATTTTAAGAAAGCCATAAGTCTTTGTATATATTAACGTATTCATCTGACCCAACTTACAACGTTGATGCCAATGAAATCTTGCACTGAATTTATTCTTAAGGTTATGAATAATCAAAATTTTAGGTTTAAAAAGTAAAAACTTATGATGGTATAAAAATTTCAGCTAGTGATAAACATATATCTGGAAACTTGAAATTTTGAGATCCTATCATGAAAAATGTAATATATGGCCACAGGGAAGAGATGAAGCAGAAGATAGCAGTATGAAGGAAGGAAGCAGTGCAGAAAGATGATGTAAACACTGCTGTCACAGTAAACAAGCAAGGAAAGCCAGATGATACTTTTTGATTTAGACATAGCTAACAGTATTTATGGATCAATAAATATGACAAGCCAATTTCTGAAAGAGTGTGGAATGCTTGTAGGACTTTTGCCTCATTTCAGCTTGTGATAAGTTGTTCTGGTTATGGTAATTTTCCTATTTTTCATCTAGAAACTTCATTCCAGATGTAGTTTGGATAGATTGCCACACAATCTGTCCAAAAGTTTGATTACTTTCATTAATAAATTAATTAATTATTCTTTATAGGTTTCTACCAGCCCCTTAAAAAAATCTCATCTGGGATTTTTAATTATCAAAGAATAATGAATTAAATTCTCAGCATAAGTCTTAAACAGTTACATTGATTGAAATTAAGTCCATACTAAGTGGAAAAAAAGAGAAGTATTTTCACACTAAGTAACTAACTTTCTTTAGTAGTCTCAATAGAGGGATGGAACACCTTTCCTATGAAGAAAGGCTAAGAGAATTTATTCAGCTTGCAAAAGAGAAGACTGACCTAATTGTGACCTTCCAGTACCTAAAGAAAGCCTGCAGAAAGATTAAGGTGAGTTTGAAGGGACCCACAAGGATCTTTGGGTCTAACTCCTGGCCCTGCACTGCACCAAGCCCAAGAGCATTGAAAATGCTTCTGAAACTCTGTCAGGCTGGTGCTGTGACCACTTTCCTGGGGAGCCTCTTCCAGTACCCAGCCACCCTCAGGGTGAAAAACCTTTTTCTAATATCCAGCCTAAACCTTCCCTGACACAGGCTCACGCCATTCTTTTGGGTCCTGTCATTCATCACCAGAGATATCAGTTCCTGCCCTTCCTCTTTCCTAGCGAGGCTATTGAAGACCTCAATGAAGTCTCCCCTCAGGCTCCTCCAGGCTTTACAGACCAACTCACCTTAGCCACTTCCTATACAGCTTCCCCTGAAGGCCCTTCACCATCTTTGCTGCCTTCCTCTGGTTGTTCTCTAACAGCTTTGCATCTTTCTTATGTTCTGGTGACCAAAACTGTGCACGATATTTAAGGTGAGTCTGCAACATCATAGAGGGAGAGAGACATTTTACAAGAGCATATAGTTGCAGGACAAGGGTGAATTGTTTCAAACTGAAAAAAAGAAAAAAAAAAAAAAAAAGAAAAAAGAAGAGTAGGTTTAGATTAAATATTAGAAAGAAATTATTTATGATGAGGCTAGTGTAGCACTAGAACAGGTTGCCCAGAGAAGTTGTCAGTACCCCATCCCTGGAAGTGTTCAAGGCCAGACTGGATGGGACTCTGAGCAACCTGGTCAACGCAGGCCATTCTGTGATATAAAGTTTAAACAGATAATTTTATCTGAGAATGATAATTTTTATGTGTATAAGCAGTTGACATGTGGGTTTTTGACAAAGATAAGTGCTGTGTTTTAGGTGTGTTAAGCTACAGATCTCAGAACTAACAAAAATGCATTTCTGTTCTCAATTTGAAGGAGTTAAAACAATCCATGACATTTTTAAAATTAATTTTTCTCCCTGAAAAGAGTACATGATTCTACTCTTATTAATTACAAGGACTAAGAAGTGGATGGCAAATGTCAAAATAATTTCTTAACTAGGTACCATTATATTCAGAAAATATGAAGTTCTAGTCTTTGAATGTTTTTCTAAAATAAAAAAATAAAACAGTCTTTTTAGAAGTGGACTACAGCTAGAAAACTTAATTAAACACCCATGGACACCTATTGACTTGGTCAATCTGCTTGCTACCTGTCAAGAGAAACATGGGATCAAGTGAACTCAGTGCTTATTGGCATCAGCAAAAAAAAAAAAAAAAAAAAAAGAAAAAAGAAGTAATGTAATATGCAATATTTTAAATAAATATAATGATGTCACTATGTCACTTAAGATATATATATTTTTATTTAATCTTCTAAATATTAAATTTTAAAAAGTAAATACATAGAATAGGCACCAACCCCCTCCTCAAAATACAGGTCATGCTAATGAACTTCAAATTTTACTTTTGTACAAAAAGAAAAATCGGCCCTTTCTGAGGCAATTCTATGAAGCCATGGATACAACCATGCAAATAATAACTGAGGCTTAATAACTTTAAGAATAAACATAGCCTCTAGTAATTGTGTCCCTTATGTATTATGGGGTAGCAAATGGAGAAAAGGAAGCAGGGAAGAACAAAATAAAAAACCCCAAACACAGGAAAGTTTCTTCACAATCTTTTTTGCTCTCACGTACTTGTAAGCCTACTTTAGTAACTTTTCTGCCATAAAACTTAATACATATAAAATATATATATAGTGTATAACTTAAAAGTTAATTTTTTAAACATATTGAATGAAAAATACTTCCTTTACTACTTATACTTTGCTGCTGACAAATCAAAGTGTGCCCGTGCGCTGTAAGCAAAGCAAAAGCTTTGTAAGGAATTATTGTAACAGAATGCATCTTGCTTGATCACAGCATTTGAGTCAAAGTCTTATTTACAATAAACATGCAGGGTCTATGTTTTTGTTTTGCCTTGGCACTATAGCTTTTGTTACTGTTCTAGAGCACTAGTACCTAGCACATCTATTATGCCATACATTAAATGCATACCTTGTTTTGGCATTCCTTTGGTCTTCTTACTGGAGTTATTTACCAGATCCTTACATTCTAAATTTATGCCCTTTTTTTAAGGGTTTATATAACATAGATAGACTTTAATTATGTTAGATTTCTCTTACTTTTTTGTTTGAACTTGCAGATTTTCCTTACACTTTCTTTTCATTTCATTTTCTTTGCTCTTCTAGGCACCACTCAAGGCAAAAATTACTAAAGTTCCACTTGAAAACCTCACTTATAATTTTTGTTTCTGAAGCTAAACAGTAGTTCTGTCTGTTATAACCTAAAATAAACCTTGGGCAATTCTGAAGTTATAGTCTTATAAACTCATTAAAATTTTGGTAATTTTTGTGGCCTTACAGGAATCTGAAAGATGTTTAAATCTCTTACGTTTTGTATCAGATTCATGAAGTTAAAGGAAAAAACAAAATGAAGGGCTATGAAGAAACTCAAAAGAACATCCAACCTCTCTGCTGTTCAAAGATGATTTAGGATTGCCTAAGGTACTTAGGCAACTTATCAATATGCAGTTGAAACCATAAAGGGAATTCTTCAGCTTCTTCTCTTGGTTCATTTCCATTCTTTGTCCTTTTAGATAAAAGGCTTTTGGTGTCCCAAATTTTATGTTGAAAAAAAAAAAAAAAAAAAATCTTATCTACTTGGCCAGAGAGTTCAGGAAATTATTCTTTTTTTTGTAACAACCTTTAAAAATTAAAAAAATGTTTTCAATGTTTTTCTTCATGTTTTATTCTTGTAAAGTAGCAATCTTGGGAGAGTTTAATATTTGATTCTCAAGTGTCCTAGTGGCAAAATTAAAGGAATGAATTAGCAAGGGTACTAATTTGTGTATTCTTCATGCACAGTGGAATTCAAAAAAAGATAATCTCTCTGGAAAGAGTGAGCTTATTTTAGAAATCCTACATGACTTTCTGTGTGTTCATGATGAAATATTTCACAATAGTCTCTGCCATACATGGCTGCAAATACTCTGACAGAGGTGTTCACACTACTGAGTAGAACAGGACAATTTCTCTTGTTCTTTATCCTCCTAATACATTCCAAAAAGATGATTTTCCCATTACACTGCTGTTCTCTGCTTGGCCCTTCTCCACTGCAATATATATATATTTGTCTGACTCTCCAAACATTCTGCTTTGTATTTATTCATCTAATTCTCCTGGGTGTAATTCTTTGTATTTCTATTTATTGAAGTTCTTTTGGTTAATTTTTGTTCACTTCTCCAATTATCAGAATCTGTTTGATTTCTAATACCATTTCTCAGTGCGTTTGTAAAGGTTTTTAGCTATCATTTGAAAAATGTAGACTAATTTTAAATTTCACATTTCAAGTTGTTGTAATAACTCCATTAATATTAATTACTTAAATACATTAATCAACAATTATTTAATTAGCTTATATGGTTTTATCTCTTTAAAAAAAGCTACATGAATTTCCAAATAAAAACTGGATAGTTCAAAATGATACATATAAATGAAAAGAAGGAAAAATGTCCTTTTCTTAAAAACAAATGTCAATTTTCCTAGCACTAAGAATTTTTTTTTCATAGTTTTCAGCTACATCTTGAGTATTGGAGTATATTTTTACATTTACTGCAATTTTAATTTTTCCTTTTTTGTAAGTGCTGAACACTAAAATAATAAACATTATTTCACAGAATTCTGACCCGTGACATGCAAACACAGCACCTATTCATATACATGCACACACCACCTTGGGTACTGTCTGCAACAGAAATACTCAAAAAAATATCATTTTTCAATCATAGTGATTATAGAAATCTTTAGTCATTGCAGAATATTCTGCTTTATTTTTAGGTTATTCTCATATGAAAAAAAATCATTTACTATAAAGCTAAGATTTTTTTTTTTTTCTATTTTTTTATGCACTGTACTTATCAACCTAAATCTCAAATCCTTTTCTGTTTTGTTGCACCTGAGAACTGCATGATTGTAGAAATCAGGCTCAAAGGGACCTCTGGGGTCTTATGTAAACAAGTTTCATTTGCCCATCCCAACCAATTTGTTCCTTGAAACACCTCCCAGTTGAGGAGTTACATTGCTCAGTGTTTTCAGGTAAAAGCCTGCCATATGGGCTGCAATAGGCAGCTTAAATCATGACCTGCTGCTGTCTTATTCTGACTGCAGTGGGGTAGGGAAGAGCTGAGCAGCACAGCCCAGGCAGATCTGAGGGCATGGCAACCTCTGACAGGAGGCAGCAACACACAGCTGATAGTGGGTGAGACAGTAACATCTTCAGTTGACACATCTGCCTCTGAAAAATGATGTATGAGCAAGCCATAAATCACTCTTGTTGCAGAGGAATATTTAGTAAATACCTTTCAAGGCCTTTATTGCTTCCTCTCCCTAAGAATGGCACGAGTAAATTGCTGTAACAGAGTTTAAGTGTGAGGAAAATCCTGTTATATTTAGAAATATGCCAACAATTTTTCACCCAAGCAAACATGTCCACTGTGGAGGGACTGACTTATAAAGAAAGATCCACTACTCTCTTGCAACCTCTATACCCACATATATTTGTTATTTTCTGCATCATTTTTATTTCAGCTATGAAACAATAAAAATTTCCTAACCTGATGCCTTTTGGTATCTTGGGATATTTTGAGAAATATCAAGGTAGCTATTTTGAATAGGACACTGTACTGTGTACCCAGTAAAAAGGACTGAAGGCCTTAAAATACACCAGTAAGGTCATCAGTACCCTTACACCCACAAGGTAGACTCAGAGCACTTGAACCTTTACATTATTAGTAGTAGCAATATTTTATGAAAAGTATGGCCAAAGCCCTGGACTCATAGACCATTTCTTTTATAGATGCCGCTGTTCCAGAATACACATAAGAAGAAAGAAATCTGTTGCTTCTGTATATATTCCTGCACATATTCCTTAGGTACCAAAGAGAATGGAATCTGTAGAAGAGAAGACAATGGTCATGAAAGAAGGATTGAGAAAAACCAAACACAGTCTAACAGGAAGGCATGAGAACCAGGAAACCTGCTAGAAATCCCCCTTCATAAAAACATCCAATTTCACAGTTTCTCCTGGATTTTTCAACTCAATTAGTCCACACAAATTAAGAGCTTAAAAGAGTTTGCATAGGGTATCCTTAGTTCTCAATTACTAGACTGGCTTTGTTGTTTAACAAGCCTTACCCTTAAAACAGAAGATAATTTAGCGTGGATGCAAACTACAAGTCTTTGACAGAAGGGAGAATTGGACATCTGGGAGTAGGAGCTGTTTGATGATAAGACATAGATGCATTTTAGCATCCTGGACTATAGGGTTGCGTGCATTTGCTGCATGCGTTCTGCAATTGTTAGCTAAATGGAGACACCTACAGTTTGTCACTATGAGTGGGTAGTGACAGTAGAACAGACATACATATGATGGATGCTACAGCAACATTTTACCCTAAAAGAGATTTAAACACCTAGATTATGACAAAAAAAAATAACCTATCTTTTTCATTTTTTCACTACAATGAGCTTGTCTTTTCACATTTTCACTGTGTTTCCATTTTCAGTCCAGCACTTCTACTTTCTGTGGGAAGGTTCTGCAAAATCTAAGGTAGAGAGACAACTTCTGCACACAGTTTGAAGAAATAAAGAAAAAGGTAGTGTTCTCAATTTTATAAATAATATGTAAGTTGTACGATCTCCCTACTGACAGTTTCATTAAAATGCATATTTCTTACAAGAGATTTGAGTCTGTGCTTCATCTACATTCTTAAGGTGGATGATAGCGACTATTTAACAAGCCAAATGTTCTTGCTTTTGCTATGTGCCTTAGGAGTACTGAAGAAATACAAAGTCATGGAAAGGATTTTTGAAAAACATCAATAACATGCAAAATGTGTCAGATTATATACACGCAGTGAGTAAGGAAAATATAGTAAATATTAGTATGGGGAAAGTATTATTTAGTAATTCACATATTCTATTTCTCTCCACAATCTTGAATCCCATAATTTCTCTGCATCTATGTATAGTAAATGTTCACATAAAAATTGAAAGTATAGGGTAAAGCTCTGATTGTCTAACAAGGAACTCAAGTGTTCTGGCAATTGTAATAAATGCTAACTCTGAACAGTGGTTAAGTGCTTTGCTGGGAGTTGCTTCAGATTTTATTTTTCTCTTAAAATTTTAATTTTATGCCCTTTTTCTTAAAAATTTAATTTAGTGCCTTTTATCACCCCAAAATTCAATCTGTAAATGCTCTTTCCTCTAAGAGTTGTTTCTGCTGCATAGGATGTTGAAACAAATTACTCTAATTGCTTTCAGGGGATGTCTGAGATAATTTCTAGTGCTTTAGTGGAGGGACTGTTTTTGGACTGCATTTCTACAGTACCAAGGAATTCATTGAAAGACTTAGTTTAAATGAAACACCAGAAATTAACATGATACTGCTTCCTATTTTAAGCTTGGGGGGTTTACTCAATTTTCTTTCAAGGCAAAAAAGGATATGTTAATTGACACACTGTGAAAGAAACATCATTATATTTTTGTAGAGAGGGTTCCCTACACAGGAATATGGTGGGGATACTGCCAGAAAGACCATGTGATCAAATTGAGTTAATGGATATTACATATAAAAATGCCTACAGGAAAGGCCACAGTAAGATTCCTGCGGCTATATTTATTCTACAGTTTATCACCAACAAAGCTATTATAAGAACATTGACAGAATTTTTTTTAGGTAGTTGGATCATTTATGCAAATGAGTGTCTTATTAACCATAGAACATACCTAGATTTGGGCACACAAAAAGATGCAGAAATGGAATTAAATCTTATCATGTGGTTTAAAGGGAAGGTTTGGCTAAAACACAAAACCCCAAGGTATAAAAAGGGAGCCAGCTCACGGTCAGATTTCCATATGGAGTTCTCTTTAATCTGGGCAGACAGAAACCCTGCAAGTAAGAACAATATATGAGCATAAAAGAGGAAATAGGTTAATTCAAGCAACAAAAATCTGTCATTTTCATATAACTTCAAAAGACAATATCTGAGTCAAAAGCTGTCTTAGTGAATATTTATAGGATGGCTTAAGGATACTTTCACACAGTTTCTGCAAAAAATAAAAAGAAAATCCTCAAACACATCATAACACTTTGAGATTAAGTCTGATTAAAAGCATACCATTATTTACTCTATTTTACCTTACTTCTTAATGCTCCTCCATTCACTCCTGTGCCCCCTGTATTTCTGTTTATTCCCATTCTCTCTTTCTTGTATTGTTGGCCTGTGCAGCTCTAGCCTCCTATCTTCCATCGTAAAAGACATTTGTGATCTACATTTAACAATTACCTGTGCTTTTCTTTCACATCCTTTCTGATGTTCGACATTTTCAGACTGCTTCTGTTACTTCTATCACCACATTATTAACTCCCAAGTAACTACTTTCTCTAGCACTGTTGTCTATTCTCTAGAGTTTGGAGTAGGGATTTCACTTAATGCATTGTAAAGCCCTGATTGCACTATTGTGGATGTTCTGATTTCAGCTGAGCTACAGAGATTTATGCTAGCCCAGAGAGCGGTCATTGTCTATCTGAAATAACCTAGGTTTATTGAATTAAACCTATTTACAAAGGAAAGCATTACTCCAATCTCGGTTTGAAACCTGTAAAGCTTTGTAAAATCACTTGACATGAATGATTACAAAGGTATTTGAAAGTTCATGCCTGTGGATCACATTACAGCATTCAAAAGATATTTACATTAAATTTTAAGTAGTGTAGAAATAAGCATTTTAAAATAAACAGCAATAGACTGAGATGCCTTCCTCAGAGAGAAAAAAGAACATTTTGTCTTTTCAACCTATGTACCTCTCTTCATGTCTTTAGGCAATGATCTCCCATTGCAATTTATGATCCAAATTAAAATTTGTTATAAAATGTGACTAGCTAATTCCAGTTGGGTTTTTCAGTTGTTAAACATCGTCTCTTACCAATAGATCATGATCTTGATTAAAAGATAGATTAAATCATGTCGTACCTGCTCAGCAGAATGATATAATTTCATTTTTCCAGTGCATTAACAGAGACATTCACGAACACCTAAATTGCTGATAAGACATTTACATTAAATATATTATTATTTTAGAATTCTGTCTTGCCTTTTGTCTACTTTTTTCTTAACATTTCCTTGGTAGAGGGATAAATCTTTTTTTTTTTTTTTTCTGTTTCTGTGTTCTTTAACAGATCTAAAGCCAGCTATTACAATATAGGACTATTTTTTTCGAATTAGAAAGATAAATACACAACATCTATCAATCTCAGGCTATGAGGTTTTCAGAGCACAATGGCAGCATTCATGGAAGAATATAGCATAGTGTTCCTAAAGCTTGCTCTTCCCATATGTAGTTTATACAGCTGCAGCTTATAGATATCTGAAGAAATATTCACATAGACTAGAGTGAGATCAAGATGAAAAGAGACAGCTATTAGAGAAAGACACAAAACCTCTGTCAGATCTCCCATGGACAGGACCATGGTGACACAGTTGAATCAAGTGCTCACCTCTCATCTGTCTGTGGGTGCTCAGTAACTGCTTACCAGACATGTAGAAACTTGGGCATCCATGCATCTAAAGCAGTACCTGGTAACTATGAAAAATAACATGGAAATCTACTTGAAAGGGACATGAGATAGATGTAATCACTGACAGTTCTTGGACTCCTAGTGTTTTTTATGTGATTTGCACGGGTAGACTGCTATATCTGGAACATCAGTAGGAATTTTTTTAAGCATTCTCATGGACAAGGAGAAAAGATGAAATTAAGAAGCTTTATCTATACTGCAACAGTACAATCCTCACTGGCAACTATAGTACAGAATCCTCAATATTTTATAAGTGTCAGAGTCTTTTCTCCACATGTAACAATAAGTCTTTTTTTTTTTTTTTTTTTTTTTAATTTCATTTAAGATATTTTAGGGAAAAAGAAATCATTGAAATGGAAGAGAAAAAGTCCCAAAGAAAAGCTGTAACAGAGTGGAAGGAGGTTTACTTCTCATGGTTGTAGCTGCCTATAAAAGAAGCAATGACAACAATAGTTTTAGGGCTTTTATGCTTTTTATACTGATATACTGACATAGCTGATTATTTAAAACAACAACAACAACAACAACAAAATGCAATTGTATCCCTGCATATTCATTTAAATATCATGCAGCCATAATTTTTAAAGCCTGTGTATGTTGCCACTCATCTCTCCACTGATACTAGGATAGGTCTGTAAATTTTCTGGTTTAATAAGTAAAACTTCAAAGCAGAGAATTCAGAACAGATACTTTTCCTTTGTTACTGCTCTCCACTTCTAAAAGTACTTCTACATCCTATAATCCAAGGAACTGAAATATATCAGAGAGGTGTCTGCAGAAGAATCACTCATTTAAAAATTATCTGTTTGAATTTAAATATTAATTAAAAAAGTAAATGTTCAGGGTAGCAATGGTCTTAGTACTTAGCATGTGTGTGGTTTGTTTCCCTGTACAGGAAACAGAATAAAATTGTTTTTTCCAACATGGTAAACCTATTTCTAAAGTTGCCACTTGAAAGAGAAATATTCTCTTAAAAAACTAAAACATCATTAGCAACAAATTAAATTTCAGCTTTTTTTCAGATTTTATATATATATATATATAAATATATATATATATATTTTATATATATATATATATATATATACTTTTAAAATTTTCTTTTCTTGGTATATGTTATCCATGTAATCCTACTAGATTTTAAGAAACCAAGTAAAATTTGGAGAGAAAGAACGCATCTTTTCTGATTGATTCTCATAGTCAATAAACATTTGTAAATGTTTAAATATTTACAAACATTTAAAGATTTCTAAATGTTTAAACATTTGTAAAAAAGCTAGTTGACCATAATCAAGCAATTGTTACAATGAGTATTATTGTAATTTTAGTATTATATTTACCTGAAGCAGTCAGAGACACAGTAAATAGTAGATGGTGAGCATGCAAATGAAAAGCCAGCAGTAATTTCCAGCTGTCGTGACATATGTGTATGGAGAGCTAACATGCAAGAGGGGAGAGAGTAAAAGTACACTTTTTTTTCTCTAAAAGATCTTCAGACCTTACTCCAGTAACTAATGTCACCCTCAGCTTAATCTAGTCTTCTGTGAATATAAAACCTGATATTATCTCTCTGTATATAGAATTTATATCCTTACTTTACTGTCTGATATTACAGCCAGAAATAAAGATGTTCCTTTAATAAGCAGACTAAAAGGTCATGAGTTCATTCCTCTTGAGCACCATGATACTTGTAAAGAAGTTATTATACACCTAAAAAAATTGCCCAGCTCTTCTTGTTCCCACAGATTTTTTACTTTGGTGTTAATCTGCAAGAAAGATGGGAGTGAGAGAGGAGAGAGAGAAAAGTGCCCTGAATTACGCCTAAAATGTTTAACAGTGGGATTCAAAATCGCATAATTAGACCAAGAAAAAAAGAAAAGAAGTTATTGTAACCACTATTTGGATGATTGATAGAAAGTCAGTGGGGGATTAGCAAATGCAAGTTTATATAATTATACATTAAAAAAATTTCTATTGCTTGTAGTTTGGGAGATGTCGTGCAAAATCCTAATTTGTCAAAATGGCACCAAACAGCATTTATTTTTCAGTTTCACCACGTAATTGTTGGCATTTCCTTACTCATTCCACTTTGTGCCAATCCATGTGCACAGATACGTGTGACAGAATGAGCGAAAAAATGTCACGGATGATAAATAAATTAATTCATAATTGTACAAAATGAAGAACCCTAATTTTTGCAGCCTGCTCTATCTACTCGAGTTCTACCTCTGGGTTGAGAGGGGGAGAAGATGAGGGCCAGGTTTAGCAAAGAATACTACAAGATGTTGTTTTAGAGTTGTCACAGGAGATTACAGAAGGCATCCGGAACCAATATTGACTATATGTACAAAAAATGAAGTTTGATTCAGTGAGTTTTATTTAGTCTGACATGGTTAGGACTTAGAAATGCCCAGACTTCTGCTGATTTCCAAATCCCAATGTCTTCAGCTGTTTTGCCAATTGAGTTTCTTATTTCCAGGAGAGCATCTGAAAAGGGACAAAAGTCTTCCCAGAAATTAATTTAGAGAGCAAGGGAATCCCAGGGACACAGCTTGTCCTACTGTATGCAGACAAATCAACCAGTCATAGAAGTAAACAGTACATTGGCTCAGACGCGTGTGAGAAAGGGTGGTAGACACCAGTGCAGGATGTACATGAGAGCACATAAAGGGGGAAGCAGTAGAAGATGTGAGAGAAGACATAGGACGATACAAAAACAGAACATGTGAGGAGAAATGTGAAGAGGCCTGTCTACAGAAATGAAATGGAAGAGGAACGTGTAAGGGTGCATCGATGGAGACATTCTGGAAACGCACTCTTGGAAGGAATGGTGGTTTGCCAGAGGAGGCACTGTCCATGGGAGTCCCTGCTGGGTTATAGACAGCCCTGAGGGACTGGGACCAGGGATGAACTCACAGTAGGGCAGAAACAGACCTACAGAGAATGCAGCCTGTGAAGGAGCTGGGGTAGTGACAATCCCAGGGGGACTGGGGCCCATGGAGAGACCCTTGCAGGGCAGGGTAACCCTGAGGTGTATAGCAGCCCATGAATTCTCCACACTTGAGCAGAGGAAACAATTAAGTGAGAAGCAGTGGAGTAAAAGAGTAAGATGCAAAGAGCAGCAGGAAGAAATGGCTGTGCACTGACCTCAACCTCTTGCATTACCCATTGCCTCTCCAAAAGGTGTGGGAAGGATTTGCATGTATTGTGCTACAAAAGCAGGGGAAATTGAGAGTAGAAAAGGGGGGAAGAAGATGGTGGACTGGAGAAAAACTGAGAAACAAGTAGAAATGGTAGGGTTTTTCCTAGTTGACTTTTGTCTTTCCTTTTTCAATACCTGAAACCATAAATAAAAATTTATGTTAGTTGGAAATAAATTAAATGAAGAGATATTCCCAATATCAAGACTATTTTACCCATGACAACTGAAAGAATGCTTTATAATATTATTTGAACTAAAATAACTTCTATCTGAGCTTTGGTTGAGGTTGTACCCAAACTGATTTATTTATGTTTGGCCATATGCAAAGTCTGTATCTTTTTCTTAGGTACCAGTTCACCCCTCTCATAATGCCATTTTCAATGCTCAGTTTATTTCCACGTCCCACCAATAATTTAGTGTTCCTTTTTGCATCCTGCTCATATGGCATAAGTGAATGCATAGAGGATATACAGATGTCCTTCAGTAGGATGTGCTTCTTAGCCAATATATGAAGAGAAGGTCAATGTTTGAGAGAGAAAGAGACTATGAGGGCAGTAAAATCAATGAACTCTTCATTTAATTTAACTTGCAGGATGACCACCAGCTGTTACTGCATCAAACCAAAAACCAAAACATAAACACAAAGAAATGCAACAGTGTTTCCATGGGAACCTGCTGTGAAGTACTTGATGACAGCACTTTCTGTAAGTACGAAATATGCAGAATTGACTTAAAAAACAAAAACTAAACCAAACTAAAAAAACAGATAGTTTTTTTGAATCAAGAACTAATTTTTTTTTCATAGATACCACTTGAAAACCAAATCAGTTTTACACAGCAAGCAATTTCCAAAATTCATAGTATTAAGTATTTGTCTACAGAGTGTTGTGTACGGGTATATATGAGAGACAACACAAAAACACAATTGGGTTGAAAATCTATATGAATCTTTACACTAAACCTTATTCAGTACTTATTTAATCCTCTCCCTAATAAATACTGTAAACCCAACTAGTTTAGAGCAAAAGTTCACTTAAAAGACACCTGCTACTTGCTGACCTTCTACAGTACAGTTAAATACCATTCTGAAAGCTTGGGTTTAATGGTTTAATTTATTTTAACGTGACAACTGTAGGGAAGCAGGCATATTACCTTTCTAGCACACTATCCCCTCTTTGATAACTAGAACTTGAATTAGAGCAGTTCTCTCTCCTCCTACACAGCAAGAGGTTAAAATCCCTGAAACATGCAGAACTTTCAGCACAGATTTTTTTTTTGTTTTCTTAGGTGGTCATTTCACAGCGTTGTATGTTAATCCATATAAAATAATAATACATCTTATCTACACACAGAACAGGCTTCATTTTCATACTAATGAAACAATAAATGGCAGAGAAGATACACCTATCCCAGATTCCTAGTTTATAAAAAAAATTGAAGGATACTGATACTTAGCATACATTTTAACATCTTTTATCATTTTAAAAATGGATATTCTTTTTTTGTTGCAAAAGTATCACAGAAATTTCTTCTGTCTTTTTAAAAAGAAGTTGTTTCAAATTCTATCTTCAAGTATCTCTGATGTTTCTGTTTGTTTAAAATAGCAGTTGATTTTTTAAAACTGTAAGTTCCTTATTCTGTGATGAGGGAAATAGGCTCAGCTTATGAAGCACTGTGAAGTGAAAAGAATTATTATAGAAACAGATGAAAATGACAACTGAATTTGACTTCCCAACACTTT
Source organism: Certhia americana (assembly GCA_018697195.1). Taxonomy (NCBI): domain Eukaryota; kingdom Metazoa; phylum Chordata; class Aves; order Passeriformes; family Certhiidae; genus Certhia; species Certhia americana. The sequence continues at coordinate 43,734,973 of CM031861.1, forward strand.
TAATTATAAAAGATTAATGGGATTCTTTAAGAAGTGGTAGCATCTATGTTACTTAAACTACATCTCAAATATTTTCCAAGAAAAGTCATCAGGTTAGAGAATTTTCCTTTATTAAAACCTCGGCTTTGTTTTTCTAAGAAACTATCTATATAGGCCACAGTTCTCAGATGCTTAATTCTTAAAAAAACTTTGGGAACACATAAATCAAAACAATAATGGAAACATATAAACTTAAAAGCCTCATAATGACAAAAGAAACATGGGCAGATATTTACCTAGAGATATATGGGAAGTCTGAGGGTTCCCAGGAGACGTGAAGATGAAGAAATTTTGGTCAATCTTTCATAAGACCTGGGAAAGATCTGGAAAAACACCAGCTCTATCCTTTGATGTTTATGTTATCCGTAAACATGTGGAAAGATTGTTCTAAGAAAGGGAACTGTATGAAAAAATATCTTTCATCAACACAGTATGTGGAATTGATACATATGAAATAAAATCTTCCATTGACTTAGTTATAGCCACTCACTCTTCAATTTCTGCTGGTGAAAGGCTGAAGTATTGAAAGTACATTGTTTAAACTTAACTTTAATTCACATCTGGAAAATTATTAAAGAAGCAGAAACCAGAGTTTAGTTTTGTTACTTTGTGCACAGAATTCTTAGGACACTGTTTATGAAATAAATACTTTCTAAAAGATACTTTAGAGCTGTGTAGTTAACCATGCAACATTAGGACATATCAGTCTAACAGAAATTTGGAAATTTTCTTCATTTTCTATCATGTCTACATCATATTGCAACTAAAGACTGCATAATCATGTGTACATAGATCTATATCGAGATATATATATATATATATATTTGTGCCTTGCAATTCTATATACCTTTTTTCATGATTGCATATAGAATATGTTGATGGCCACAAATTGTGGCAAAAGATTTTTAAAAGGCTCTGTAAGACCATCGTTTTGAATACTATCCAAACACTAAATCTGTGCTTCGAACGCTCAGTGAACAGAAATACTGAAGTATAATACCGGTATACAATGGAGAGAATGAGGGTATAAACCTTTAGGTGTGAAATAAATCTGAAGACCAGATCAAAATCTCTATAGATCATTCTTTATTAGGGAAAAAACTCAAAAAACAACAAAAAAACCAACAAAAAACCCCCAACACCCAACTTCCCCTCCCCAAGCCCCAACAAAACAACAAACTCAAACACATTGGGAATGTATTTATTCTTTACAAGGAAAGAACCCCAAAAAGATCTTTGAATTACAGGAAAAAAAGTCGATATACATGTGAGAATTACTTTAAAATCTTCTTCCATCTCCTGTAGCCTCTTCCTTAACATTTTCTATGACATATCAGCAAAACTTTCAAAAAAGCCCCATTCAGGAAACTGTTCAGGATATATACTTGCAGAAATTTCAGATATTTTTCTCATTTCACTGACTTTGTACCTCTGTTTGCATGGGATTATTTCAGCAAAAAATGACCACTATTCTGTAAAGAAATATTTAAGTCAGACAATCAAATGTTATTTGTGAATGTCCTACATGTTTCTTTTTCTAAACCATTAGTTTGGAAACAACCTAGTTTAGAGACTTATTGGAATAAGATTCAGGGAAAACATGTTTTCTTGTTCTATCACTGAACTGACTAACCTTAGTCAAATTGATTCTCTTCTCAGTGCTGCTGTTTCTGTGTTAAATGCAGAGAAGACAGGGACTTTATTAATGTTGTTTGACCCACTAATGAAAACCTGCAGCTATTATTCAGTGTTGTTTTCATAAGGAAGGTTTGAGGAAAGCAGGACAACTGCCCCTCTGGAACAGCATGTTTTGCATGCATCCTGAATTGCCTGCTCTGAAAGAGATTATAAGTAAAAGAATCCACATTATATTAAAAGCAGTTTTGAGAATAAAGGAACAAAGTTATACTCCTGTTAATTTTTAATGAAATACATGAACTTTAACACATATTCTACTGTGTATGAAGAGAGTGTAGCATTTTGGGGAATTATTCTCAGTGGTTAAACTATATATATGTGCACCATGTGATTTTTTAAAAAAATACTGCCTAAAGAAGGTATTATTTCTTATTCAGGAACATAAATAAGCACCAAAGGTTACTGAAACATAATTAAAGATGAATAACAATCAAAAACAAGTACAAATTTTTTCAAGCAGATTGAACTAAGATTTTGGCATGGCTTTATAAGCGGAAAGTCCAAGGCTTTCATAGACTCTTTTCCAGGATAGCATGGAAAAGAACCTATGGAAAAGTTTATCAGCTACCACTGATTGCACAGAGAGGTTATATTATTGCAGTCAGAATATCACTTTAAGATAACAAAAATGAAATAAAGTGAAACCCACTTTCACTTACTTAATTTTCTAAAGCCTAAAAGAAACTTGGAATTTCCTCTGTTGGTGCTCAAAGTGCAACTTGCTTGCAAGAGAAAACTAGAAACTGTTTATGCTTGAGAAGAATTTTCTTGAAAGTCTGCAAAACTTCATCTGCATTACAAAATCCTAACTAGTTCATTGACAGAAAGGCTGGGTTTGCCTGAATAGCAGTAAGATTGTAGAGTTGAAATGTGAGTTGAAGAGACTGTTGTCTGAAGTCTTTTATCAGATTAAGCTGTATTCTTATCTTTACGTAATGTCATTTTATTATGCCATACTTGGAGAATTAACATCACATTTAAAGCAGCAAATGTTTTTTCTTCAATAAAAAACAAATACATTTTTGTTACATTAAAATTTTGCTAGCTTGATTTTTAAACAGTACTGAATAGAAGTAGAAGCCACCCTTATACTATTGTTCATATAGATTCTAAAAGGTCCACTCAAGATTATGAGAGTGACAGCTAGAAAGCCTTGTAGGGTGGTGGATATGGCCATGATGTCCATTCAGATGATTCATGTGGCTGCTATTTCATGACATCACTGAGAGATGTATTATCTGAGGCAGTATTAAAACTGCTTACTGTCCTCTGATCCACTGTATATAATTTCGGCACAAAAGAAAGACAAACAGAATAGAAGTTAATGTCTTTAAGCAGAAATCACAAAGTGACTAAAAATTACTGAAAATACAGGTTCAGAGGCATTGAAATTTTATAATCCGTGAGTAACAAAAGCTGGTATGTAATATTCCTGATTGGTAAATGGCTCTGATCTATTTGTGCTATGCAGTCACACAAAGGAATGAGTCTCCTGCGCTACCCACCCCCAGCTTTGATATCTCCACTGATATGGTGCTGATATTACCCTCTATTAACTAAATTTTCTTACTCTTGTTGCTTAAGTGAAAAAAAAAAAAAAAAAAAAATACGTAGCCATGAAGGAAAATCTCTTTTCTTCCCCTGGTTTACTGTAGAAAAATTCTTCCTTTCCTGAAGGAAGGGAACATAAATGTACTTTTAAAAATATAACCTCTGACAAATTAACAGAGGAAAACTACAGTAAAAATAGGTGGAAAGATAATGATGATCTTTGAAAATTTTTTGTCTATCTACTAACTAACTCATTGCAGGGAATCTGCTGGTCAGATACAGTTAAAATTTCTGGAATGGTATTTGGCAGACACAATGAGAACACACATAAAATTTAATTGTTTTTTCCTTGTTATATTTAATACAGTTATTTGGTAAAGTAAAAATTATGATGCATAGCATGGCAAGATTTTTAAATCACCTTTATAAACTATCTGGAGAATAAGAATTAATAATGCATGTCACTTTAAGATGAGAAAACTGAAGTACCTATGTATTCCTTACACAACACACTACAGCAGACCTACTCATGTTGTTAGAGCTCTCAGTACTAATTTAATCACCAAGTTGTTCTCCCCCATTTAGCTACAAAATTCCCAGAATGACATTACAAGGGAGCACTGAAACCTTTTATGGACTTCAAAAAGTGCTAACAGTATTTTTATACATTCATGTACTGCTTCAATATAAGTGGGGATTTCCTGTTCTCGAACATCTATTCTTCACTTTTGATATCTATAGATAGCTATCTCAATGACTCTGAGGTACATATTTTGTCTGCAATATATATTTATTTATATATTTATATAAATAAATATATTTAAATGGCCTTGAAAAGGGTGTTTTGCTTTGATTTGTATTTTGTTGGTTTTGGTCTCTGTATTTTGGTCCTTTTTTTGTTTGGTTTGCTTGGTTTGTTTGTTTGGGGTTTTTTTTTTTTTTGTTTTCTGTATGTGTGGATTGTGGGGTTCTGGTTGTTTGGATGTTTTATTTCCTCTTTTTTTGTTTTTTGGGGTTTTTTTTGCAGATTAGTATCCTGAATTAAAGGTTCAGTTCTGGGAAGATAGGTCTGGAACACAGCTACATAGAAAAATGTTTTGGTGTTGGACCCTGAACAATTTTTTATTTAAAAAAGTATTGGATCAGCTTTATTTTTTTCTCAATATTTTAAAAATACATCTAGTCTGAGTATATTGTTACCTGCATATTAAGGTCAGTTTCTGACATTTTCTTTTTTCAAATGAGGAATTCCATTTTGCTTTGCAACCAACTTTGAATTAGAACAAGTACACGTAGTTGAATTCAAACACGTAGTCATTATTCTCATGACCAAAGTAATTTTAATAATTTTACAGTTGATGCAACTTGTTCATATTTTCTTTAGAGTTCTTTTTAAAAATATACTTTAGTCAAATTGCAAATGGTTTACCTCCAGTTATCCCACCCCAAAGAAGCTTGATTAACAAATTAGTTTCTCAAACAAATTTCATAACTATATGTTTATATCTATACAATAACCAAAATTAAATATTTTTAAAAAAACCCAGGTGGGTTAAGAGTTATATGTGGAAAGTAATTCAGTTGTGTGACAGTTTGCCTGAAACTTCAAAAATATATTTTTTAACCTATTCACATTTAAATATTTAAAAGCAAATAAGTCTCCTAAACTATTTGATATTTGAAATACTCATAATTCAATAGCATTTTATTAGATATGTTGATGAGATTTCAGGTCCAAATGTTTTTTATTACTTGGAGCCTAAATAAAATAATAAATCATGGGATACAAGTAAAATTAAAGATCCAGACAAAAATAGGCAAAAGCAAGAGCTCCCAGAGTTAAAGTTAAAATTCCAGCTTTTTCTACTTTAGTTTGACTATGACAAGTCTCAGTTGGTGGGAATTCTTTTGAAGTCTCTCAGCATTACATTTAAAACCTTTACAAGATATTTTCCTTAGAGATGTAAAATCTTTCTTAGGGTCTTAAAATCTCACTCATGTAAATAATTAGAGTTGGAGATCCCTGAGGGCATCTGAAGTGTTGCAGTACCATTGTCTGGGAAAAACTCTGGAAGGGATAAAAATGACTTAAATGTAAACAGTGTTTTCCAAGCAGAAAGATCTCCAAGTGACAGAAAAGCTTAGCAAGGCTGCACAGCCTTTCAGAAGAGAAACTGAAGAAAGAATTTGCATAGTTCAGTAGAAAGCTTCTGAACTCGCCCCTTTCATAGGCTCAATCCAGATTCTAATATGTGTGCCTGTGGGCATTTCTGTACTGCAAAATACAGAATAGACACCATTCAAATAGCTTTGAAGGAACTGTAATTCTTGCTAGTGTAGCATCGGTTAAAATTACAATAGATGTATGTGGGTGATTTAGGCAGCACTAATTAGTACCATGCTGAGAGTGCTCTATAACTCTTAATTCAGGCATTAACTAATTTGGCTTTGAGAAGATTTTTACCATGCTGCTTGGTTTATTCTGGCATGGCTAATATGTTTCTAAATTAGTTTATTACTAAAGAAACCCTTTATATTTGAAACTATTCCATTTAGAACAGCTACTCCAGCATCTTATTCTAGACTGTTTTATGAAATCATTTATAGTTTTCTGAAGGCAGGCAGAAGACAGTATATTACTGTATCAATACCTCAAGTACATAGAAAGTACAAAATCAGATCTAATGTAAGAAAAATATAGTAGAAATAAAAAAATAGTAGATAATGGAAAAAGGATTCATCTTACCTAGCATTAACCATCAGAAAAACATCTTGTCTAAGTTACTTTGCCTATTTACTTTCCTCTGTAGTCATTAGAAAGACATAAACACCTACGTCATGACCTAAGTTATCTGCTCATACCTCTGTTATTAGGGAGTTTAAGAAACTACTTTAAGCAAAATGCCTGAGTAACATTAGTGTGAAACAAGCTCCAGCTGTTGCATATTTTGCCTGATATTTTAATGATAACTGTCTGGTTTATCTGGAACTTTTTAATGCTAAAAGTATTAAAATAAAGGGGTTTGTTTCTCATTGTTGGAACTAATTTTCTTGTGACTGGTTTAAGTTTAAAATGAAAGTTTGAATAATTTATGGCATTTTCAGTAACTTCATGTTCTTTAAAATTAATTTTTTTTTCACAGTAGAAGAACTGATTTAGTGTATTCATGAAAAGACACAGTGATGTATCTTCTATTCCTAAAATAAAAGGCAACCCTTGTAGGAGAACCAATTATGAGGCATAGGGAATTCGGGCTGCAGCTGAGCCTCATCCCTAATGGGGTGCAGCTGTATAAGACAGGTGAACAGCATTGAAGGAAAGGGAAATAGGGATTGCTGATGTGTGGGGAGCAATCACAAAAGAGGAAAAGGGAACACAGGGGTTATGCATGTGAGAAGGCTATAAAAGGTACTGGGAAGTAATGGTGTGCTACTGCTTGAAACCATTCTTGGTGTGGGTTGTGTGTTCATTGTCAATTGGTGCCTGTGTAAGGAACCACTGTCAACAAACCCTGACTGGAGCTGATCTTCAAGAGTCCTGGTCGTTTGGATTTATACCTGTTATTGAAGTTCTTCTATTCATTTTAATGTGTGATATTTTAATTACAACTCTTTAATTATGGTAGGTTATAAATGGCAAATACTTTTTTTGACAATCATTATCTAAAGGTCTGTTTTTAGTGTACTACGATATAGGTGAAAAAAAAAAAAAGACCAGAACATCAGAGTATTCACTTGAAATTCTTTTTCTTTTTGCTTAGTTTGCACGTGAAATGGGTCTGGAGTAAAAATTTCCTGGGCAGCCACTCTGCTAATATGTAAGATACAGACATAATAATTTTACTAGAGAGATAAATTTAAGTCAAAATTTTGCCCAATTTAGTACAGAATCAGAGAGAACTAGTCTCTTATTCACAATGAATGCTGCAGTAAGTTTATATATGAATGAAAAATTTGGTCAGATGAAAATAATTTGTTCATTGGAAACAGCTATATCTACAGAGTTAGCAAATGATTTAGATCTTTCCGTACATGATTATTTCTAATAAACACCATCAAATTAGTAATAATGCAACTCAAAAATATAAATAGTTCCATGGTTTAGAACTTGGGTCTCTTTAAGAGATTTATTAATAAACTTGAGAATGTACTAACAATACAGATTTGATGACAAGCTACCTTTCATAAATCTTCCAGTTATCCAGTCATTAAAATATTAGCTGTTTTCTAGGAACTGTCAGACAGAAAGAAGCACTATATATTATTTTTAGATTTCAGAAACATTCTGAAATTCAGTTAAAAAAATAAAATAGAGGCATGAATATAAACTCATTCCAATAAAATTAAAAAATATTAATGTATTACTGAAGAGTTTTTTTATTTTACTTTTACTGGATTTGTTTTCTTGACTGTCATGCAAACCACTGGCCACACATATAAAGTGGACTTGTACAAAACTTTAGTTACAGAATCAATTCCACATAGAAAGAATAGAACAATACCTATAAAACTGAGAACTGAAAAAATACGCACAACTATGGCAGTTTGAGGTAGTAAAATACAGAGACAGGGGAGTTAACATCAATATCTTTCAAAACTCACAAAAAAGCCTTGAATTGAAAAAAAAAAAAAAAAAAAGTGGAGGGGAAAAAATAAAAAAATAATTACATAGCCATACTGCTTTTAGGTTTGGAAATGGAGGTGTAACACATTGAGCAAAGAGGGTTCTGGGTTATTTAAAACTTGGCATTTTAAAAAAGTAACAATTTCACTGGACTTCATTATTTTGCACATTAGAAACATAGCTGGGAATCACAAACATTTGGAAACCATCAGAACAGCTTGCAGATAACTAATAGCAGCATCCAGGACTTTTAGTAGCTATTTGGCACAAAGAGAAGAATTCACAGTAAGCCCTATGCAATTAATTATATTCATTTCAGCCTGTTTTTTTACTGTCCACTTTTACATGAGCTTTGTCGTAAGTATCTGCATCTTACTAGAACAAGCTTAATTGTAATTATTACTGGCTGCTCCCTTGTATGAATAGGCACAAGCTATTTAAGCAACTCTTTCTGAGAGAATCAAAATTAACTGAGACAAGTTTAGGTATCTAAAACCTTTACAATATTGCTGATAAATGAAACTCTATACTGATACTTAAATCCAAATTTTCTGAAAAAAAATAACACAGTATGTATTTTTTTAGATTCTAGTTCAACACTTTATGGAGTTCATTGTTTCAAAAGCCTCACTACTGCTAAAAAAAGCTAATATCTTTATTTTGAACAATAAAAAGCATTGAACAGGTATGTTTATGCCATTTAGTACACATTGGATTGGAACAGTAAGTAATCCCTACAAAAAAATCTCTGCTGAAAATTATTTATAGGAACGTGGAGGGAGAGTCAAGGTTTATCTATGCCATCACCTTGCATCTCCTACTTGGTTCTTATTGATAAACCACTCAATGAAGAAGAAACAAAACAATCATTATTGCATCCAATCATTTAAAGAGTACTCAAACAGTGGGAACATGTTTGAAACACGTGACCCAGAAAAGATGAACTCTTACTCTGAAGCACAATGGATAACATCAGGCAGTTTTAGCTTATGTTTACATTCATAACAGGTTTTGAAATGTTTGGGTCTGAGACAAACATGAGTAACACTTATTGTTACTTCACACAAGTAACTTCCCCATATCAGCGTGCTATTTGGGACATTACATTTCTAAATGGTACATCAAGAAGACTTGGATTTCTAGGGCTTCCTATCCAGGCTCATTGAGAATTTCTTCCCTGAAGCCACCAAAGACTTCTTTCTTTCTTTATGGAGAGAATTCTAGATTTATAGCATAAACTAGAAGACATTAAAACATTGTTCTTCATTCCTTCAAAAATAGACTACATTCTATGATAGAAAGGCATATCACAAAATGAAAACATATCTTATTTTCTTGACAACTTGAACTGGATAAAATTTATTTCTTAATGTCTTTCTGTTTTTAAACTCTCAATTTACAGCTAAATAAAAAAAAACATTCTTAATTAACAACAGAACTGTAATTCTGCTGGAATCATTAACGTGGTTTCTTCTGGGTTTAGCTGTAGAATACTCTAATACTTTAAAAGACAATTTTCCTCTTCATATTTTCCCCACTTTAGATTTGCAGGTGGGAAGATGTTGGTAGTCAGGAAGGAAAATCCTTACTTTACCTGGAAGTTTGTTCGGGAGACCCTGAAGCATACTCCGTTTTGAGATAGAAAAGTTACATAAAAAATATTGATACAAAAACATAATTCCACTCTTCCTTCATTATGCCCTCAGAATTAAGAAAAGTCAGTCACCCATTACAGGCTGAATATATTACCTGCAGTATCACTTCTGCATTGATAAATAATCAATTTGATAAATTTCTGGGAAACAACTGAAAAGTTTTAGCTCCTTGTTCTAACTATCTTACTTAGAAAACTGTTATGGACTTCAGTGTTACAGCCTGAAATATTTTCCCAGTTTGCACCTTAATGTTATTCTTGAACCATTTACATCTATTTTGTCATAGATCATGGCTAAAAACATCAAGGAAGAAGTTAAAATTGAGAACTGGACATCCTCATACCTTTTGTCTCTTTCTTGGAAAGGAAGGCAGGGGGACATGGGGTGAAGGTAGTAAGCATTCAGAGATGTTTACTATTTACCGGTCCTAAGGTTATTTACTTAACCCTGAAATATGCATAAACTCAGAATCATGTCACGAGAAGACAAAGAGCATTAATGTTTTAACCTTTTTGTGCAGATTGGAGCCATGGGAACTTGTTATGGAGATGTACCATAATGCCAGTAAACAGTCAAAAATTAATGGGTAAACAATGCAAAAAAATACAAAGTAAGCAAATCATTAAAAAAAAAATACAGAAAAGAACAAAGTAAATTCAAATGCACAAAAAAGGTTAATGCACACAGAGGAAAACTCTGCAAGCTGTGGGAACTGCTTCTTTGTCCTTACACAAGTGAGCTCAGCTGTGATAACTCCCTTGATGGGGAAGTACACTCATACTAGCCTGAAGGTGCTCCTCTCTGCTGATGGGCCATCACAGGCTATAATGGACTCGACTGCTTTGACTTATTAGGCAGCTTTAATGACTTAGAAGGTACCAATGAATTTCAGCCAATTGGTTTGTTTGTGTTTTGTTGTTTTTTTTCTGACACTGGGAATTGATTTATAGCTGGTATTGTATCTTCATCTCTGAAGAAAGTCACATACACACAGGCACAACTGTGATGACAAAGGCATCACATGTTGTATGTGATGTGAACATACATGTTCAGTGTGATGTTCACAATGACTTGAGAGATGTTAAATAATGCAGAAGGAAGGACTACATACCCTGAGATTATCACGATTGGTTACAACATGGCGCTAACAACACTGAAGTTGTGGGTTAGATCTCAGTAAGGACAATTTCAGTTTAAGTGGTACTCGATGATCTTTGTGGCTCCCTTCTAGCTAAGAATATTCTGTGAAATCATGGGTACTTCCTCTTGCACAAACCACTTGGAAGGGGTGGTAATATGCTCCTTGCATGGCACTGGCTAAGCTTTGATTCTTAAATGAAGCATTCCTCTGATTCATGGAAGTTTGTCTCTGGGCTCACTCCCTTCTCTTGCTCTTGAAAATGTAAATTTTTAGAGAGTATCATAATGCCTTTGTGCATTTATGTATTCTTTTTTAGTGCTACAAAGGATTCTCTTTTGAAAGTAAAACATGTTCTATTTCAAGAAAACAAGTATTTTGCCACTTAGAGGTAGCAATTAATAGGCTTAGCACTGAGTCAAATGAGATTACTGTAAGGACTTACCCTATTTTGCTGCCATGGACACAGACAGAGAAGTCCAGGGTGGAAGATCCTTGAAGATTTCTCCTTTGTACCATCCACCAACTAACTTGAATAGATGTTTCTGCCTCTGTTTTCAGAGAACCATTTCTAACCTTTCTAAAAATGACACATATAAGGAAAATGGTCCCATCTAAATAAAATAAATACGTGACCATTACTTAGATGTTCCCAGTCATAAAAGCAAATGTACTCTACAAGCTGCCTGCAGAAATCCTGAGTCAGTCCAGTTTTCAAAAGAGGAATATCCTTGAGAAAAACAGAAGTCAATCAAAAAACAAACAAAATTACTACTGCAGGCAAAGTGTCTTAGGTGTGGGACTCTGTATTTAGACCTAAGGAACTAAAAATATAAGTGAAGTAATAATTTATTAAAACTTACGTTGGAACTTCAGAAGTCTGAGAATAACTTTTCAGTTGAACTCTGGCTGTGCAACTTGTCAATACTTTGCAGTGTTTCCTTTTTGTATTCTTGGTACAGGTCTTTTCTATCTATTCAACAATTACTTACTGTGAATCAGTGCTTTGTCTTAATTCTTTAAATAGACTTGAAGGAGAGCTCTGCAACCTTTCAAAAGTAAGCTGACCATAGTTAATTCACTTGGACACTACTGTTTTCTGACTCTGTTTCAAAGGATGAACCAGAAAGATAAAATCATCAATAATTTAGCTGTATTGAATTAACAGAGAAAAAGCTAGATTAAAAAAAAAAAAAAAAAGAAAAGCTATAGACAAAATCAATTAAAGTGGAAGAAAACATCACAAAAGAATGAGGAACTTTATATATTACAATTGAAATCTATAAAAAACACTTCCTGAGTAATGGAACAAAGATATTTTGACCAAACATGGTTGAAATCTTGAATATTTTGTCAGATTATAAGAATAACACTACCACATAGAGTTCATGATCTAGCCTGTCAGAATGGTTAAGCCTAATATCAAGAAAATTAGAGGACTTGGCAATTACCAAAGACAAATGGCAGATTTTGCACCTGGGGTGTGGTCATTCTGAATGTATTTACAGTCTAGGGAATGTTGAATATGTGACAGCAGTGTGCCCTGGCAGAAAGGGCCAGCCATGTTCTGGTGGCATTGTTAGCTGATTAAAGGAGGTGATTGTCCTGCTCTACTCCACACTTGTGCAGCCTCACCTCAAGTACCATGTGTTGGTTTTGGCACCACAATATAAAAAAAAAAAAAAAATCAAATCTATTGAAGAGTGTCTAAAGGAGGGCCACAAAGATGGTGAAGGGCATTGAGAGGGAGCCATGTGAGGACTGGCTGAGGTCACTTGGTCTGTTCAGCCTGGAGAAGAGGAGACTGAAGGGAAACCTCATTGCAGTTACAACTTCCTCAAGAGGGGAAGAGAAAGGGCAGGCAATCTCTGGTGATCAGTGATAGGACCCATGGAAATGGCCTGAAGTTGTCTCAGGGCAAGTTTAGGTTGTACAATTTTCTTTACCACATTTTTGGAAATATGAGAGATGGGAGACTATGTGCTTAAAAGAGCAACATTTCAAGTAATCTGCTTAAATTACTTCTTGTCCTTTCCTAACCCTGTGATAATTATTTGAGGCATAAATATTTCAATTTATCATTCTTGCTTTTACTCATCTTGAACAACAAAAAAGAGAAAGTTTGGGATTTTCCTTTACTTAGAGTAAAAAGGTTCATCTCTTGCTGGACATGGCCTAAGACAGGAAGAAAGTACACGCATACTGTAGGGCATATAATGAATGTTGTATCATTATACATCTCCTCTGTGAGGGCAGAAAGAAAGGGATGTGCTGTACCAGGCACAGAAAACCAGAGAGATCCACAGGCTGTAGGTAGTAGAGCTTGTGTTGTAATTCAGGAATTGTGAGGGGTATCAGAGCAGTTATCCATGAAATGGACACTTTTTTGCTTACTATATGTAAGATTCCAAAGGAAAACTCTCACCAGTAACACTCGTGTTCACCTGTAGGTGGTTAATATTCTTATTAATCTGTGATTATTTATAGTGATAAATCAGCAAGAAAAATGTATTAATATGGAAGATTTCTGCTTTAAAATGTCTGTCAAAAATGTCTTGAAGGAAACATCTATATGAACCTTAGTTTGAACTGCAATCATGCTGTTTTGCAGAAAGAGCATTTGACAAAGTTAACAAAAATTAAAATATCTTGAAAGCATCTCTAAAATACAGCTAATTGGTCCTTCAGTTGGAACTACGCTGAGAGGCCATTTGTGTCTTATTTGCAAAAAATCAAACCTCCAGGATATTTTGTAAGATTGTATTCCCACCTCTATGGGAAGCATTATTATATTTAGAGGCACACAAGCAGTGTTCTGATTGCACTTTTGCATATTCATTCATGGTATGAAAATAATCTTTGAGTTGCTTGTTTTTTTCAAATGAGTATCTGTCATTTCTATAAGCAACTAGGTCACTAATAAGGAAACTGGTATTACTTTTTAAATACTTTTTAAATATGCTTGTTATTGTTCAATTTTAATTTATTTCAGCGTCATGAAGCATGGGAGAAACATTCTAGATTATGGTCCATGTAGGTTTGCACTGATACAACTATGGTATACAACAACTGCAAATATTAATCAGGTGCTTGCTACAGTTGGTAAGAAAGCTGGTGTTAATCAATTCTTTTAACATTGAAATTCTGTGATGGTCCAGTGTACTGGGGGATAAATGAATTTGCTAGTGAAAAAAAAAAAAAAATGAAGGGAAAAAAAGGAAAAAGAAAGATTTTTTCGCATACCAGGCATGAATTTGTAAACTTGAGGTCAGTAAGAAACAGAAAGAAATTGGTAAAAAATATGGAAGCTTTTTTCTTTGAGTATATTTAGTTTGCAAAGACCACCACAAGTTAAGAATAACAATCCATGTTCTTCTCCATAGTCGTTTCTAATACCTTGGAACAAATGGATCCCCAAAGAGTTCCTGAAGTTACTCATGAACTGAGACCATCCTGTGAGCCTCTAGAGGCACCATAAACCCTTAGTGGTCAGGAGTAAAAGCCATTGCACATCTATATATATTTATGAACAATTACATCTAACAAGGGTCAATTAAAATAGTCTTTTTAATTTTAGTTTCTGATCGTATTAAGCTTTATTAAGTTTTCTTTTTTCTTTATCTGTTTCTTCCTCAGTAGGGATGACAGCTACCCAGTATATGAGCTGTGTAGTTGCACCTGCTGTGTTTCATATTGCAGAGAATCGCTCTTTGAGACAAACTTTTTATATGGTTCCTTCTTTTCTGAAGGGGTTCTTCACTGCTCTGCTGGTCTGGTTAAGGCTTATCAGGAGGAGCTCCTGAGATCATAGAGCAGGCTTGAGGAGAGGGAGGATGTGCCACTGCGTGCAGACAGATTACTCCAGTAGTCTACTCTTACTTGAAAAGTTTTCTTTCAGGCCCAGTCAGTCAGCCATGGCTACCTCATGCTCTCTGGTCAGCTCTTTGTGTTGTCCTAATTGCAATGCAAATGGATGACCTTGTATACAGGGACAAAATTTGCATAGGCCATTGTATCAATCAGTGTGTGTAATTACAAAGACTATGCTAAAATCATCAAATTTACTTCACTAGTTCTGCTGCACAACCTCTTTTCTGCATTTTCACTGTAGTTCTGTGCTCACAGCCCTGACAAAAAAAAACTCTCACAGTGAGAAAGCAGTGGCAATGAAAAAATCACTCTAAAGTGAGAATCATCTTCTCCGGGATTCATAGTTAGCATTTTTTTACTATTACCTGGAACAAACTATTTGTCTAACAGGATACTAGTACAAAATGTTTCTAAGCACTCTGTTAACTTCAGCGCTAATTAAAACCCATGGACTAAAAAGGAATTTCAAAAGTATTCATATAAGTATCCATAGAAAACTTGCTTCATTTATTCTTTCTAAGATTGTGAATTACTTATGGCCTAAAAATATAAGGATATTTTTGTATTTATTTAAATTTAATTAATTTTTGGAAATATGTGTATCTTCTGGTTTCCAGCTGTTAGTGGCAATTACATTTGCTTGAAATATGAACCAGTTTTATCCTCTGGCTGCTCTTTATTGTTGTCAGATTCAGGTTTACTGTTATGGATCAAGAGTAACAGGACACTAGTAAATCGAATGTCCAATAACATATCAAAAAGGAAAAATTCAACAGTGATATTAGTATCAAATTTGAACATTAAACACCCCAAATCAAGTAAAACCAATCAACTAAACCCATAAATTTAAAACATAAATATTTATCATAGTGCCCACAATCATGTTTCATTTAAATTGCTTTTATGACTCTATCAGAAACTGAAGTGAGAATAAGGTAGCAGTCAGTTCCTGTCAAAATGCACACAATATTAAAGGTCTTTTTGAAACTGACAATTCATTTATAAAGCAGGCAGTTTTATTAGCTCTGATATTTGTAACAGGGGACTCTTTCAGCTGTTCTTTGAAGTGAAAATTAAGCATTAGAGGAATCATATAATTATAGAATCACAGAATATCCTAAGCTGGAAGGAAACAAAAAAGAGATCATTGAGTCCAACTCCTGGCTCTGCACAGAACGGCTGCAAGAATCACACCATGTGCTTGACATTATTATCCAAATGCTTCCTGAACTGTGTCAGGCTGGTGCTGTGACCACTTCCCTGGGGACCTGTTTCAGTGCCCAACCACCCTCTGGGTTTAGAAGTTCATATGGTTTGTGTTTGCCCAGACCTCTAATTTATCAAGAACCATACATTGGACCAGTCTAAGCCAAAATAAATGAAGAGCAAAGAAACCAGTTAATTCAGGGAAGAGGGCTTGTGTTCCAAAATGCAGCATGTGGCATTTCTGTGGAAATGAAAAACTGAGTAAGCCTAGCAAGGATTGCTAACCTTACTTGACAGTATCCTCAAGAAGTTTGGTTGTTTGTTTTTCCTAGATTATTTCTAGGTCCACTGGAAATTTCTGTCTATTGCAATATTTCACCCTCACTCACTTTAGTGGAACTTTCATTCCATGATATACTTCTGTTATTCTAATCAGGATATAATCACTTTAAATGTAATTTTAGGTTCCCATGATGTTTTCGTTTTGTTACAAAAAAAAATATTTTTAATATAATTTTGCATAATAATATAACACATCATTAGATATTATGAAATACATATAATTATATATATAAATAATGTGTATTTTATATGGTGCGTACATATTGTGTATATATATTACAATAATATGTATATTATACACACATCTATGTAATTATCAGATTATTATATATATAATAAATTTGATATAATTATATTATATAATTACATTTAAGCTACATCAACTTACATTTTATTTTATTTTATTTTATTTTATATTGCTAGTAAGACTCCAAGGTTACATTTCACTTCATTTATTTTTGAGCAATTACAGTCCAGGGAGTGATATCATCATGGGGTTAACAGAAAAAGGACATGTCTGTCTTTCTTATGTGTCTGGATCAATCTTTTCTTATTACACTGAATTTTCATGTGCTCCCAATATAAGGAGATAGTTTTACTACAATAAACCAACCAGTGGGCAAACATCTCTCCTGCAAAGAATCAGAACCCATTTTCACTGTCCCTCCTTTCAAGGATACTATTTCTGGAATATTTTTTCAGGATCAAGGCTGTCTTTTTATCAAGACATTTCACTCATATATACTATCTTTTTTTTCAACATTATATCTGAGTGAACATTTTAGCACACTTTGATTACTAAGTAGTTTACCCTCTGCATCACTGAATTTTTTTATTTTCTTTATTCCCTCTACTGCATGACAAAAAGAGCAGACAATTGAGTGTCTAGAGCTTACCTTCAGCTGACCTTTGAGAACTGTATGTCCAGTGAGAAAACTTTTGTCATATTTCATTTTTAGAGTGTCACAAGATTTCGGTGTTTCAAATCTATTAAATCTAAACTCCCCTCAGAGTTAAAACATTTATTGTTTTCATTCTTTTCACCGGCCCTCAGGGCACATCGTTCTTCTGTACCCTGAAGGGGACCATTTAACTTTGATTTCTGCTCTTTTTCCTTCACTCCAGGAAAGTTGTCTGATTTGATTTGGCCTCTTGAGCATATGCTGTCTCTGAAGCCGGAGTCCTTACTTAGGGAGTGGCTGGGGTGGTCCTCACTTTGCTTCCTTCCACTATGTTGAGAAAAATTTGGGGATAACAAACCAGTATGCCTCTGGAAGAGCTGAGTTGCAGCAAAAAACAAACAAAAAAAACAAACAAAAAAACCCCCACCAAACAAAAATAATTACTTTTTTTAGTCTCTATAGCTTTCATAATCTGCAACGTAACTTTCAAGATGAAATTTACACTCCAAACACTCTCGATTCCAACTAACTCTTTATGTATTGACTGAGATTTGTACTTAGGAATTGGTGGTTCAGAAGAGTTGTAATATTAATTTGACAGTGATGTTACAGAACTGTATCTATCAACATTTTCTGGCATTTAGGAAGCCAAAGCAAATAGCAGATTGTAAATCTGTCATACTTTTCTTGAGTTTCTAACCTTCAATCTAACAAAAATCTAAAAAATATATATAACAGTTGATTGAAAATTTAAACACCCTTTCTCTAAGACCATACTAAGTGATCAAGTTATCAGCTGATTAATTTGTTACTCTAGTGATCCACTTCTGTCCTCATTAAGTTTAAAATTAAGAACTTCAGAGAAGTATAAATATTAATATGTTGAGACTCACATTCAATACTTAGAAAGGTTTCCACTGTCCATTTTGAGGAAAACCCATTATAAAGATATTAATTACCAATGAATGATTTATTAACTTCCAAAATGATTGAATGATGAACAAGGTGCTTTAGTGTTACTAAAACTTAATTTCAAAAGAGCATTCTTTGAAAGAAAAAGAAAGAACCAGAACAGCATTGCAAAGGCAAATATAATGTATAAATTAACTTTGCAAAATTGGGCATCACACTGCCAGTAATAATTTGTGATACATGATTAGTGAACTACTCATCCAAGTGAGTTACAGAAAGATAATAAAGTACCTCTTTGTTTTTTTTTTTTTTCTGAATATGGCAATCATATGGTAAAATAAATACTAATCTGAATGTATTGTCTCCTATGTTGGCAACATTTGCTGCAACAGGAGTCATCTATCCCTTCAAAAAGGACATATTATTATGCTTAACATTCTCTCAGAAAAAGGGATAGCTTGTTGTCTTAGCGTCTGGCTGCCAGTGAAACAAAGCATATGAGATGGTTATGAAAATGTTGCACAGTTGGAAGCACGCATACTAACTTGATAGTTTGATCTGCATGCCTCTCCTTCAGCATCAAAAAGACAACTGTGAAAAGGTTTTCTAGGGTTTTGGTGTAGGCAGATTCATCTGACTTTTTATTGCCCCTGAGAATGTATTGACCAAAGTACCTGCTTATTTTGGGTACATGTATAGCAAAGGCAAGTAAATTACATGTAAATCAGTTCAGAGTGAAAAATTATTCAAAATTTTTAACTATCAGAAAAGTGAGATTTTGAAACAGTCTTCTAAAAGGGAAGCCAGCTTAAATATGTATCTTGATAAATTTGCATGAAGGAGATCATTGCATGTGTTCCTTAAAGTAGGGCAAAGGACTCTGTAACAAAGGAATTTATCTCCTGGCTTCCTAATTTATAAACTACTTTATTTCTGTATTATCTGTTATAAAACACTCCATTAGAATTCCTGCTGCTTCTACAGGTATTTTGAGATAAATTTTGATTTAAACACTGCCATTAGAGTTTACATTTAATTAGGGCACTAAATTTGTTTGAGTACCTTTGCATCACTAACAAGTTGTACCCACCCTGATGATTCAACAGGGGTCCAATTTTTATTGCAGAAGGTTTTCCCCTTAAAAAAAGACTTAAGTACTGTAAAAAATTAAAATTAAACTTAACAGAAATGGAATAGATATGTTTATGAAAAAAGAGTAAATTTGATGTACTGCATGGAGAAGTTTGGATGTGTGCTGATCTTTAATCAATTTGACCTGTAAATCTGGAGTTTAAATACCTTATAGAAAAGTTGAGGTTTTTCTCCTTTCCTCTGATGTTTGGATTTCATCACATTTTTGTTGAAAATTGCCTCCTGGAGGCAATAATTCCTGTCCTAATGTACAATGTCCAGGTTACTCATTTACATATCTGTATCCATCATGTTCTTTTAAATTACATGATGTATATTTCTGAGATGGACTAAACTTAAAAGCAGCGGCTCAAGAGCTGATTAATAGCCTTATAAACTGTGAGGAAAGAAAGAGCTTTAGCACATAAAGAAAATCCTTACAATGAGTCATGATCAGGATGTTCTCATAATTATTAAAATGTCACAAATTTTTAGGATAAAATGAAACACTGACTGTTCTGCCTCAAGCTTAACTTCTGAAAAAAAAAGCAAAACAAAACAACCCCCTCCCCAAAAAAACAAACAAACAAAAAAAACCAACAAAACCCCCCCACAAAATTACTTTCCTCTAAAACTATTCCTCTTTAATTTTTCAGAGATTCCAATAAATGCAGTCTTTTTCTTGCTTGTTTTTCCCTTTTACAGAAAAATAAATCAATAATTATCCATTTAATGCATGAATAGTTTTGGTAAAACTATAAAAACCATAAAAATAACTCAAAACCAGACCTTACAAAAACCCCGCATTTTGATGTGTTTCAAGTCCAAATCTGAAGTTTTTGTTAAAGAAATATAACAAACAATTAAGTGATTTGTAAACAGAGAATTTCTACAGATTTTTTTTCCAATGACTCTTATCTGTAGTCTAATTTTGAACTGATATTCTTACCATATGTGCCTATAATAGATTTTACAGATATATTGTGAAGAATGGAGATATCCTTACACAAAGTTTACTATGGTAATGATCCATTCCTAAAGCTATTTGGACATTGGTCAAGTGTACTGTCTTGTACAATAATCATAATCAGCTACCACAGGATCTATAATTGGCTCTAACCATGATCTGCTTCATCTTAAAATAGATATCTCAGATAGTGTTTATCGAATTAATCCTGAAAAGCTTTATTCACTCCATTAAATTTAATAGAAAACAAGATAGACTAGACTAGTGTTGCAATTTGCATTGCAAGTATATAAAGTTTATATTAAGTTATTCTCATTTTCTATGTCTAAAAGATAAATAACCTATATGACTTGTTTTCAGCCCTTGCATTTATTGTTCTTCAAAAGATATTAAGATCTTATCATCCAACTGCATCTTTGGGTTTTATTCGGCATTTCTGTAAAAACTTTCATGTATTCTCATGACCAGAGAAAGGCATCAAAGTCTGTGAAGGTTGTAGAAAACATGTCTTATGATGAGAAATCAAATGAATTGGTGTTGTTTGGCTTTTGGAAGAGGATGCTCAAAAAGAGACCACAGTTCTCTACAGTTTTCTTTCTCTCATCTGAAAGACTAGTTATTAATTTTCCATGCTATGTACTCTTTTCTATACTTTGAAAGAGGAGTTGAATTTTGATACTTATTAAAAAATTCATCAGATATCAGTTTAATTTGGTATTGTTTTTTGAAAATGTTTCCTTTTAAAGTCTTCTCCATCACGTGCCTTTCAATCGGATCCCAAAATCTGTCCTTCCAGATATGAATGAAAAAAACAATATGAAAGAGAATTAGGTTAGTCTGGATATATGTTTGAAACTTGGAGAGCTTAATAAGCATTTATTTAGATCAGAAAAAATTGTTTGATCTCTTATGAGTGATCTGTCCTGGTGTTTAGTTTTTGCATAATTCCTAGAAAATTTTCCATTGGAATAATATAGTATCATGTTTTACTTTATAACTGATGCACTGATCAATTTTTTCTAAGGAAGTAAAAATTAGTTATGAAAAAGCAGTTAAATTAAAATTTGGAACAATCAGAAATTCTATCTGATCCTATTGAACCTATCACAGATTTTGGCTACAGCTATGAGATTTTCCAGAATACAAGTATCTGAAATTTGCCTTCCTTTTACTTTGTTGTAAATTTTACTGTATCATGTTTTTCCTTTTTTTGAAATGTAAAAAATGATCCCCTCAGGAATCAAAATAACTTTAACTATGCTAATTTCATGGAAACTATGTAATTGGATTTATACCTTCAGGATATTGTCTTTCTCAAAAGCACTTCGATGAATGCTGTGAAATTTTAATTTTTCAGTAAACCTGCAAGCCTTTTATGAAGACAAAACTTGATGATTGGAAGACATTTTGGCAATGCTTTAAAACATAAATGATCTTTTAATTCTGAAAAGTCATTGTAATGGTTTGCTTTCTGGAAGCACAAGTAGTAACCATTAAAACAAGGAAAGATTGATGTGCTATGAGTGAACAGAAAATTCTTGGATATATTCTCTATGCTTCTCACAAATGAGACAATATTCCTGAAAACAAAAGTCATCCCTATAAACACAGAGGAAAAGCATTACAGCTTGAATATTACAAAGGAGGGAGACAGCTGCAACTGAATTAATGATAGGAGGTAAAAAATAACCCCTTTAGAAATTATTTTAGCATGTTATTAGACAACTCATCAAGTACAGGCTTCCTTTGAGTAGTGAATTCTTCCCCAAAATTCTAAAAATTTAGATAGGGGCTTGAATGTCTATTATTTACAATAACTAGAAATCTATTTCAGTTTTTAGTTTTTAGTTTTGTTGGGTTTTGTTTGGTTTTGGGTTTTTTTTGGTTGGGTTTTTTTTGTGCCTTGGCCTTTTAGATGATTTAAAAATATCTTCCTATTGAAATTTCTTGCTTTTTTGTCTTCTGACACTTCTAGCTTCCTAATAACTCTATTCACAAGAATAGCAGCTGGTGCCTGCACAAAATTAGGAAAAAGAATACAAATAATGTTGCATTTTATTTATAATGCATTCTTTTTGCAAACTCTTATAAAACTCTAGTGAGAAGTAGGTGCTTTCCAAACTGAGTTGCATGATTGCACAGATTATCAAAAGATGTGTAAGAAAAAAAGAAAGAAAGGATCAATAACTAAAGTGAATAAATGACAACAGTAGTGGTGTTGATAATACTGGTCATAATAGATAATAGATAAAGAAAAGTGAATCAGTGTCACAATACACACACACACACGGAAAAAAAAAAAAAAAAACACAGGAAAAGAGTTTAAGGGAAATGGAAATATGAAAACAGTATTAAAGGAATTATTAGATGTAGCCCGAAAGGAAAGAACTCAGGGATTTGGAAATTTTGATGTGTGAAAAAGTCATGCAAGTGAAAGAAGAGACTATTGCTCAGCAGGTGCTCAGTAAGCAAAAACTAACCTTTTTGTGAAGGATCCCAAAATTATATAGACAATAAGGTTTATTCAAAGATATGATCAAGTGTCTCAAAAGCAATTCAGACACCATCAAAAGGATATAGAATAAAGACATAATGTGCTATTGTGTGTTGTATCAAGCAAAACCTTTACAATATGTTACTATTGCTAGACTTCGTGACTTTGGAAGGACATTCGCAAAAAAAATCTCAGGTATTAAACTGGGAATAAAGATGAAGGTAGAAATGGTAGAAATGGTCATATAAGCTGATGGATTTAATGCACAGCATTTCAGACTTCAGAAGGAATTCCAAGTTTTTTGTGAAGATAGTAGCAATTAATTTTTGTGAAAAATTATTATGATGTCAAAATTAGGTCAACTAAGAAGTTGTAATCCTGCTACTAAGTCTTCAAAATACATTGTTTTTAAAAAACAGGGGTGTTGGTCAAAAGTGTACCCAGGTGGACAGCAGGGATCCTGGCTTGTATCAGCAGCACAGCAGGACCAGGGCAGGGACTGTGCCCCTGCACTAGAGAGGCCTCAGTCTGAATCCTGTGTTTAGTTCTAGAAATTGAGGTGTTGTCTCGGAATTAGAAAAAATTAGTTTTTTTCTGTTTTCTGTGCTTCTGCCGGCCGGCTGTTTATCTTCTTCCGAGAATGTAAATAGTTTTTTGTTTTCACCAGCCAGAGATCATGAGGGAACTGGTCGTGATGCTTTCTTGTTGTTTTCTTCATAATTTATTTTCTTATCATTTCAAATACCAAAGATAACTACAAAATGTACAAATGCCCAACTACCTAATACTAAAAGCACAATGCCAAAAGCTAAATGTGAAAAGTCTTATGTCCAAATGTCCAGTACTAAAATGCTCCCTACAAAGTGCAAAAGGCTTATGTACCCACCCTCAGGGTGGCGTGGATATTTATACTACATTCTATGTAATCAGTATTTATAATTCTACTCCAATAACTATTATCTGTGTTAGAAGGTTAGACTCTATTCTAAGCCAACTATAATGTGCCACCTCACTGCAGAACAAGGAGGCAAGGAAGAAGAAGGAAGAAACCCAAAACCCATGTGCTTCCTCCATCTTGTCATCACTTGCTTGCCATCCTAAAAACCCCATATATCTAAAATTATCACCGTGATAAAACCATGCACTATTCTACTGTCTAATACACACTCTTAAAAACTCTGCTTCATTCCAGAGCTTAAAAGCTCTTTTTCCATTAACAAAGGTTAAAAACACTTTTTATCAGAGATTCTAAAATCTCCTAAACATGCAAAGAGATATTCCTCATAATTCCAGACTCTGACAGTGTTGGAGTGTATCCAGAAAAGGGCAAAGGAGCTGGTGAAGGATTTGAAGCATGAGCCTTACGAGCAGTGCTGAGGGAGCTAGGGATGTTTAGCCTGGAGGAAAAGAGTCTTGGGGAGACCTTACCGCTTTCTACAACTACCTGAAAGGGGGCCAGCCAATCTCTTTTTCCAAGTAACAATACACAGGAAAATAGGAAATGGGCTCAAATTGCACCAAGGGAGGTTTAGACTGAATATTAGGAAAGTTTTCTTCACTGAAAGAATGGTCAGGCATTGTAACACACTGCCCAGGGAAGTGATTGAATCACCATCCGTGCAGGTCTTTCAAAGACACGTAGATATGGTGCTTAGACATGTGGTTGAATGGTGGACTAGGTTGAGTGGTGCTAAGTTTATGTTTGGGCACAATGAGCTTGGAGGTCTTTTCCAATATAAATAGTTCTATGTTTCTTAAAATCTTGGTGGAGCCAGAAATGTCTGTTATCATGTTGTGCCTATTTAAACAATAAGGATATAGAAAGAACACATGTAAATGTGTAGCAATAGGTAGCCTAAGACCAGTACAGTCCAATGCCAAATTCAGGGAGAAGCCAGACATTTGGAAGATTTAAAAATTCCAGAGCTTTATACAAATTGCAGACTTCAGGGACCTTTTTTTTTTTTTTTTTTTTTACTATATAGGGAGACTAAAAGAACTGCCTGTAATCAAGATTTGTTTTCTCTGAAGGTGTTTGGAGACCTTCTTTCCGTGGAGGACTTAATGGATACAGAGAAAGAAATAATCACAAAATTACTTTGCTACACTAACTCTGGGAAATTTGCTGACATGTATAGTCACTTTTCTTACACTGAATTGGCTCAGCCCCCAGAATGGCTATAGTGGTGTCCAGTTTGAATTTATTCAGACACAACAAAGTGTTGTGAAGAGACACTTTGAAACAAGAGGTTCTATTCCAGATCAATGCCATATCAAAGAAAAGAAGAATAAAAGAAGGATGGAGGAAGAAAAAAAGAGGAGGGAGCATAACTAAATAAAATAATTAATAGAATGGTATTCAAGCTGAAATTCTTAGGTAAACTTTCATTTTAAATCCTGTAAACATTTAAGTCCTTTAAGGCTTTCAAGTCCTTTAATTTTTTTTCTTACCCTCTCAATTCTGTTAAATGTATGCTTGACTGTATTTATTCAGTTATATGTATTTCTCCCAGTCCAACTCTTCAGTTTGCCTTCCTTGTAGCCTGAAAGGTTTCTTTTGAGTCTTTTTTTAAACACTTTTTTTTAATTCTTCCTAGGTCTTGAGACATACCTTATTATGTTTTCCTGGGTTATTCCATGCACCATTGAAAATTTGTTTTTATATTTGGACTTCTGTTGAATGTTCCTATCAAATGATTTCCACACTCAGAAAAAAGGTTGAAATTATTATTGCCATAATATTAATGTAATATTTCAGAAGCCATGAGAATGGAACAACATCTAGAAATATTCATGAGAGATTTTCAAGGGCTTGTTTGTGTTAATATATAGGAATATCAGGAAATACTATGAACAAATAGTTCAAAACAAACAGAATTTCAAGTTTCCATTGGTACTACAGTTTTAAAGAGAAAAATAATTTGATGGAAAGCTCTGATAAGATTTATAATGTTTTATTTAGCCCATAAAAGAAATTTTGGACTTCAAGCTTCCATTTGCATTTTGTCTTTTTCTTTTGTTGTTGTCTCAAGAGATATTTCCAGTGTTGTGAAATGATTGTAAATAATCTGTTTATTAGTAATTATTTATTTGTGTGTTTATTACTTTTTTTCAGACCATTTAATGAAAACTATACAGTTCATTTCTCTAGCAGTCTTGGAATAAATTACAATGTCATTAAAACTAGAGTGGCAGAATGCACAATTAATGACTTGCAAAAGTATGCCAATAAAGCCATGCTGGAAACATTGGGAAATTAATAAAGCTGTAATGCAATTAGAGTTAAAATTTGTATTCTGGGAGAAAAATCTACGTCAAATTTAGTGGTTGTGCTGAACTAATGTATTTCAAGTTGCATTTAAGGGTGGTATCATACTTCCTACATAGATGGACTTATTACACGAAAACAGTCCAATATGTACTGAAAAATGACAGCTCTGTAACCTCCCCAAACCATTTTACAGCTATTCATGTAGTAGGCCAGATTACCAGCCACTGTATATTAGCACTGTGACATTCTTAAGACACTGCATTACACAACAAGATTTTACAGCAGTGAAATAACTGTCAAAAGAGGTGAAAAATATATTTGTGTTTATTCTGTACGTTATTGGCAAAGAACTACTTGAACCTGAATGATAAACATTCCTGCCTTCCCCTCTCAAATTTTGCATATATAAAAACACCAGTTTTGGGGGGCATATTGAAAAAGTGCTTGGAGCACTGACACAGGAACAAACTTTGCTGGGCATTGGCAAAACCAACAAATTGTGTCCTTATCTCTGTGCAGAGACAGGGAATAGGTGGTGTTGAAATGCTCAATCAGAAATCATGGGTGGGGTGGGGGTGTCATTATCACTGTACATGTGATTGATAATGCAGGAAGAATTGAATAAACAGCAAAAAGAAGGACTAATATGAAAAATATTGGAACTTTAATAGGTAGTTTAAGGCCCTTCTATATTCAGTGAAAAAACATTGACACTTTTAAAGATGTTTTATGCTATCCAGATCATGAGGATAGAGGAATGAGTCATCCTGTAGAGAAGCTTATCAGTTTCTGTGGAATATAAAATAATGGTGAACAATTCAACTAGTACTGGAACCTAACTTTCAGTGGCTTAAATGATAAGGAAGGACATGACACCTGTATTTTATATATTTCTAATTTCTAAGCTGAAACTCTAGCACTGATTTCCTACTACTTTTACCTCAAAAAAAGAGAAAGATCAACAGCCTGTACACTTACATATATAAAATTCATTTAAAGCATGTACTTATTGGCTACAAATAGTGACTAAGATTTCACTGTAATATGCACTCTACAGTATGGTATATGAGTGAAAGATGGTTGTTTCAGAAAGAGTTTCAGAGTAGAATAATTTTTAATTAACACTTCTAGAGCACATGAGTTATTTGTCCAGCAGATAAGCAGACTTGTCTCAGAGTGATCCCTTTAAAATGGCCCAAACTTTAGATTTTTATTTACGGAAGGGTGGACATTTCTTCCCAACTGATAGTAATACATATGGTGGTAGAAATACAAGAAAACAGCAAGAAGAGAGGGATAGAGAGAGAAAGAGGGAGAGAGGGAGGGATAGAGAGAGAAAGAGGGAGAGAGGGAGGGATAGAGAGAGGGAGGTGAGGGAGGGGAAGGGAGGGGAGGGCAGAACTCGGCCACCGCACGGTCTGGCGCCGAGTGTGGGGGCAGTTGGCTCGGCGTCTGCACACCCCTCTGGTACTCCTCCGTCTTCCTCGCTCCTATTCTCCAGCCCCGATTTTGCCGCTCTCTCTTCCCGCTTCTCTCCGCGCGT
>CM031861.1:43762889-43949846 GCA_018697195.1 Certhia americana
GAAGGAAGGAAGGAAGGAAGGAAGGAAGGAAGGAAGGAAGGAAGGAAGGAAGGAAGGAAGGAAGGAAGGAAGGAAGGAAGGAAGGAAGGAAGGAAGGAAGGAAGGAAGGAAGGAAGGAAGGAAGGAAGGAAGGAAGGAAGGAAGGAAGGAAGGAAGGAAGGAAGGAAGGAAGGAAGGAAGGAAGGAAGGAAGGAAGGAAGGAAGGAAGGAAGGAAGGAAGGAAGGGAAAGACAACATGAGAAAATGACTAGTTGTTAAATAAATTTGTTCTTTTTGTACTAAAAAATCATGATAGAAACTGAAGTTTTTCATCAGTGTAAATATTTTGCATAGTAGAACTATAGATGACACAGGATTAATAAAAGTATTCGAATAAGTTTCATGCCAGCTATACTCTATTTTGAGCTGAGTGATTGAAATAGCAGAAAAATTCATCCAAGAATAAGCATAAATTCTTTAGATGGTTGTTAGCAGCACACATTTATCAATTATGACAAATCATTAGCTTTCATGGAAAATAACAGCAGAATGAAAATGTTCCTTGACTATAGCTGGGACTAAGAAATAGCCAGAAGGCATCCTGAGCTTTACATAGATTGGCATTAGATCGTAATTATCTTTTATTGTGAGAAATTATTTAGATCTATCATTCAGATTTTTATAAAATCAGATATAGTTATTCTTGTTCATAATACTGTGGGGAAATAATTTGCTAACCTGTCGATAACAGTTTGGATGATGACATTGGAAAGATGGTGATGGTTATCTTGAACAGATAAGAATGCAACACCGATGTGAATACTGCTTTTTCATCAAAAAAAGTAAATAAAAGGAAAAAAGACAGTTAAGGCCCTGCAGCTATTGCACTTGTAGCTATTCCTGAGTATACTTGTGTTTTCTGTCAAAAGACTGAGTTTGGTTTTGTTTGTCCAGATTTACTGTGTGATGAATTCTTAGGTAGCACAGCCACAAGCCACTTGAAAAGCACTTAACAAGGAAGAAGTGGGAAACCAACTACCAGACTAAAGTTTTTCTAGTCTTTCAACTAAGTGGCCTTACATCCTGCTTTGGAAGAAAGACTACAAGTAGAAGCTGAACTAAAAATCAGTCTGTACCAGCTTGTAAGAATCAGTCTTCAAAAAAGTTAGACTCATAAACTTCTAATGTGATGGTAAAACAGTAGATAGGAATGGAAGAAGCAAATGTGTGTGATTTATAAGTCCTTCACTGTTCAATACAATGTGGTTTTGGGGAGGAAAGAAAAAAAATCTGCTGGCTAAGAGAAAAAAAAAAAGAAAGCTTGAAACAAGAAAAAGGAAAACATTCTCGATCAGAAAACTTCAATTTTTCTGTAACAGTCTATTTTCTAATTTCAAATCTTGCCATGCTTTAATGTACACTGTCCTTTAATGAATCATGTACTTCTTTTGGCTGATTAGTGTCATGCCAGTCATTCAAAGGAGCGTTAAATTGACAGATACTCTAGCTCAGAAGTTTACAGTGTCACACTTGTACTTTTCTTCCTTTCAGAGCAAGATATATCTGTCTTTCATGATCTCTGAAAGTGAGAAAAGTCATTGCTGAGATGTCACAATCTTTTAACGGGCTTTCCAAACCCGTAGGCGATGAATTCATCCATATTTCACCTAAAATAGTAGAATATTTGCAGTCACTTTAAGGTCATTCTGCAATCTAGGAAAGTATTATGAATTACATGGTATATTTAATAGCTTATGATTTGTTTATTATTTTGAAGATTCCTCACTTTTTTTCCTCTTATTCCCTGTTTCTTTTTTAAAAAAAAATCTTATTCTGTGAGAATGGATGCAATTCCAGTATATTAAATTATATTAAAAATTAACAATTCTTTGAACAAAACATTATCACTCAAGTAATGAAAATTCAATGAGTTTCCATAAAACATAAATTTAAGAAGAATTTTTTTTGTTTTTTAACTGAGGACCTAAAAACTGACCAAATAGCTGTGGTGCTTAAATAGTAAAAGAGGACTGTGAAATTCTGGAAAAGGCTAAACAATTTTTTAAGCACAGTCATGTTAATACTAATTTCATTTTACAAGGCACTGATTAAGACCTTGTTCAGAAAGCTACATACAATTCTGGTCACCTATTTCAAGAAAGATTAACATAATAAAGAAGCAAGTGAAGGAAACAGCTATTATGGTAATTAGGGGAAGGCAATATTTATCTGAGCAGGAGAGGTTTAGAACTTGGCTTACACAACCCCGGCTAGAAAAAAAAAAATTATAATGAATTTGGGGTTAACTAATTTATTCAGATGTGAAGTGGTAGATATGAAGGAAAGAATAGAACTATTTACACCTAAAAGTCAGTACAGATACCCGACCAAAGCAAAGTATATGAGAGACTCAGGTATAAAGTTAGAACTGGAAATTAGAAGATCTCTAACCTGGATCTTCTAGGTGGAACTGCAAAGGTCTTTCAAACTTGGCAGCACATAAAAGATGTTTCAAGATTCAAGTTCTGCAGGAGTAAATTTTGTAACTGATTTTTTTGTTCATTATCACTGAATATGTGATATTAGTGGTTATGTCAGCTGTTATGGAGATTCATATGGATTGTTATGGAGTCTTTGTTTAAGACACAAAGGATTGCATTGATGTTTGTGATTTTGTGTATTAATCTAATCCAAATAGGTGGGGGAAGGGGGCAGCTGTTCTGGTTTAGCAAATTGTCAGCTACTATGGACATGGGAATGAAGACCTTAAAAAATTCTGCAGACTTTCTGTGGGACAGCATAACTACCACACTTGGTGTTTTACAGTGTTTTATATTTATTAGATTTACTTTAGTAAGCTTACTGGAAAATGTTGATTATGAATTCTATAGGGGTACAGCTATTCTTGGACAACCAGTCAAAGGCTGGCTGCAATTATAGGAGGACTAAAACAAAAAAATAATTGAACCTATCCAGTACTATTTCATATCATCTTTCCCACCTCTAACCTTCATAGGAGAAACTGATACTGAGTCTCATAATCCCCAAATACGAATTTATTAAATTTTCACATCTTGGCCAATACCTGATTCAACTCTGCCATTAAAAAAATTAAACAAATTTTATATCAAGTGATTTGCTATACAAATGGGGCTTTTCCTGTGATAGTTTCTGCTACTTGATTAATTGCACATAGTCATTTTACTCTGTAACAGTTTCATAACTATTTTATTAAGCATTCCTTTATTAATTATGTGATGCTTTTTTGATATTGGTAGACTTTATGTTGATTTTTTTTTTTTAAATGCATGTAAATATCAGAATTTAGTCTTTTGTTGATCCCACTAGTTTTCATAAAATTTGTAACGGAACTGTGCAATTTGAATAAATGACTTCCTAATATTGTGGTGCTTTTCTGAAAGGGTGGAGGCAGAAAGGTTTTATCTATATTCAGACAAAGAGTTACATTTAACTGCCTGAGGAACAAATTTTATTTCACTCTTTCACTGTTTAGCAATTGCGGTGAAAATATGTATTTTTAAAGCTGATAACGTGGTTATCAGCTGGTGATACTGTGGCACTTTAAATGAGAAATATAATAAATATTTTACTTAAAAGTCAATGTCACAGAACTTCTCACAGACTTAAAAGAAACATTCTGAAACAGTCTTAAAATGTAGGTTTTATGACTCATAAAAATAATTGTACCTATAAAAAACTTTTATATATAAGACTCTCATGGTTTAACCCCCCAGCTGAGAACCACACAGCTGCCCACTCACTTCTACTGATGAGATGTGTGTTAGAGACTGAGATATTATAGTTTATGACTTAAATATTTTCATGAAAGAATTTTGCTTATTGTAGCAGAACTGTATTTAAAAAGCTGCAAAAGAATACCACCCCACCCTGAACAGGCCTTCAAAGTGAGAGGCCCTATACCCTTCGCTGATGAAGGTAAGATGAGCTAACAGCTCAGAGATGGAGACAGTTCACAAAGTCCATCTCCCTTCAGGGAGGAGATGACAGCCCCAGGGCTATCAGCTGCCAGGCTTACAGAGGCTGGAACCAAAGAAGCTTTGGCTCTGTGTTGGAAAGTCTCTGGTCAGTGGCAGTGACCGCAGAGCAGCCCAGCTGAGGGACCCTTCACCCTGGGAAAGCTTATCCACAGCACAGGGGGTGTCAGGTCATGGCCCATCACAGGGCCCCCAAAGGGGTCCCCAGACCCTGCACCAGAGCCCCAAAGATGATGCAAAAGAACCTCAGTGTTACAAGGAACAGTGTCAAATTGACCCCCTGCAAGGGGGGCATGTGGGTGTTCCCACCTGGCCCAAATATTAATCCAGGGAATTCTATACTCCAGCGTGTGGCAGCATGTGGCAGTGTGTGGTGGTGTGTGATGGTGTGTGGTGGTGTGTGGTGGTATGTGGGTGTGTGACACTGCAGGGCAGTGGTGATGGGGGACACTCACCACCAAGAAGACCAGATGGAGGGTAGCAAAAAGACATTGTTGGGACCCTCAGATGGGTGATTTATTTCCCCTGTCATTCTCTCTCTGTCCCCCACCTCCCCACACACACTTCTTTTTCTATCTCTTTCTCTCTTTCTTTTCTCTTTCTTTCTCTCTGTCTCTTTTACTATTAAATAAAATACATCAATATTTTTGGCACCAGCATTTAACCTTGTTTGGTTTTAATCTCATTTTGGGGTATGTTTTGAACCTTCAAAGTCCTTTCTGGTTTATACAAAGAGATTTAGCTTTCTTTGTTTTTCTGGATTTAAACCGGACTGTAACAATGTGGAAGACAATCAGAAGAATAGAAGTAAGAAAACTCATGGGTTAAGATAAGGGCAGTTTAATAGATAAAGCAAAAGTCATGCATGCAAACAAAGCAATACAAGGAATTCATTCACCACTTCCCAGATTCTGCCTTAATAAGAGAAAATAAACTGAACAAATGTGTCTCTGAGCTATTTTACTGCTTGGCACTTAAAGCTGGCTCTGTAAAACTGTTTGTTTAGAGCTCTGAAGACCATATTGGTAACTGTTCCAGATTCTTATGCCATTCTCAGATTCTTTGTTTTGTTTCTATTTTTTCCTTTTCACCTCTGTGATTCTTAGCAATTACTGAAAGTTAACTATTCACCTCTTCTGGAAGATGTAAGTAAGCAGCTCCAAAGAAGAAGTCAGCTTGTGAGACACTCTCCTCCAGCTCCGAATTTGCAAGAGAAGTTCCTTGCAAGACACAGCACCATGGGTGTTTTTCTTTACTAAGTTTTTAATTTCTAAGATGTCCTTACTTGCCACTGAATAAGAGTGATGAGATTGTTATATCAAAACCTATATTAAAGCCTATTCATATTCCTATATGAAGGAACACTGAAGAAAAGCTGTCCAATGTTTTTAGCTTTTCATACTTTCATTAAAGGCTTGTACAAAGTATTGGTGTTTTAAGTTTATCTTCTTAACATTATTTTCATATGCAATTCTCAAGCTGATTTTAGTGATGAATATAATGTAAAAGAGACTATATGTATGTTTCCCAGGAGAGAAGAGAGCTAGGCTTGCTTTTCTGTAGTGAGATGCAACATTTGAACCTCTTCACACATCCAGAATATTGTTCTGTTTAACTGTCTGCAACATACTGTTGTGATTGGTCCTAGAAATCTATTTAGCTGACCTCTGGATAACCAGTTTTCTCATCAAGCTATTTGAAGTACTCTGGGCTGGAAGAGAAATAGAAATGTTAAACTTAATTAGCAAAACATGTTACTAATGCACTGTAATAAGTGCAGCAGGTCAGAGCCATTGCATATTAATATCTTATATTTAGTTCATCCACAGGCAAAATCTGTAATGTTACCTACATTGTGACTGCTTGAAGTACATTTTCTTAAATTTCAGAATAACTATCCTCAATATTGCATCCATTCAGTTCTTTGCCTCTTGCCTTTTAACATACCTTTAAAACTCTAAGTAGACAATAGTGTTAATTAGGAGGTTTTACACCCTGTAGTGACATTTTTAGCCTTATGGAACAGGAGTGTTTTGTTTGAAATTTTGACAGTTAATGACAGAGACAACAGTTTGATCAGCGATTTTCAAACTGTCATTAAACAAACTTTTGGACACTGACTGCATTATGGCTGTGGGAGTGCAGAACTCTGGGCTGCTAAAACCATCCAGGTCCTTGTGAAAATAACTAAACATCCTGTTTGTGGTGAATTCTTTTCTTCAGTGGCTTTAAGAATAGCATCTTCTCAGCCACCAGTTTAAATCACTCACCTTCTCAAATTTGCAATGAAATACTGACTGGCACAGGTCTGGGAGGGAAAACCAGTAGCTAGCTAAACAGTTTCACAAGCCAGCCTGATACCATAAAGTCACAAAGAAAATACAATATGGTGTAATTTTTCTGAGATGAATGGCAGCAAGAAGTTGTGATTACTATTGATAATCATTTGTCAAAATCATGAAACAGCCATGCAGAGAATGTAACCCAAATTAATTCCTCAGTTTGGAAGAGGTACCACACCTGGTACTCTCCTCTGTGTCTCCAGAGGTACCAGACATCATAAGATATTACAGATATCTGTGTGCATGTGAGATGTCATAACCAGTGCTATGACACAATTCAGAGGATCTCTCAATAAGGGTTGATTAAGGCTGTGGCTTCAGAAAGGGATGGGGGACATAGGCACACATTTCCCTTGGCTACATGGCAATGCTTCTTTCTTCTTCCTGCGTAACTAGTTTGTTTGAGGATTTAGACGCCTTTTTAGCTGCCCTGATTTTTAAATTTTCCCTTTCTGAAAGGGAAAATTATGTTGATAAGACAGTAATATCCTTCAACAACAGATCTGACAGACAGTCAATACTCAAAAAGTAGAAACATTATCCATTATTGATCTTGATCCATATCCCATAGTGAAAACTAAAGTTGCAACTACCTTCAGTGTCAGGCACCTAAATAATAAAGGTTTTCCTGGTGGAACCCTGAGTTAAGAGTACCTATTCTGGCAAAAGAATTATAAAGTCATGCAGAATTATCAAATGGGCAGAATAGCCTAAGAAAAAATCATCCCAGTCTTATCCAGGAGTTCATGTGAAATACCTAGATCTGCCTATCAAAATAAGAAACATCAGTCATAGTAATAGATCATTGAAACAAGGTATTTAAAAATAAGTTAAAAAAGAAACTCAAAGAAACCCCAACCATCCCCCAGCCAACCCTGTATTGTGCATTACATAGATGGCCAGACCGCAGGTCTGGAGGGGAAGAGATGTTTCAGAGTATCCATTAGAGGGCATCTACACCTCTTGTCCCTCTTTTTTTTTCTATTGAAGATTTTGCTCATCTGTTTCCTTTCTTATAGTTATTTTGATTCTTCTATCTCATTTGTACTCCTGATGTACAATCTCTACGGCAGACCTCTTTTCCTCTAGCTGGTGTTAGCAGCATCAAGTCGTGTGCAGCAATTCCAATTACTCTAGAGTTATCTCCAGGGAGGAGAGGACTATTACAGTACACTCCGTAAAATTCAAGGTGCACACGTCACCAATAACCTCAAAAGTCCAGAATGAGTAGTCTCAGCCCAGACATTTTCAGTCACAATTTGTTATCTTGAATCACAGACTGATACCGGTTTTATTATCAGAGCAAGAATAAATGAAAGGATTATGTCCTTTGGAATTAGTTTCTTTCTGATGTATGTTGCTTTAGAAAGAGAAAAATACAATGCAAATGTAAAACGATGAGTGTTTTTCTCTTTTGATTTTCTTTTTAACATTTAAATTGTTTCCATGAGACTAGTCAATAGTTTAAATTTATGAAATATTTAATTTTCTAGTTCAGTCAGCTGTACAACTAAAGATGCAGAACATCACAATTAGTCTCATATTAAGATGATTTTTTTTTTTTAATTTCCATAATATAAATCTTCCAGTAAGGAAATTTTGCTTTTATATGTTTTTATTCCTCTCTTCCTCCCTTTCTTATTGCGTTCCCTTCCTAGTCCCTTTCTCCTTCCCTTTCTTTCCCATCAAGAAAGCAGCTGAAGAAGTTGTGACTCAGAACCTTTTTAGAAATCCCATCTTTGACCCTGTTAAAGGTCCCTGTTGAGTCTTTGTTGAACTCCTTAATTGTCTGGTTGCTTATGAAATCACTGACTGTGTTTTTGTGAATAATGCATACATAACTGAATTCTTTAAAGCTTTACTTTCTTGGTGAATAAACCTTTTTCTCCCCTTGAATGTCACTGCAGGGGAGTAAACTTCAAGTGAGAACATGCTTTTTTACTTCTTTTCTTAAATGTACCTTCAGAGTAAAATAAAAATTAACTTTCTTTAGCTGACTTCACAAAAATTATACCTATTCATTTCATAAATCCCAACTTCATGATCAAAATGATATCAATCCAATCCTTCCTTAGGTACACTTTACTATTTCACTCATATCTTTTCTGCTATTATTAATCATAATTAATTTTTCTTGTAAAGCTCAG
This sequence comes from Certhia americana, assembly GCA_018697195.1. Lineage (NCBI taxonomy): Eukaryota > Metazoa > Chordata > Aves > Passeriformes > Certhiidae > Certhia > Certhia americana. The sequence continues at coordinate 43,771,374 of CM031861.1, forward strand.
GGCTGCTACACGTGCTGTAAGTAATAACAAAAACATTCTAGAAGTGTAATAGCAAAAAAACCTTAAAGAGCAGTTTGTGTTTGACATGTGTGGGGGAGCAGGAAGAACAGTGGACAGCCACCCCAGCAGACAGTTGTTTTGAAATATATTAAGTTCCCCGCTCTTTGGAAACCTGGCCTGAGGAATGATAGATATGAATGCTTTGGAATTCAACATATTTTCCTTTTTATCTCCTAGCAGAGTTGAGACCAGCCTGAAGATTTTTTTTTCTCTTTTGCTCTGTTCACTGGATTACATTATTTCTCCCTCTGCCGCTTCATGAAATCAATAATTTAACAGGAGAATCCAGGTAAGAGTCTAACTTACATTTTAGGAGCATAAGGAGATGGAAACCAGGAAACATGGGAACTAAACAAAATAACTTTTCCATAGTATGTGCAAAAATAATCAGATTCTGTGTTGGACAATTTGGGAAATATGAGATATCTGAATTACCATACCACGCACAAAAATAGAGGATGTGGGCTGAAAACTTGCAAAAACTCTGGAGATATATACAGTTACATGGTACAGAATGAAACATGTTTATTTGGCCTGCAAATATCCCAGATAGGTTATGGTTTATTGATGTCATATTTCCAGTAGACTATATACTGAGCTGACTTCAAAGAAGTGTTGCACTTAAAACTGACCTGAGCTGACCTGTATGGTCTGGAAGGACTGAGAACTGTCCAGCTCCATCATGTATGGGCATGATCACTGAGAGCACTGTGCATCTAGAGAGTTATGTTTACAGCCCAAAAGACACAAAATCTAAGAATTGAACATCAGATTCTGCAATTAATTATTCTAATTTAAAACTTATTAAATATCAAATCTTTTGCTAATTATGATTGGTAAATGCAAACAACATGGAAAATACATGAAGAATTAAAAAAAAAAAAAAAAAAACTGCTTCAATTACAAATGTACAGTAAAAATAATCTCTGCCACTAAATTTTTGTCAATAACATACTATGTGTTCTTTACTACTGTTTAACGTTAGCTTTTTTCTTCATTTTTTTAGTTTTTAACAAGTAAAATTGCCTAACATTAGTACTGGAAATTAATTTAATAATGTACCTAGGAATCTTTGCACAAAATATGATTAATTTCATTCATGTCTTAATAAATTAGGAGAGTCACAAATGAAGCTTTGACCTTGGAGTAAAATCTATTAAGTTTAAATGCCACTGAAGTGGTCAAGTGCCTCCATCTGTGCCTGCCCACAGCTTGGCAAAGAGGAGCCAGAATGCTGGTATAATACAACTGGAACAAAGTGGGAGAAGCAGCTCAGAACAAGAGTGTTGACCCCAGTCTTCCACGAGCTCTCTGGACTGACAGCAGCATCCTTCTTGATCTATTTATATCCTTCCTTCTCCTGAAATAGCAGCGTCTCTGATGGGACTACTGATGTGGAGTGGGAAGGCTGTGGATCCATGAATGGACTGTACTGTCAAAGACATCACAGTTTCACTGTGCCTATTCCTCTAAGTGTACGGAAATGCTAAAATTAGAATTTAGTTACTCTCAGCTCTGCTGCATGAGGAGTGTGGGATGATCTTAATTTTGGAGCTCCATTACTCATAGGAAATATTTCTGTACTAGAGGTGACCAGTTCTCATGTATTTATGCTGTTTTACTGAAGACATTTTCTGATGAACTGTGGAGGTGAAAAAGATAAACAAGAAGGTTGATCAAGGCAATTTGGTTTTATTTGTCCCTGAAAAGTAAATTACAGTTACCCCTTCAACAAGTTATACTAGCACATAGTGGAGAACATGCATGTGTTATAGAAAGACAGGGATAACACTTAAGGTAAAAAGGATGGAACTGCTGCAGGAAAATCAAGTTGCAGTGGCCACTATTCAGCAACAGGTATCAGATAGATCCTAAAAGACCCTTTCTCTAACACAAGTGGCATCTGAAATAGAAAATATAATACAGGTTAATTCACAGACACCATTGGAGCTTTTGTGAAAAGTGTTTCACTTTTTTTGTTGTACTGCTATGAAACCAATGTTACCAAAATCTTCTGCAATTATTAATGGACAATAAAACAGTAGAAGAATGATATGAATACAAAATAAAAATGCTGGAAATAAAATATAATTCAAAAATACAATGAAAGAACAGCTAGAAGATAAGATGACTCAGTGCTTCATTTTAGAAAAGACAATGAAACAGTCGTTTCCAAAATGGACAATGAAAACTTAGGAAAGGCTAATATTGATGATATAGGGAGGAATGTAGATGAAGTTTCCTCCGTCTGCTACTCTGTCCCTGACTCGTAATATCAGGTTATACTCCAGTTCAGATTCTCTTTGTTTCTATATGTATCTATGCAATATCCATAATGTAAATACAGTTCCTTCTACAAGGCTTTCTTCTTTTTAAAGCTGTATGTGTCTATTTCTGCTTTCTAATATGGGACAAAATGGGGCTCCAGACAGTGTTTGATTGTGAAACCTAGACTAACTCCTATTGTTACAAGTCTCTAGGGTCTGCAGTCATGTTCTTGCATGAATACCTGGACTGAGATTACACTAGCTGCATCTATTTGAAAATTCATACTAGAAGACATGACTGTTCTCCAAAACAAGTAGTCATTGGAAAATTTTGATTTTATAAATAATTTGTTAATATATCCTTATGTGTTATGCATCACTGAATGTTAGTTTCCATGCAGATTTTCCTTATAATGTCACAAACCTTGAATGTGTTTTTGCCCATTATTAGGTCGTACTTAATTACTAATTAATGTACTACCCCATTAAATTGATCACAGGTAAAGAGTTTCACTTCGGTGGGTTATTTGATTGTAATCACATTTCTTGCTGGAAAGTGACATTATAAGCAATAAAATCATGTTATAAAGAGTCCTCTTCCTGGGTTTTTTGGGAGTTTTTTTTTGGGGGGGTGTGTTTGGGGTTTTTTTGTTTGTTTGTTTGTTTTTGTTTTTGTTTTTTGGTAGCAACTACGTTATTTTAAAGGTCACCCTTGTAAATGTGATAAAGCAGATCTCAGACTAGCAAATCTGAAACTTTCCTTGGAATATCCATGAATGTCTTAAACTGGCTTAGGGAATGTTATCTTAGCAGCTTCATCATTTTCCACTCCTGATGATGTTACTGTGGTCAGTTATTATAGGCTGGGTGTAACATGAGGGGAAAGAAATTTCTGAGGACACTCCACTTGCAATCAGTGTAAGGTTTCCTCTTTGCTCTTCAGATCAGAAGAAAGTAGATTCTTTGAGAAATGTTGCTTCCATCCTTTCCCACTAGAGAATGCAGTGAACAACATCCAGCTGTCTCTCACACTCATTATTACTTTGAGACAGAGGTGCATGAGAAAAGCTCAATACAGAAGATATTCCCATACACTCAGTATAAATGATAGATTTTTTCAAAATGTTTTGTTTCTTTAAACTGGAACGCAATCACTCACAAAAAAGAAAAAAACAAACAAAACAAAATAAAGCTATCTCTGAACAGCTATAGGAAAGAGAAAGTCTCTAATGTATAGGATTAATTTGTGCATGCAAACTTTATCCTGCTTACAGCTTAGCTGAGAATGCATCTAAAAGCAGTTTCAATATGGTTAATTTATCATTTCCACCTTACTAAGAGATAAAGAAGATTTTTTCTGTGGTGTTGGTGGTATATATGGAGGCGGATATGATCCATATTATAATAGTAAACCTACTATAAAAGATCTGAAACAATCCTGTTCAACTCTTCTGTGATAAGGTGTCAGGTGTCATCAAGTCTATTAAATTGAAGAACCTAGATGTTCTAAAAGATAAAATTTTATTCAATATCAAGACAGTGTCTCAAATATCTCAGTCCTTTTCCCCATCAAGGAGACAAAATATGTTTGCATTGATATGCTTCCTCTTTAGTTTTGCCTGTTTCTCAAAATTTAATCCTGTCAGTCTTAATGTAAAATGCAGAATACTACATAGACTCAAAATTATTTGTCATTGCTAAGTGTGAGTTTCTCTTTATTCAAGTTTCAAGTTTGCTGGGGAAGTAGCTTTGGATTTTCTTTCTTTTTCTAATAACTAACACTGTCTTTTAGAATGAATGGAAATAGGTAATAATAGATTAATATATTTGAACAACTATATAATCACCATACCCAAATAAATTCTGCAGGATTTTTCTCTCAGAGTACATCTCCACCAAGTCTATTACCAACATTTTAACATGTTTGGGAACAGGCTGAAGTAAGCTTATGACATGGCTCTTGATGGAGATGGGTGAAGAAACTCTAGTTGAAATTTCTGATCTGGATCCTGTATAACAGATCTTTGTGGAGGAAAATTATCTGTCATATCAACTTAAACATTAGGCAAAAAGTGTAATGCTTCTGCACTTCATGAAAATGTAAATTTGATATGTCTTGCCCTGTTCAGCTGTAGTTGCTATCTACCATAATAAGCTAAAGCAATAGAAAATATATGTGCCATAAAGATATATTAGCACCCCAGCTCCAGAATACAGTGAGGATAAGCCAAAACTTTACACTTTTCATCCTTTTTTTTATTTATTTTTTTAATTAAACAACTGTATTCTGATACATTGATCCTACATGGGATGGGCTCAGTCAATATCACATGAACATAAGAAGTCCAACTGCCTATGAAAACTTGTTTTCTCTTCAGGTATGGTTAGTTCCTTCCTTCAGAGATTCCTTCATAGAATCACAAAATCATTGAATGTGATTTTTTGGAATGCTCTTTTGTTCTTTTTCCTTTTTTTTTTTTTTTGAGGTGCATAAAGCTTTGTTTCTCTTCGTAGGTTAGTTCCTTCCTTCATGAGATTCCGCATGAATCACAAAATCATTGAATGTGATTTTGTTGGAATGCTCTTTTTTTCTTTTTTTTTTTTTTTTTTTTTTTTTTTTTTTTTTTCGTGGGGGGGGGGGAGGTAAGGGGGGAGCAGATAGCCATATCAGGTACTAGTGATCTGTGTTTTACAGTGTTTCCCCAACTGTGAGTCCACTGTCATGAATAATGAAGTATGCCCAGTGGCTCATTACCTCTGAGATCTGACTCAGATTTCCATAGCCCTTGGCATCCTAATGCAAATGGTTAATTCTTTAAGCTTTGTAGTTCAATTCATCCCTATGTTATTTTTTGAAACAACCAGTTTGTCATCTGTTTATACAATGTGGAAATGAATTTTAATTGCCTCACATAAATTTATGACAGAGTACTTTATCTTCCTTTTATTTTTTTAGCCTTAACAACAGTGTTCAAGATTACATTGCAAAGATTTTTCATTAAAAACTCTTTTAGACTAGAGTATATTTGGCTGGTTGGCTCCCCTCCAGTAACTGGAAAGAATAAAAAAGGAAAATGCTCCTTGTCAGTGCTTGATGGGCCTCATCTATTGATTGTTTTTGTTTAATACAGGGTAGTGTTACTTTAATACTACTATACAATAGGCTGATCTTTACAACTTTCTGATAAAATTGAAAGTATGAAAACATTGATAATTCTGTTGTAATTCAAAGGCTGTGGGAAGGCTGAAGTGGGGGCAGGTTTATACTAGAGAAAACTTTTTTCCTCTTTTTTTCTGTCTTTTCTTGTTCTCAGTCTCATGCCTTCAATACAGCAGTAGAAATTGAATGCAGGAAATTATTCACAGTCTCAGAAGATGTAGGACAAAGATCAGTGACCTGAGGCTAAGGAAGGAAATGTTTAGGCTAGACATTAAGAAAAGATTTTGAACTGTATGGGCAAAATGGCTAAACTCTTGAGGGAGGCTGTGAAAGCTACATCAGTTCTCCTATCAGAGGTCAGATAGGACACTAGTGGGTAGCAGGAGGTTGGACATAAAGAAAACAGTTTTCTCCTAACTTGGTCCCCTTCTTTCAAACTCAGTTGCGCTGTTTTTTGACTCTTATATACAGGCTGACATGCACAGATGCCGATTTTTTTTTTTTTTTTAAGTCTGACTGGCCACTCAATCAACTGACTTTCTCATGCACAGCTGACTCCAGCTACAATATATGAAAAAGAACTGCTTCAGCATGAATCTTCTAGCCATGTTGAACCAAGACATTTCACTCTTAAAGTACATTTTGGCAATCACAATTCATATGTGAGATGAATGCATATTTTTCTTTGTGTGAAACTAGGTTTGATGATAGCAAAATTCTGGAGTGATAATGAAGCTACAAATACAACTTGCTTTCTCACTCAAACCTATCTTTGGTGCTGGAATGATAAGTGCTGCACACTCAAAATATCAACTGGCTTAGCTAGTTTTTGAAAGCTCCATGAATAATCAGAAAAAAAAGTTTGTTCAGGAGGACAAATCAAAGCAAGAACCTTAACTTAAGCACCATGAAAACTCATCTAAAAGCTTTCAGGTTGATCCTGGTGTGGGATGTCACTAATATGAGAGTTATAAGTTAACCTTAAGATAGCTGTTCCAATGTCTTTTGTGGTTTTAATACTTTGAAGATTCATATTTTGTTCTGTGAATGTAAAGTTATTGCACCTACAGAACCATAGAATTGTTTAATGGTTTAAGTTGGAAGGGACCTTAAAAGAGTTCAACTCATCTGCCCTGGCCAGGGACATCCTCCACTAGATTGGCTTGCTCAGAGTCCCATGCAGCCTGGCCTATCTGAACATAACTTCGGTAATGGTATTAAAGAAAGCTCAGAGATTTGATACTTCAGATTTTTTTTTCCTGTTATAGAAGAGATATTTTAACATTTTCTGAAAATGACAAGATGTTCTATTAATTGAATCCTCTCTGCTGGTTTGTTTTGGTTTTTTTCACTTGAATTTCTTCAAAAAGAATGAATTATGTGCACTTATTTTTCCAGTATATTTTGTCCACAAGCTATGAAATTTGCTCCAGGATAAGCACTAGAAACTGGCATTATGTGGCATGCAGCATATAGATTTAACTTGCTTTCTGCATGCTTCCTTGACTTTCAAGCACACCTGCTACAAATTCCATTTGTGGAATGAAATACATCAATAAATCAGAATCTTTGCACCAGATTTTGCGGCTCATCTGCCATATGGAGAAATGTTAAATGAAGAGTTTAAGGCAGAAACATTTGTATAACTTTCATGTATTTCATAACTAAATCAACTCTTATACTGTGAGGTTGATATATTAATCATCTAGTACTGTGTCTGCTGAAGAAACACTCTGAACCAAGTAAACTTCAGAGGGGAGAGGAGATTTTGCATGAGCTGAATTCTAATTGGTATACTGTCATCCTTGATATTGTAGTTCTACCTATTTATAGAAGTATCTGATTGCACACCACAGGAATATTTCATTACCAATTGCTTTAGGATACTATTTCAGTGTGATGCCCACTGATTTCCTTGGTGGTAGGGAGGAAGTGAATCAATATGCCAGAATATTGTTAAGATACGGTATTAAAACAAAAGGTATCAATGAACCAGGACCAACCATTTCAACTTTGCAGTAATTAGAAAGCTGATTTGCAGCATCGAGACATAGACTGACTTACTAAAATTGGTTCTTTTTCTAGACACCCTGTCTCCAATTGTTTCTTTGAATGTCAAAAAACCACAAATCAAACAAACCTTTTGAGGAACAACATAAGAACCTGAAATGTGTCCAGTAGCTGCACTCAAATGATATGTGTAAGTTAATCTGTTGAATCTTAATGAATTATGAATACAAGATGAGAGAAGCTAAAACAGTACAACTTGAGCATATTACAAAGGGAAAGAAGAGAAAGGAGAGACAAAAGCTAACTTAACGGAAAGGGTCCATCAAAAATTCTCCCATCTGAAGCAAGTACCATGTTACCAATGAAAGAAAACAAACTAAAAATGAATTAAGGATAGTTGCCCCAGTAAGCCAACATGAATTGAATCTTAGTGGTAGTTCTGAATTTTGACTGTCCTTTTTCAATCATGCAGAATGCTAAAAGCTAAATTATTCTGACTGCCAGTTAACTCATTTCTTTAAACAAGGATTGGGAGATTTGACCTAAATGCAAAGATGTTGCAACTATTGTGTGCACTGCATTATGTACAATTCACAGGTTCACAAAATTGATGAACAATTCAGGTTTGAAAGGAGCTCAGGATCTCTCCATCTCACCTTCCTACTTTAAGCAGGCTTAGCTATGTTGTCAGACCATGTTGCTCACAGTTTTGTCCAATCAGGTCTTGAAAGCCTTCAAAGATTGGAACTGCACCCCCTCTCTGAGCAGCCTGCTCCACTGCTTGGTCCTCCTCACAGTGAAACTATTCGAATAACGCTTCAGTGTCTAAATGTTGCAGCCTGCATTTATTTCATTTTAGTTTATTGTTAAAGTTTTAATGTTAATGGTTTGTTCTTATGTTCCCCAATGTTCTCCCTGAGCTGATTTATTCCTGAAGTTGTATCCTCTCCTAAATTACCTTGTATGGCATTTCCCCACTCCCTGTTCCAGCTCCTTCCCTATCAATCACTGTTACCCTGCCCCTTGTTCTGGCACTTTCCATGTTCCTCCATCCCTGAACCAATCCTTTGAGTGCACCTTCCCCTGGGTGTTCCTGGGTGTTTCCTAACCTCAAAGCCCCATTGAACCCTGTGCCCTGCCCTCTGCTCCCACTTGCCCCAGCTGTCCCCAAAGAAATGCTGTAACCCCTTCACTCTGCCCCTGCTGATCCCTCCCTGCCTTGTGTTTGGTACCCACCCCTTGCTCTGGTACTGTATAAAATCCCAGGCACAGCATTGCTTGGGTCTCTTTGGTTCCTGATCCCTTTAGCTTTAATAAACCTCCTGCTGGAACCTCAGAACTGAAGAGCCTTCTCCCTCTCTTTACCCACCCCCTGACTGCAGTGAGAGCCCTCCCACTGTAGAGCAAATGGCTCTAAAGGTTCAGCTGTGGGCACAAACCCCACACTGCAGTTGTTCCCCACATCTGGTGCAGCACCGGTATCCTTTGAGGTACCCCAGGCTCCGGTGGGCTGTGTCATCTAAACATAAAAATCTACTTAAGCCTAGGACAAGCTGCAGCTAAATAAAATGAGATTTGATTTTATTTAACTTTTATGGTCCAATAAACTCATGAAAACCATGTTTTCTTTATATTTTTTTTTTTTATTCAGTCCTAGACTCTGCCTTGAAAGGTATAAATGATGAAAGGTTCCATGTCCTGTATTTGTCAGTACTTTATTCTCTATAAAAGCTTAACTTCTATTGTTGCAAAGAGGGAAATAATACTAAAATTCTATGTTTTGTTTTGTTGTTTGGTTTGGGTTTTTTTGCAGTAGGCAGACAGTAGCAACAGATGGAAGATACATTTATTACCTTGTATATCCTCAGCAGTAAGTGATCAAAGACCCTGTGTTAGAAAAAAAAAAAGGCAGTTTAAACCCATTGTTTTGGAAGAGATTCAAGGGCTTTGCACAGTCATCTTTCACTTCCAAATTATAAGCCTTCACAGTTACTCAGCTAAACACCTGAAAGTTTAAAACAGTTGATCAGCAAAACTTGAACCAAGAATGTGATTTGAGATGAAAATGCTACAATTTCATTAATTTTCATCTTTTATTCTTGGAGTTTACAGTACTTGAAATGCACCATAAAAAGTGGAAATAGACACCAAGACATTTTCCATATTTAGGAACTTCAGTAAAATGGTGTAAGTAGTGGCAAAAAGGAGTAGGTTTTACAAATGAGTTTATTATCCAAAAAGGAAATAAGAGTTTTACAGAGATACAAGTAAGATCAATTGCTAAAGTATTATTTTGAGTTTTAACTTTTCCAAAATTTTAGTTTAGCAATTTAATTGTAAAATACCTGGTTACCTGTTTTGCAGATATTACAGTTTCCATTGAGCTTTGATTAAAAAGCCAGTGATTTACTGCAAATCAGTGTTAACAACATTCTAAAAGGCATTCTGGGATAATAGGTTAGGAAAAGCTCTGTTAACTTTTCTGGACAGTTATTGGAAAGAAGACTTTTGGCTGTATGTGGAAGAGCTGCTGAAGACTGGACTGCCGTGAGTTTGCCGTGCAATAGTTTTGTTGTGTGCCCGTTGGTGCACCAGTGATCATATCAGTACAGCACTGAAAGATTGCATATGTGGGGTTACTGTTATGAGTAGACAAAACACCACACTTGAACCTTTTCATACTACCAGTCTGTGCAAAAAAAAGGTAAGTGTCCTGGTGAGACTTACTAGGTTGAAGAGCAGCTATTGCAACAAAGACCGTAAGTACCACTGCTTGAAAAAAATTGTTAACTGAACAAAACTGAAGACTGTCCAAAACATCAGGAAACTTATCCTAAGAGTTTGTACTTCACTCTCAGTATCTGTCCTCTATTGCACCTTGTTCTGGGATTGACTTTGGTCCACTAGTGTAATGGTGCTGTTTGTGGTACTGTTGCTCTTTTTTTGATATAAGGGAAGTTACAGAGCAGCTATAATCAGAATCATCCTTTTATATTTATTTCAGACAACTGGAAAGTAAAAGTTAAAGTGAGAGATAGGAATCAAGGTAGGCATTCAGTGATTCCCACACTTACATCATAAGTCACCGAAATAATGACTTTTAAAGAAATCTGTCCTCAAGGGCCATGCATCCTGCAGGAATTTGTTTTTTGTCTTTTTAAAAACTGGAACCACTGAGTATTTTTTCACATTCAAAGTCATGGACAATAATAAATTATCAATTTTTTCAGATGATGTCTGCAGTGAAAAATCCAAATGGGCTGCTTCTCTATTTTCAAATCCTTAATCATTTTCCAAAACCTTGGACCCTAGTGAAAATTGGAGATATCTGAATCCAAGCCAATCATCACTGATTTATGCTAGGTAAGGTTTTGAGTTCTTCATGGGTTTAGTATTAAAGGCAAACCAATAGTGTCAAATCAATTTATGACTCAATTTTACTTTTTTTTATCTGTGATATTCTCCAGACATTGTATGTTGCATTGTCAGTGACCTGATACTTACTTTCCTTTTTCCTGTCATTTGTGTCTCCCCTTCACCTTTTATTCACTGTGTTATGTATTGCCTGAGGAAGAATGTTTTCCCTTCCTTCACAGCTCTCTCACATTTTGTATTCTTTATCCTTTCACATCTATATTTTTTTAGTTTATTAGTGCAACCCTTCAGCACTATGTTCAGATATGTTCTATCTCAAGCATTTTCAGGCCTCTTAAATTCACTGGAGGGAACTGTGATCTGATCTAAGTAAATGACAAAACATATGGAAAGGCATTTATGATTTCTTTTTTTATTTTCTAATGCCATAGGTTGTTTCTGTGTCCTCTGCAATTCAGCTTGTTGCCTCTCTGGTTTCATTTGAAGCATCTGACTTCTTTCATAGATAAATGTAGCACCAAATGCTCTCCATCACTTAGTAACTGTTATAATCAAGTACATGTTGATTAAAAATACATTAGTGGAAAGGAAAGCAAATGGAATTGATTTGCTTACAATGTAGAGGATTTCCCTTGGTCCATATAGAATATTTTTTATGTCAATTTATCCTTGTTTTTCTTTCTTTGTCTTTAAAGGGACATATATTTTTCAAATATTTCTTGAAAGTAATTAAGCAATAGCTACACAGGTAATACAAGTCTTAAAAGCCTGTGAGAGAAGCCACTGAAAGTCATCTAATATTACAATAATTGATCACGGTCATGCTAGTGTACTAGAATAACCTGTTAATTTTTATATCAATTTCTATGACCCAATGATTCTGTTATTCTATTCTGCATTTCCGTTTTTTACTTTCCAGCAGTTTTGCAGATTCTTGAGCTTGATCTGGCTTTTGAAATCTGATATATCTCTGGAATTCTATGAATATAATTGTATTTATGAAAATTTCAATCTGCCATATCACTACAGATATCTCTAAACATCTCAAAATAAATGATTCTCTACACACTGATATTTTGATGAGAGATAATAATTTAGAGGTATTAACCTGAAACATTGTCAAAGGATAAATGAACTGAGTAAGAAATTGCTTACCTTGATATTTAAATAATAATATATCTCATAATCTTATTTTGTAATTAAATGTAAAGCACAGAGTTTGACTAATGCTAGAAAAATAGGTAAAGACTCAGAGACCTGGATTAAAGAGACAGTGGGACATCTGAAAGCTCATGAGGTCGAGACTGGTTGGGAAATCTCAGAGGATCTCCCTTTTCATGAGCTTTCACATACACTTAATTCCTTCCTCATTTGATTATTTTGATTTATTCATTACATAGCCTAAGGAAGCTCCATAGTGCTTCTGTACACGAGAAAAGAAAGTACAGCTTTAATAAGCTCCTTATTCTTTGTGACATACTATTAGTTTATCCATCTGTCACTTGTTGGATATGAGCTGTAGAAACAGCTGGTGGAAACTGGGAATTCAGAAATAAATGGAAGGATTTGTTTGGAGCAGACCGAATCAGAAAATGTGTAAAAAAATTAATGTTGACATTGACTGTTCTGATTAATAGTGGAATTCAGAATAATTAAGGATTATTCCATTGAGAAATGTGTGATAAATTAAATTTTAATCAAAATAAAGTGCTTGCTAGGACAGATTGAGACCCAGAATTTCACTTGCAAAAAGGTAATTACTTAAACAGGATTGCTTCTGAATTTCTGTTACACCATATCTGCTAGAAGGATTGGTGAAGAATGCTAGTCTTTCCATGACTGGAAAGCAAATTTTTTTCTCTTAAATTTCTCAAAAAAAGATGTGCAATGATGATAATCCTAGATGAGAATTATAAATTTTAAAACTGTATTTGATAGAAAGCATTCAATGTTTTCTCAGTAAAAAATTATTTTACAGGTTAATTTTTATTTTATTGGTGACATTATACCTCATATCTTAAATTAAAAAATGGAACAATTGAATACAGACATTATAAGACTTTGTCGATACAAGAAACATTTATCTAAAATTTGTTTAAACTGGCAAAACTTTCCTTGATTTTGAAACCAAGTAAAGAATCAGATTTGTTCATGTCACCTAACTGTTGATTTCAGTGCCTGAACTATGCATACTAGACTTCCTTTTCAGCCAGAAGACAGAAATAAGGAATTCTGGACATAAATTCTCAGAGGTTAGGACTGTTTGTTTTTGTCTGCATCTAGATATGACAGGCTTTCTGAGTTTATTATAAAGGAATAACCATTTACTTTATTCTTAATCAATAATTTTGCCCTGGATAGCTGTATAAAGATGCTTGTAGTATGTTTCTAGGGGAGAAAAGACTTAGAATTAGATTGGCCCCCTAATATTTGTAATCAAGGACTCAGTAATTTAGAATTTCCATCTTGTAAAACTAATAGTATTTGTTAATGTTTTTCTCATTAGACTATTTTCCTGACATCAATATGTGTGTTTAAATATTCACACAGTAAATGATTGTAAAATAGAAATAGAGCTGAATCATGTGTATACAAAATTTTCAGAAATTTTAGTTAGAAAATTATGTAAATAGTTTTTAACCTGTACCCTGTGTCATTTTGCTTATCATTCCCTTATTATTCCCCTTAATGTTATTTTTCTCCTTAATGGTTAAATCACAAATCTCACTTGCTTAATATTCAGTTTACACATTTAACTTTCATTCTCTCTGGGATACATATATAATCTAGATTCCTCCCCCACTACTTACAATCAGGTAATTAATAGTAATTTAGAATTTCCTTTCTGAAGACTTTCTAATGTTGATTTGAATGTATGAATACAGATGAGCTTGTGTATATATTTATGAGATAAAATATAACAAAAATGAGGAAGCCATAGATAAAATATTAGCTCTGTCTGAACTGCAGTGCACTTTATGGCTGAAATCATATGCTTATCTATTTTGGAGCACAACATTTTAAAGCTCAATGTACACTGGCTCTTCAAGCAGTTCAGAAGAACTCATCTGACTGCCTTACACAGACTGAAAACTTCAGGCCTAAGTCTTCCAAGAGAAAACAGTGGTTTTGAACTCTCCGAATGGTCTGTGATTTTTCTGAAATGCATTGTTTAAATAAAACTCCATTCTGCTGAGCAAGATAGTCACAGACAGTTCTGGCTCAAGTCCAAGAAACCAAGAATGCTGAAGCTTGTTTTCTCTACCTGTAGAGAACTGTATCGCTCTCTAGATGAGATGTTGTCCTACGAAGTTTGAGAAGTTGGCTATGGTCCAAATCAAACACCCTCTGTAGGCTCTCTTTTTGGCATCTGCACTCCACTTTTAAAAATTCCAAGAGTGAGACAGAAAACATTAAGGAAGTCGTGATGCTTTAAAGATCTGACAAAGCTTGATAAAACCCATGACCTGCCTGGTTTTCTGCCTGGAATTTTACACAGAAAGTCCAACTGTGGAGAAGTCTGAAGCATTGCTCCCAAAGGTGAATGAACCTGGCTGGTTTCCCGAGTCCACATTGGAAATAACTGCACAGCGAAAGCCTGTTTAAGATTTTTCTTGCTGGCATTTATATGATTATATATTTAGAACTCTATTAACACAGACACTAATTCACTAGGAATGAACTAATCCCATTTCACACTTTGAATTTATAGTTGGTGCCAAAGATTGTAAGCTTAGTTACAGGATTTTATGGAGCAGCCTGTCATTCATACATTTATTTCTGGTGGTGCTGGTGGGGATTTCTAGAACACTTGTAAGAAGGTTAGTCCTATATATTTAGCAATAAACCAGGTTGTACTAATTTATTACAAGTTTTTGCTTGCTTTCTCTTTTCTCTGTTATTATCTGAGCCCCATTAGATCTGCAAGGACTGTTCTTTGAAGAAAAGATACTATGAAGGAAAAGAAAAAATAAAGGAAATAGCAATGTAAAAAAAAATGCAAAATGTAGTATGGTGTAGGTGTAGAAGAAGGGATTAGAGTAGAACTCTTGTTTTGCTGCAGAAATAGTCTTTGTAAAACATTACAGTAGATCTTCAAGAAATTTAATGAACAGTTCTGAATTTGAGGAATAACTGCTCAGGCAAATATAGAAAACATTGTAATTTTCTGTTCAAAATAAGGGCTTCACTACACACAGAAGCTCTTTGTATACTAACTCATTGCCATTAGAGGATACATTATCATTGTGTAAAGGACCAGTGAGGACATGAAATATGGGTTATTGAGCCCACCAACAAAAGGTTTAATGCTCTTAAATCCATATATACTTTATATATAATGTTTTAATTCTGTTTATATGGTTTCTGTATCTGTTTTTGTGAATTCTTGGGTTTCCAGATATACTTGTCCCTGTTTCAAGACTATTTATTCTCAGAGACAAAACACATTAATCACATGTTTAATTTTCTTTAGTTTCTAGGACTGAGTTTTATGCTTCACAAATGTTTTGTGGAATGAAATTTCTGCTATCTCATCGTTTTGGTTCTCCACCTCTTAGCTGATAATCTACACAGGCATTTATTAAAAACAACAATTCACTAAGTCCTTAACAACACCTTTTTAAATGATTATCATGGTCAAGTACCCTTATATTAGCACATTGTCAAGAAAGACAAGCCTAGTTTTTTCACCAAAATGAATTGCAAAAGTGAGAAGGCATCCTTTTACTAGACTGCTAGCAATTTACTTTCTTTTTTAAATAACTTTATGGAATCTCTCCCCAGACCAGTAAAATTCTACTGTAACAAAGCCTCACGTGGTCACTTCTGTTTTCTCATTTGATGAAACTCAGGAAAGAGAAACATGGTTCATAAGATCGGAGCACCTAACTTTCATTGTTTGAACACTACTTTAAATATAATTAAACACAAGACAACTATTACAGAATAGGAAAAAGAGTATTATATTTCCCCCCACCCCCCACATTTGTCCTATACAGCTGACCTTAATTCCAAAATATACTGTGCAGTGGTTTGTCCTTTGCAGCTGAGTTAGGAATCTGGGACATTGAAATTCTCTTTATCATTGCCCAGAATGAGTTTCTGTTGAAGTTTGGTGTGAAAACAAAGAAACTTGTATGTGTAAGTGCAGAGAATGCCTGAAAGGAATTTGAAAAGGAATCTGAACATCAAAGTCATGGAGGGAGAATGAAATGCTCTCCCAGTTTTAAACTTGACAGTGTTTAAAATCAGAGGATTAAAATTTAATGTTCTGGTTATCTTAGATTAACCATTTTTTGGAGTAACTATTTCTGAGGTGTCATTTACCTTCTGTTACAAGCAGCAGACTTTTTTTTTAACCAGTTTATCTGGATGGGAAGAAAAAAGAGGGGCAAGTAAATCATATATTTCAAAACAGATGTATTCAAAGCATAGTTACACCAGATATGATGCAGAGTGGTACCACTGAGAATTAAATATTATGTACTCTAATTATACTCACTTTTATAAAAAATTTGGTGTTCATGAAATTTTATGAGCCATGGGTAGAAAGAATGTAGGTTACTGCATAGTGTTGTACACATTTTCTCAGATAGAAAATCCACAGCTGTTTCTGTGTCTTGTATGTTCCAGTCATTCTGCTGAGCCCAACAGCAGAGATAAAGTTCATGTTTAGCTAAAAAGCTGCTTAAAGTGGCTAATACAAGCTTAGACATTATATTGTGGAACTAACCAGGTTTGTAACATACAGGTTTTATCCAGCATGAAGTGGTTTTAAAAGTTCATATTAATATTGCTTTACAGTGTTATGTGTAAAGCTAGAAGTAAAAGGCAACATACTATTTTATGAATAGAAAACTTATTGATAAACATTCATGAGGTCTACATACAAAGTTACTCTGAAATGGACACCTGTCTGTGTTTTTGCATGAATACCCTCTTGTATAGTTGATACAATATCCCATAAAATTCAGAGAGGATTTTGCAGTGTTTCAAAAATCTTGTTTATCTCAACTTTATATCAGATAAGCAAACTAAACCAGAAAGGAACAAAAAGTCCTCACTGATTCTGTTTCCAGAGGGCTCAGAATACCCATATACTAACAATTTGTTAGTCCAAACACAAGTGCATATACTCATCTGGAAGTTGGAATTCTCCATTTTCAGCTAATGTAAAGCTGCTCTGAACACCTTCACAGAATTATGAACATAATGGCTTGAATAGTTAGGATTTTTGTCTGAAAGCCACAGACAAACAGATTTTTTCACTCAAAGCAAAGCAAAGTCAGAATGTGTTGATTATCATATCATTTGTGGCATTATCACTCCACCACCAAATGATGTTCTGTCTGCTTGATCATACATTTTATTGCATTTGTTTGTTTTTTTAAACTTGAACAGTATTTTGGCAGATTTCAAAATAATTTCTTTGTATACTGAAATTATGATTTCTCTAATTCTTATAAAAATTCAGAAATTATGTGTTTTGTATGTATGAATCCACACCTGTTATCCAGAAGCAGTGATAAAATATTGATCCTTAAAGCTATCTTTAATGTAAAAGAGAAACTTTTTTGCCATAAGTTTTGGTTTGGGATAATTTTTGAAAGAAAGGACATGACATGTTGCTTTAAAAAAGAGAATTGGAATGTATTTGAAGTTGCTTATGGCTTGTAACGTCGAAAAGAGCCCTAAGCATGACAGATCAGTGAGCTGATCAGGGGAGATGGTCACAAGTGCAGAGTAAATACAATTTATCATTTGACTCCGTATTTTATCACAGACCTATTGGCCTATGTATCTCTGGTCCTAATCTTGCAAAATTGAATTCCAAAGGATGTTTTTTCTTTGATGTAAATAGAAGCAGGAAAATATTTAATCTGCCTGTTACAGAACTATACTCTGTGTATACGATATAAAACCTACTTCAGTCTTTCCTCCCTGCCTTTATCCAGTCCAGATTTCCTCTTGACAATTATGGTATTGTTAATCCCCAAGGTAGTTGAGGAGGAGGAGATTTTGGGGGGGTATTTTTTAGGGGTTTTTTTGGTTGTTTTTTTTTTTTTTTTTTTAAACTTTTTGCATGTCTACATATAACTTTAAAATTCTGAAAATTCCTGACTTCTGTTCTAAAGTGATTCAACATAAGAAGTCAGAATAGAAAGTGTGATGAGGTTTTTAGAATTGTTAAAAAATAATTTTAAAGAAAATGCCAATACCAGTGAGTACAGGGCAACAGATTTTTCAAAATTTTAGCTATATCTGAAAACTATATATGCATAATTTAACATCATTCAGCTCAAGTGAATGTCACATGAATTTTTATGATGCTAGTCAGTTTACCAGCAATGATGAGAAAGTAGCAAAGTACAGACATATACAATGTTAAATTGAAGTTCAGCAATACAGAGAAGTGATTTTAATCTCCTCAGGGAAATCTAAAGAATTGACAAGTGTAAACAATTCCTAATACTGTGTCTTTTAAAACATGATGACACAGAAACAAAGTCCATCAGTTTGTTGTAATCAGTTTTAGCCTGATATGGCTCAAACTGAATACATATCAGGAGTTAAGGTCCAAAGAGTTTGAATGTGAGGTAAAAAAGGAAAAGAAAAGAGTGCAAGAAAGATGTGGTGAAAAGAAAAGAAACCAAAGAAACCAAAGAAACCAAAGAAACCAAGTTCATTGGAAGAAAGCGTGATTGGAAACCTCCCATGTTGATCGTAGGGAAAGAACTACTCCCCAACAGCAGTTAGGGAGTTCCATTTTGCTTGACTTTTTTTTTCCACTTTCAGCAGGTGGTGGGAGGAAAGATTTAGCTGTGATTAGCATTCTCCCACAGGAAATGTCTGAAGTATTAATAAATACATATTGAATTGTACTCTCTGAAAAATGTACAAGAAAATTGCCTTGATGTATGTGATGAAAATCACATTTTACCTATAAACAAGAAAGAGGAATTATTCCACTTCCAGCATCATATGAGACTGTGTGTTAGATTTTAGAATTGAAAGGCAAAGAAGCACTGCAGAATTACTCTGCAGATGAGTCATTTTATCCACAAACTGAAATTTGACAAAGGTATCTGATTCTTAGCAGGAATTTCTTTAATCATGAATAATAATATTGGTCAGGCAAGTTATTCAAAGAGTAAAGCAACCAGTCTAAAATTCCTATCACAAAGCTTCCAAAAATCTTAAACTTAATTCCTTCATTGTATCATTGTTAAGTACTTGAGTAGTACAGAAAATACAGATAACACGGGGAAGGCATCCTAAGACCATGAACAAAAACTAAGACTAACAGTTGAGGTCCATTAATTTTTTTGGGGGGTTATTGAATACTCCAAGTGCCAATTTACTTGTCTGAAAAGGAGATATAATTAAGTTCATTAATATTAAGCATTTGAAAAGCTACAGGTTACAAGCACTTGATATATCATATTACGAATAAGTGATCATAGTTCCTAATCATTTAGAGATAATTCTGTAGCTTCCTTATAGTTGTATTTGTCCTGTCCTTGGTAATTTTTGTGAAACACAGTTATTTTAAGTTAAAGCTTCTAACCTCTAGGCCTTTTTCTGGTGCTGTGAGTTGGGTTGAGATTCTATCATATTCTAATTATTAATCTAATCATACTCTATGCTTTAATAGAAGATTTTTTTTTTATTCCTGTGTCATGTGATTGTTATTAATGGTCATAACATTAACCTGATTGTTGTGCTTCTAATCTAGATACAGAATTTAATTGTTGTGTGAATTGCTGAGCTTTCTAAACCTTTTTTTTATCTGGTGTGTTTCTTCTTCTGTTTTTTCTTTTTTTCCCTAGACTCATTGAACTGTTCAAAATTTCAGGAGGGGAGAGGAGAAGACAGAAATGAAGAGCAACTGGGTCCAGAGGAGCCCTTTGTAAAAATAGTAAAATACCTTGGTGTTATAAAAGTCTGTGTGCTAAAGACAGCTCTGAGGAGACCTTTGTCTGAAGCCCTGGAGTATCCTTCTGTATCACTTAATTGAAATCAGAATTAGCAACAGGGATGTTTGCATATTATCAGTGTGATCAGGATAAAGACTGTGGTGCTGCGGACAGACTTACAATAGAAGGGATTGTGGTGTGGTGTGGGAAGATAGTGCAGAAATTATACAAAGGCCCACAGGGACAAAGGCAAAATGATTTAGGTTTGAAATAATTGTAACATATATTTTATGAAAGGCAGCTGGATTTTAAACCTGGATAAATTCTTCTTATTAGAAGGAATGATTCCGGTTTGATTTTGATGCTGGTGTGAGAATTTTCTGACAAGAAAACTGTGGACAAACATCAGCATCACCACAAAAGCTGAGAAACAATAGTTCTGTTGTACAGGGGAAAATTGTTTCCTGGAATGTGGTATATGCAAGCTTTTTACTCAGTCTGATTTTAATTTCCCCACATAGTTCTTCTGTTCAAGTGTTCAAAGGAAGTGACAAACCTTCATGGAAAACTTTAATACTATTTTGTACATAGGAATATAGTTTCTCAGCTTACTGTACCACTGTTGAAAGCTGCCAGATTATCACCGTTTTACACCAGAACTCTTTTATTTATTCACCTAATAGGTAAAACATAACCAGTATTTAAGTGTGCTCCATTCCACAGGCTGAAAGGCCAGGCTGTTGTCCTGGAAAGCCTTAGCTGTAGAAAAGAAAAAGAGGGAACGTCTATCTCTGTAAACAACACTTGATTTTAAAAACACATGAGAATCTGAATCAGACCACACAGCTGAGGGACATGAGTGCTTTTTCTTAAGTGGGCTAGCTGTAGTGTAAGTATTTTAAATGAGATAGGGTGACTTTTCCAGCAGCTGTGTCTTATTTGTATGGTTTTCTCAACAGCAATAAAATTAAAAATTACTTGATTATTTCCAAGCCCCTGTTCATAAGCTATGGGGGGTGCTTTCAAACAAACTGCTATCCACTGTTTGAAATGCCCTATCTTAAATGTCTCAATGCATTTCAGGGTGGAGATCAGTGGGAATCAGATGGAGAAATACAAGGAAGTGACAAATTATAAAAGAGAATATTGCTTACACATTGATAAGGAAAGAAGAGCAGAGAAAAAACATGAGATAAGAACAGTTATCAGTAGTAATGTAAATCTTGGATTTTGTTGTAAGTGTGGTAATATATGCCATAATTGGAGGACTGAGAACAGTAGGAATAGGTAGGGAATGCTTGGCCTGACAAGGCAAATGTCTGGCCTGACAGGCAGAGTGAGTAAAGCACAAAGAAATAAACTCTTGCCATTCTTGGCATCACAAGGAAAGCTTATAAAGGTGGAGAGAGATAATACACTATATCTCTCACTCAGAAAACTTGTACAAATCAGGTTTCCTTCTCTGCTTGACATTGTCATCTTAGCAGAGAGATGGGCTTTTGTCAAGAGGGAACTTTTGAATTAAGAAGGGACCGGATGGCCTACAAAACCTTGTTCTCCATCTGTGCTTTTGCAGTATCTTTTTTATAGGATATTTTAACATCTTTACCCCTGACCTGGAGTGGTGGTATATGGCTGGAGGATGAGAAACAACAGGAATAAAGGGAATCTGACTTGATAGAAAGACAAATGTTTTTTTGCCAGGAGGACAGTCAAGTAATGGAGCAAGTTACTCAAAGAAGTATCCATACTCAGAGATTTCCAAGATCTCACTAGAAAAATCCCTGAAGAATTTGGTCTGGTCTCACAGCTGGCATTATTTTCAGCAGGAAGGCGAGCTAGAGAGCTCCTAGTGTCCTTTCCAGCCTGAATTATCCTATGATAGCCTGTCTTCAAAGCTCTGCTTTAAGAGGTTTTCAGACCTCTCTGTGGCTTACTCGGACATATATCCAAAAGGCCAAGTCTTTTATCCTTCACCATATAAAGGTTTTTCAGAAACTTACTCTGAGAATAAACCTGAAGAGAATTGGTGAATCTATTCTTCTTCAGGGTGGCGTTTTCTCTTCAACTTTCAAACCTGTTTGGGGTTTTTTTGTCTTAATTGAAAATCTTAGAAATTAATTTTCCTCTTTCCATTGTTTCTTCGTGACTTGATTCATTCTTTCTTTCTGCATTTTCCTTTTGAATTTTAAATATTAATTAATGTCCTTTCTGCTTCTCATCCCAAGACTAATAGAAATTTTGGCCTTTCAGCAAAGATGACAAGAACGATTCTGTTTTTCCAGCTCAAACTCTACTGGATGCATCAACAGTATAGATTTTATCCTGGGATTATTTTAGATAAGAAAGTGAAAGAAATATTTTTTTTTTCCTAATTATATTAGTGTTTAGATAGAGAACCAGAATTTCTTCAGTCTGAATCAGTTGAACAGGTCTAGACATTCTGTAAGATTTTTGTTTACACAAAAGAAGAAAATCAGTTCCAGTTTAAGGCATTTCTTTGTATCTGTCTAGAGGATATTTAAGTGTTTAGGCTGCTGTCACAATCCATATATTCAATGAAGCTGGAGTGCTGTTCAGTTAGCCAACATTAGAGATCTGGTTTAGAATAAGCCAAAGCACTTCTTAGTCGCCACTGAATGCATTGTTTAGATATTCCCAGACCATAAGTGGTCCTGAGATGTCTTGCTCATGTGTGAACACCTGTACTGAATCTCACCCAAACTGACACACTTCTGAAAACATTGCACTAAGAGGAAATCTGATTCTTTGGAAGTTAAGGGAATGGTACAGTTTTATAGCTACTCAGTAAGTTTATTCCTAAATTATAAACTGTTTTGTCTATTTGCTCCATTATATATAAGATGACCTATCTTCACAGACATGGCCATTTACTATCCAGAAGAATACAATTTTATTTTAAGTGCTTCTGTTTTGCACATTTTCTTATACGCTGTTTTATACTATTTTTATATAAATAAGATACATATACTGGTATGAATTTTCCTTTCCCAGGAAATTATGTACACTAGTGTTGTCAAATGGCGCTTTGTGCAATATAATTTGGCATTTTAAATTCATTAAACCTGTTTTAATAAAGATCTTCTAGCCAGGACAAAATAGAGACTTGAAGGAGAACTCTGTTAAGCAGCATACGTGTGCTTAAGAGTTGTGGTTGTTTGTACAGTAGTTTCATGGAAGGGATTGTGTTGTCTTTGGTATTACTTACTGTTAAGGGGTGATTTAAGTCAGGAATCATGCAGCAAGGTAAACCTGGGTTAAGTGTATCGTTACCTGGAGCACTTACAGCTGTCACTGGTATATCAAACAGAAAATGAAATCTAAGGCAAAATTACTGACCTAAAGATGATACACAAGATAATGAACAGAAACAGAGAAAGTCCTGTTAGATTATAAATTAAATGTGGGAGGAGAAAGGCCTGTATTTTAGTGATTCCATAAATAAGGCTCACAGCTTTAATGCTGTGCTGTAACATTCCAACTTTATGATCAGTTTTAGAAGGATCTACTGTTTAGTCTTAGACATAGTTTTCATAGCAGCTGAAATGATGTTCAGTTTCTCAGGTCAGGTGGCTTCAAATTCATGGTCTTAAATTGTTTGATGGAATCCATGAAGGCTTTGCTATCTTCTCAACAGGTCCACAAGCCTGTCTGTAAAGTGACAAAGAGTCAAGTAGTGGTAATTAATCAAGTAATCCAAGGTAATACTAAGCTTATATACTAAACTGGTACAGATTTGAAGCATATCTGTAAATAAGACTGTTGCCCATTTCCAATTCCATGTATGGTTCTTGTGTATTTCTGCAGAAATAGAACCTATATAGATTAACTTGAATCATTTAGGAGAGCACCATAAAAAAGAGTAGTTTTTTTACCTCTCACAACCCTGAAAACAAATTGTAAAATAAAAATGAACTTAACAAAATTACTAGCACAATATAGTGGCAAAATATGATCTTCCAGTGAACCTCCTTTGTCCTTTTTCCTTGAGCATTTGCCAGAACCTCCTGCCTGGTCCATAGTTAAAGACATTAAACTGTAATATCACTAGCTTTCATTGTAGCTGTACAGGGCAAACAAGGTTCATTAATGAGGATGTGTTTTCACAATATTTAACTCAAATCTAACCCTTACACAGTGGCTAGCAAAATAAGTCATATTGTCCATAGGGTATACCTGATCCCTTCATTCACAATCTTCTCCCTATCTTTTGTTTTTACTCAGACAAGTAATAAACACTTTTTTCCCTCTGGAAAATACAAATTAAATTGTATTTAATCTCCACTTAAATAATTTCCAGCTTCTCACCATGAACACTGAAGCAAGCATTCTAGATACCACTTCCATTATACAAATCCTTAGCCTACCCTACAGAGCTCAAATCAAACACTTAATTTCCAAGATTGCCTGGCATGGCCTGCAATCAGATAATACATTAACCTGTAATCCTTGTTTTATCATACATCAATATTTTTTGACCTTAGATGTCATTCATCCCTACTAACCACAAAATATAAGATCTACTAATTAATTTGCCTTCATGGTGTTTGAAGTCCTGACCCAAAAAGAAACCTGCAGGAATGACTGCAACCTTAAACAGTAACAAATATATATTCTTCTAATCCACTTTAATAAAGATTACATTATACAGAGGCATTTTAAGTGCAATATATACCTTTCCTTTTCAAACTATATAGTTATATAATATTTTTTCGCAGGTGTTTTGACTCATTTACTGCAAAATATAACCCCCTACTGGAGATAAGTAAGGTTCATGGAGTAAACGAGATTTTGTTTATCAGTTTAATATCTTATTCAATATAAAAGTTTAAGAACTGAGGAAAATTAATCAGGAATTGATTTTAAGAAAATGAAATTAGGAACATCCAATTAATACCTCTAATCTGAGCAATTGACAAGAATCCTGGAAGGAGGTATTCTATTTCTTTAGCATGGAAAGCTGAAATGGAATCTTTCCTTGGTGTTTAATCTCAGAATCAGGTACCTCATGTCTTTAGTAGAGGACTTTTAGGTAAAATTTGCTGCATTGACAAGCTGGTAGTGCCACAAATTCACAACATTCTGCTCTGAACATTTTGTATATTGCAAATTGTTAAGTACAAAGGCAAAGAATATCTAAACATCTGTACTTAGAAGACTTTGACTATTATGTCTCTGAACACCATATTCCTTCTCAAAAAAAAAAAAAAAAATCTATTTTCTCACATGGATATTAAATGAATAAGCTGGAAGAGATGTTGAGGAAATATAGGGTTCTATGAAGGAAACTATAATCACATAGAGGTTAGGGAAAGCAAGATAAGGGAAGCAAGAGGGCTGTAAGGGGTAAAGGGTTGAGTAGTGTGCAGTACATAAGTCATAAGGCCTACACTAAAAAACTGGTGGTAAAAATATCTAAAATGACTTAGTATCAGGTAAAGGTTTTGTATACCTTGCAGGAAGGAAGTCTTAGGCATTTTGAATCAAGAATTGAGTTATACTGTGTACTCACAAGAGAAGAAAAATAAGATGCTCTAATCATTCTAAATTATTGCTTTCCTTTTCTGGTGGCTGAAACATGCCTGCCTCTTCATCACATAGACTTTTTGTCATTCCAAAGTAATCTATAGCTTGCAATTCCCTGTGTGTAATTCCTGTGACAAATGCAAGAACCTCAGCCTACATCAGCCTACATCAAAATCTTAATTCAGGAAGAAAAGGACTAAAAAAGAACTTCAATTCAGAAACAAGTGCTCACTGATTTGCAATCAAAACTATTAAGTCTAAGCATGTCAGTATTTATGTTAAATGTCATATGGAAGCAATACATGGGAACTCCAGCATTTAGTCGCTAGACGTATGTGCTATGCTTTTGTCTAAAGATCACACCAATTATTTTCAGACCTCAAAATCCTTCTGGATGTTTCTATTCATGTTTGTGTGATCCATTTAAGTGAGTATAGAGTAAGAAGTATGGAACTGTTTTTTTCTAGTCCCAAAAACTGTGACTATCTAAATTGCCAGTGCTAGAGCGGTTGACCTTCACTTTTGTTCTTGCCCTCAGTTATTATAGAAATAACAGGAACATATTTTCACAGAATTAATTCATTTCAGCTTTTAATGGATAACACATTTGTCACTTCTCAAGAACAGGGACCCATGGCTAACTCTCAAATGACAATATTATAGAATAAATGTCATGTACAACTAAGACATGATTGCAGTTTGTTTGGATCATTTTGTATTCTATCATCAGCATGCAAGAGGGATACATGATTTAGACACTTGTGATAAATATCACAACAAAATGAAAATTGCAGTGTTTGATCCTTATGCAATCTCCTATAACAGTAGGAATAATTATGAATTTTAGAAAAGAAAAAAATTATTTAATGTGGTAGGGGTGGAAAAAACAAGTAATGTAAGATTAAGGCAGAAGCAAACAGTCCATTTTATTATAAAACTTTTATGAATCATGTTTCAAAAGGAGTAAGTTTTTATTAAGAACAGGAAAGGTTTTAAGCAGTTGACAGGTTGTAGGGATAAAAAGGTATCCATTTGTCTGCAATTAAGAAGCCATAAAACATATCTGAATTACTATCACTTTCTAAAAAGAAAACAGAAATCATAATTAAGTTGTTTGCAGATTGAATTTTCCAGGAATTAAAGAGTGCACATTTGGAATAGGGACACCTCAAGTATACTGCAATATGTAAAGTTCGTTCTTGACATGTGAATGGTTTATGCATTGTAACTGCACCTGCAGCAGTGGAGACCCTCAAACTTGACATTATGTGCTTCCTACTATAGTTCAAGTAAGAGGAAAGGTTTCTTCTGTGCTCAAAAACAAAGCTTTCAATTTTTTTATAAATTAGATGCTCCACCAATTCTTGATAATATGGATTTATGAAACAATTTAAAAACAAAAATTCTGTTTAGAAAAGGTCAGGCTGTGTTCAAACCAGTACATTACAATATTTCTAAGGAGCAACACTAACTGAGCTAAGAATCTTTGATTCCCATTCTGAATTGTCAGGTGATATTTGTTTACCCTTTTAGAGTGGGAAAAATCCCTCTAAGTGTTGAAATAAGTGTTTATATATATACCTCAAGGTTAGTAGATTTTCTTAAATGCAAAATGAAAAGGGGAAAAAGTCTCATGTCTCAGAAGAATTCTTATGTCTCCCTCCTCCCCCCTCCCTCCCCGTCATCCCTCTGGTGAGAGAGGCAAAAGGCAGAGATCCTAATGTGAGATAAGAAAAATTTACTGGAAATAGCAATGGGATTAGAAAATTAACAGAAACAACCACAATAGTAATTACAAAATTATAAAAAGAGGAGGGGATTTACATGAAAAAATGCTCCCAAAGAACAAAATGGTAGACCTACTGTGTGCCACCTTTTTCTTCCTGACCCTAAACCATACCCCCTTCCTTCTCAGATGGGAGAGTAAGGGATATATCAAGGCCAGTTAGATGGTGTACTTTTAAATTTAGTTGTACACTCTATCCAGATTAAGAGGCAGGTGTACACCTCCATCTGTTCCTGATCTCTCCAATGTTGATCCTGGTGATGTACATGAAGTCGTTCTGACTCACTTCTCACTTACCAGATTTTTATTCATATGAAAAACCATGTCTCAATGGAGCGGAGAATGATGAGAGAAGTTAAATGCAAAACTAGCACCACTGGGCAGGTTCTGCTTGATCAAAGTTCATTTTTCATTAATCTGGGTGATTTTTACAGTAATCTTTGATATGGCAATCAAAATGGAATCAGTTCAGACCTCCAAATGTGTCATGGCAGAGTCGGGTGCCACAAGGTAACCAGTGTGGTGATGGGCATATAGTCACCACAGAAGTGCTAATGTACAGAGTTATATAGCAATCAATGCTGTGTGATTTAATGCATTGACTACCATCACCCAAAATCAAGTCTCTTTGGGGCATACATTGTTCTTCCCCCTCCTCCTGCATTACCCTCCAGGTGCATACAGGTGCTTGAGCAAAAGGAATCACAGAAATGGGTTGGTTTGCCTTTGCCTGAAGCAGGAATTACCTAGATTGTTTTCTCCAGTATATTTTTTTTATGCTCTATAGGAAATTTGTTCCCTTCCACATGTACCTAAAAGGTTTGATTGGACAGGGTTGGCTCTATTGTCACATCCTCCAGTGATGACTAAATAGGTGTTTTTTTTTTTTTGCTTACTGTGTATCCTCATCCTACTTGAAAGTCCCACTACCCACTGCTCCCTGTGTAATCTTTTCAGCCTGTTGTATTGTTTAAATTTTCCACAAGCTGGTGAACCATAGTAGAGCCATGTATCCAAAGAAAAGACAGGGGTATTTTTATGTTCCTTCACTTTGGGATAGAAGAGAATTGAGCCTTGTACCCTTACAGGTACACTGAAATCATATCAACTAAAATCTTGTCTCGAAAGGTATTTAAGCTTATTTCTGATTTTGTATAAGCATACAAAAGTGTTTGTTCTCAGCAGAACATTCTGACAACAAAAATAAACTTTCTGTCTCTTTTGGGGATTTGTACAAGAACAGGAAATACTAGGATGATACGAACAGTATGTGTTAAATATGTGTCATTTGCCTAGAAAACGTCTTTCCTTTGGAATGGCTGCTAAGATGAAGTTTAAGTAAAAATGTCCATGCTGAATTTCACATTGATATGAAACAAAAAGAAAATCAGCTTGTATGTGTTCTGTTTTAGCCTAGTCTAGTCTGAAAAAAATTCAGGCCTTTTCCACATGGCTGATGGTCTTATCCATTATAAATCTATCCTAAATCATGCTTTATTTGAGCTGAAGGAAAACAGAAACACATGAATAGCCAAATAGGAAAATTCTTGAACAGTTTATTTAAAATATGGTTATGTTACTAGCAGTAGTAGTAGTATTAGATCGTGTGATCAATTAATGCCACTTGTCAAAATATAGAAATGTATAACTATATAAATGTGTAAATTAACAAGGGCACAGAGCTCTTCATACGTAACTCAGATTAGAGAGTTGGAATGTCTGAATAACAATGTTTTGTGCCAAGTTATTCATGCTTACCTCACTTCTTGAAAACCAAAAAGATATGTTTGTTTTAGTATAGTAGTATTTGGCAAATGTGAAATATGTTTGCACCTAGACTAAGGATCAATAGTACTTGCATTTTGTGTGCATGATTACAAATGCTGTGCTTCATGTGTACATTTACTTACCAACACCACTTTTCTGTACTTATAAAGGTTTGTTCTGCATGGTTTTGAGTCTATGATAGCAAATTTACTTTCAAGCTTTATGCTATTTACAGTTTTTGAAAGTCAAATATACTATAATTTTGAGATCTTTAAATTTAAAATTCAAATTATAACCAAAAATTATAATTATCATATCTACCTAAAATCATTAGAAATATTTAATTTTGCATGTAGTTGTGCTTGCTTAAAAGTAGTATTAAAAGTTGAAAAAATCACACACTTTCATGAACCAGTTAAAAGATAATAAAATCAGAAATAACACAATTTTAGTAGGAAGTTGAGAACATCTAAAAAGTTTTGATATATTTATGTATGAGATGACAAGGGAGTTACAAAAAGAGATTGTATTGTTTTCTCTGCCTAAAACACATCTTATGATTGACAGTGTCTTAGAGCATTTCTCTGTGTATTTTCTGATTTTTATTTTATACCTTTTGTGGAAAGAGATTATGCCTGAAAACAAGTTTTTTTCAAATTTCTCATTTAATGGCCTTGGGTAGGAGACCACATAAAAAAATCTCAAACACATTACATCTCGAAATAATTTCTAATAGCCATTTACCTATATAATGTTGCTTCGCTACATTTAGTTGTCACCAGTTGTGTTACTTGTTGGTACTGGACATCTTAAATTCTTCTCTCTTTTATTGAATCTCCTTTCATTTAGCCTTTTCTATTTCTAACTCCTTCTCACCTTCCTTCCCCTACCACGTACACTCACTCCTCCCTATCATCTCCCCATTTCCTTGTTGCAATCGATAACGAATGTGTACTTCCATCTGTTCAGAAAGAAAGAGGCCAGACCAGATGTGACCTGTGATTTACCAAATGGGACGCAAACACAAGGAATGTTTTCTGCCATCTGTTGATGCAGAAACCAGTAGAGCTGGACTAGCTTTTCAGCAGAGCTCTCCCACTGAGAAACTGCAAAGCAAATTCATCTGTTTCATTTTTTTCTCCTCTTCTGACCTGACAGTTCCTCTGCATGAAGTGTCTTGCAATGAAGCTGTAAGGGGTTACATTTAAATGGCTGCGCTCTAGGGAAAATACAAGAAGGCTTTCGCAGCTTACGCTTTATATTTCTGCCAGAAACAGAAGTACAAAGATGATACTTCTCTCCCCAGCAAACTGATATGTGAAGCTGCTCTCTGAAATCGATAGAGCAAACAGAGACCCTGGTTTTCCTCCTTGTCCTGTCCCCTTCTTTTTAGTGCACATGAAAGGGTTCTGAGACTGCTGAAGGAAATGAAGCAGGTGTTAGTAACAGTTACCAAAAATATCCTTGTCTCCACTTCATTCTACTTCCAAGTTACTTCGCCAAGGAACATCTGGTTTCTGTTCCAATAGAGGAAATGCACAATATAGGGAGTAATCCTTATGTGTGATCTTTGGTATATTCTTATGTACTGACACAATTTTTAATGTACAAGTTGAAAACACAAGGATTGTTTGAAATGATAGTTCAAGGCTCAAAAATTCAAAACATAGCTGATGGCAAATTGGGATGCAGGGCCATGCATATGAGGGAACATTTTCAAATTTAACATACTCATGACTCCTATTAAATAGAACCTGACAATATTATAAAGGCCAGGAACACTTTCAGTGCTTTTCTATGTTTTATGTAAACTGAAACACTATAAAGCCAGGAGAGATTTCTATGCACTTATTTTCTTATAGCTTGAGCAGAAGAGCAGTAGAATGAGTAATTCACTTCCAGGTGCCAGTTTTCCACCTACAAGAATGCAGTTTTATTGTAATAGTATGGGTTTCAAATAAGATATTCTCTGTCCTGGCTGCTACCTGAAATTTTTATGTTAACCTTAACTTTAGAATGTTGCAGCTAGAGGAAACTTAGGCTTTAAGATTCTTGAAGATAATTTTACAGTCCTCCTGTGTGCAAACTGAGTCTAGCATTCCACCCTGATATGGCTATTCCTTTATCAGTATATTGCAGCTTTATAGACAGAAACTCCTAAACATTATATTTGCTTGAAATTAGAGGAAAAACCATATTCAGAAAAGGAAGAAAGGTGCAAGAACCTTGGTAACAATGTTCACTGCTTGTGCTGTTGTTGTGGTTGGCCCTGATCCTCAAATGTCCCTAAATGACTGGGAGGTCTAGAGCAAGTTCAGGTTTGATACTCAATTTTCATCCACCCTGTTCAGGAGACATAGATCAAAATGATTGACTTCCTCTTTGTAGAGTGTAGAAAGGGAGGTGTTGTGTAGGCGTGAGGGGGAAGCTAAACAGCTTTTCTAAAACAATGATGAGACTTTTTCTAAGTATGTTTTAAACTGCTCACCTGCACAATCTTCTGGATTCTGTCTTATCACTTATTTTGAATCTCTTTGGTTTCTTTGGAGTTTTTTGGGGGTAGTGTTTTTTGTGTTTTGCCTTGTTTGTTACTTTTAAGTTTTTTTTTCCTTTCTGATGCAGAGCAGAATACACAAAACCCTGCATCAGAGAGAAATACTTTTGTCAAAAGATAAGTCTACTTGCTTCTGCCTTATTTCTTTGTTGATAGGCAATGATAAGTCATTAGCAAGCAGACTGTCAAAGCAACTTTAGTAAAGACAAAATCCTTTCCAAATGAGAATTAATGGGGAAAAGAAAATGATCTTTTCATATTCTCAGCTCTCATAATGTATGGCAATTTATCTCAGGAAGAGTTGGGAATCAATTAAGCATGAATGATGTATAGGAAGGTGGAATGTGACCTTAACAAGTTGTCTTGCCTCTTGTCTTGATGTTTCCATCTGTTTTGCACAAAAAATGATCTGATAATGTGGTAAGGAGGTAGATACGATTTCTGAGGGAACAGTCATTATGGGCCACTATCTTCCTAGACCTGATAAGTTTAATCCAAGTTGCCTGGGAGGTAAGAAGTCATAAAATATTTTATCTGAGACAAGTGCAAAAATACTCATAAACTCAAAGGTTAATCACTGCACCAAAAGAACAGATGAAGGAGACGGGGCAGTTTTATGTGTCTCTGTGTGATGTCCTTATTAATCATGGTGCCCCATTTGCTTTAAGTATGCCTCATGTATTTTCTTTTGAAAGCCAAATGGATAGACTGAGAAAGAAATAGAAAACTATTACTATCACATGTTAAACAGTTCTGCCTTTCTTGTATCACATATTCAAGGGATTGGATTACAGCAAAGATGTATTCTAATTCATTCAGCAACTGACCAAATATTCCCTTCAGATAAAAACCTAAAATTCCTCCTCTGTGAGTTGTTATGGATAAGAAATGAAATTTGAAAGACTGCTGATTAATAAACTGTGGAAAGATGGCTGGGGACCGTGTGGAAAAATAGCTGGGGGATACAATTAGAGGAAACTAAGAGGTTATATTCATATCCTAGCAGAATTTATAAAGGTACCGAAATTATAGAGTAAAATTATAGTGTAAAATGCAGCTGCTACTTCCTGGATAGAATGCAATTGGCATGCTTGAAAACTATTCCTGAAAACTGTGATTCCCCACAGCAACAATCTCCAACCGTAGCACCTGCTAAGGGAAATGGAACAGAGGGTGGAGCAGAGTGGAATCTCCTCAGCCAGGTTCTGTTGAAATCCTTGCAGGGAGGGGAACTTGATGGCACTTAGCAGCTGAGAAACTGTATAACACCTGTCAGCCAAGGGAGACAGGAGATGTCCTGCTCTGAGCCAACAGCTGTGGTGAAATCATTCTCCTTGGATGAACTTGGTTCATTCTAGCCTAATTATTATATTAACACACACCTCTACCCCAAATTTACCCACCCCCAGGGTACGCCCACACCTCACTGGGCATGTGCTCTGTATTTTTTGACTATCTTTAAAAGTGAAATGAAAGAATTTTATACCAATTAGTGACAAAGGTATTTATGAGTAAAGTCACTCCTGCTTCACCTAATCATAGAGAAATAGTATATCAATAGGTAGATAATGGGGAGAAGATAGGGAGGACTCCATTGCAACTGCTGCCATCAGTTGGCGGGCTGAAACTGTCTTCTCCATATGGACATATGAAACTATCTTCTCCATATGTCATCTCCTACTCGAGATGAACCACACTTCAGATACTCTCATTGACCATCCTCTAACCTTAACCTGTCATAGTTTTGAATTTATAGAGTGTTACTCTGTTAACTTTTGGAGTGAGTTCTTCATAAGTTCTGGCAGTCACTGTCAGTGGGTTACATTGCCAAACAAAGTGAAAGACCCACTTAGGGGTCTCCCTTACCCTGTTGATGTATGTCCCTGACTAAGTGGAACCACCCTCTGATCCAGCGAAAGGTTCTCCTAACAGGACTCTGGCAGACTGGTCAGCACAAGTCTTGGCTTTCCTGGGTATTGACAAAAATCAGTCACTAAGGGTTGAGGAAATCTCCCCACACTAAGAATAGGCAGAATCTCCCCTTTTCATGTGACAGAGACACAGGAGTGCTCACATTGAAAAGAGATATGCTATGTATGGTTGGACTGTCCGTTGGGGAGTGGGGGGGAAATGTGTGTATGATTCAGCTAATGGTAGAGGTTAAAGGTTCAAATTTGGACAGGTATCCAGTAATGAGGACATTTCTCATGGGGACTATGGTGGCATCAATACTATTTAAAATCATCATTAGCAACTTGGACAGCAGGATCAACTGCATCCTCAGCAGTTTCATGGGTGACATTAAGATGAGCTCACACAGCTCAGCAAAAACAAATGCATTGTTTCACCAGAGGCAGAGTTACTCCATGCAACAGTGCATGCTTGGGGCTGACTGGCAGAAAAGTAGTTTTGCATAAAGGACATAGCAATCTCAGTAGACAAAAATTGTGCGTAGATCAGCAATGTACCGTTGCACCAGTGAAGGGTGACCTCAAGAGTGTAGTCAGTAGGTCAAAAGGAGTGTTTATTTCTTCTTCTTTGACACTGAGACACCAAATTTATAACATCATATAAAATTTTAGGGTTGTCACCACAAGTAAGACATTGACAGACTAGAACAAGTCAGTGGAAGGCCATCAAGATGTTTAAGGGGTCAGAGCACCTGATATATAAATAGAATTTGTTCAGGCTGAAGAACAGATTTAACTGGAGATCTAATGTCTCTTTTCACTTGACTAACTGGATGATAAAGAAAAGATGGTCTGGTACTTGATGGTCTGCATCAAAACCACAAAAAGTGATCACTACAAAATGCAATAAAGGAAATTCAGGTTGCATAAAAGAAAATCAGAATATTTTGTCCTCATGTGGTAACACACAGGCAAAGATTGTTCAGACCGGCTGGGGAGTGTCAATGTTTGGAGATCTTCACAATTTTACTGGAAAGACCCAGTACAAGCTGATCTATTTTCATACGTTTGACTTGGTAGATAGTCCTCCTCTGACACAATGGACTGGATGATTTCCAAAGTCTGGTCTGGACGAGTATTCCATTATTTAAGGACTCCTTTCCATTTCCATTCTCCCTGTAAAGTGATGTTCACAGCAGATACCTATAATATCTCTCTAACTGAAGTATAAGACTTTTAGATTTTTTAGATTTTAATGGTGATTTTATTGAAACTATCATTTTAGCTATCAGACTGTAAGCAGACTGTGCAATGTCAAAGACTTTCTGTAAATCTAAAGTGAATGTCAATAAAATAAAGGGAAAAAAAAACAAAACAAAGGATGATTTTATCTTAAAGTGCAAGTGCACTGAGAGGCAGATAGTATTGTCAATACAAATTAAAACAAGAACTACTATATTAAATATAATTCTTAGTTGAAGTCTGAATGCCAAGAGGATTTCTGAATTTTTAACCTCTTCTAATTCTTCAAATGAGGACTTTGCTTGGATGT
This sequence comes from Certhia americana, assembly GCA_018697195.1. Classification (NCBI taxonomy): domain Eukaryota; kingdom Metazoa; phylum Chordata; class Aves; order Passeriformes; family Certhiidae; genus Certhia; species Certhia americana. The sequence goes on from CM031861.1 coordinate 43,806,280, forward strand.
TTCATAAAAATAAGATCAAAATAAAAAGTTATGTTTCTGCATTTCTACTTTTTAAAGACCTTGTTAAAAACAAGGTCATTAAAAGCCTCATTTTGCTTTTCTGCATCTCAGTATATATCCTTTAGAACAAAATTTGGTATCTACACTCTATAGCATTCATGATTTATCTAACCTAAGTTCAGACTATTTTCTCCAAGACAGCACAATTTTCACTTTCATATCATGTAGTTACTGTAAACAGCCATAGGCTGTTTGAGAGGAAAGACATTCAGGATGATTTTGTATTTTAATATAACCATTACAAATAGCTCAATACTTTTTTCTCCTTCATTTTTTCTTTTGAATTTAGTAATATTTTGCCCATGTACTAGAAAACAATGTTATTTATGTTCCCCAGTATGAGGAAAACATGAGACTAGGTCTCATTTTCAGCACTGGCCTGGAACAGGATTTGAGTTACAGCAGTTCATAAATGACTTCATTTATATTTTATGCTGCTACACTGAATGGATCCAGCAACCTCTTTGGGGAAAGACTAGAAAATAATCTCAAATGCATTACCAAACTTATTACATATTGGGCTTTGTGGTTCAATGTCATAGTAAGAAATTGAAAATACCTAATCAGAATGCTTTAATTTTCTTTATTTTTGAAGAAATAACCCACATTTAAGAGTCAAATAATTATTTTCGGAGCTAAGAATGCATAGAAAATGGTCTCATAGAAACCAAAATTAGAAAATTAATTTATTGAAATGCAATTTGAGAGGTTTACTAAATAAAACTGCCTGTTCTCATAACCCATGACTTGAAAAGAAATTATTTCTTGGAGTTTTCCAATGTCAAGTCTGTGCAGTTCAGATAGTGTTAAAAATTATAGATCTTTTTTGTTCTTAATAATAAATATCAGAAAACACATCTAAATAATTTTACAATTTTTTCTTTGCAAAACATAATCAAAATTTTATTTTAACTGAGGGATCAAAACATTGGAAAAATAGGAGCATCATTATTCAGATTTTAATTAAAATTGAAAAAAAAAAAGAAGAAATTTTATAGAAACCCTTCTTTGGGAGAAAAAAAAAAAAAACTAGGTAAGAATTACTAAGCCAAGTTTAAATAGAGAGGGAAAATATACTTAGCAATGTATTCTAAATCAATTATTTATTACAATAACTGAAGTACAGTTGGACATTGTAGCAGTGGATTCTCATCAGAAACTGTCTAAAAGTGGATCTATAAAAGAAATCTTCAAATATGTTTCTGTTCTAAACTAAGCACATCAACTACCTTTCTACTAAACTGAAAGTGTTTTCAAGAGGCAATTACTCTGGTCTGTGTTGGGAGTCTGTTCAAGATAACTTAACCCATCCCTTAGGCTAGAATGAATTTCCCTTTCGAGATCCATTTCTGGTTTTCTCTCTATTTGCTATAAAAGCAGCCTTGGTGACTATCAGGCTAGACAGACTAAATTACATAAATGGGAACATAGCTCAAGTGCTGTTCAATCTGTTTTTCATTTACTTACATTTCTATTCAAAGTTCTCAGGTGATCTAAACAGAAAATAATTTTAAGCTATATGGCCTTTTCCATATGCTGGGAAAATATGAATATTTATTGTGTATTAATGGTGTTATCAAGAAATTTTGAACTGTTCTAAGCCCTTAAGAGGAAGAAGTTTTTAGTTTGAAGGTGCTAACTTCAAATTCAAACTGATTTTAAATTGTCATCTATGCAATATTTTGTTTATATGATCTTCAAAAATATGCTTATCTTCATTTCAAAGATATAACCTTTGACACAGGAATATTACTCATAAAATTTAAGCTCTAAGTTCAATAGTGTATGAAGCAATGATTTAATGAGTATCCAAACCCTATGTTCTTGACTCTGATTTTGTCAGAAACTTCTTGTTCTTAATTATGAATCATTATGAAATTAAAAAAATCATTATGAAATAAAAAAAATTACAAATACTGTTAACAATAATGTTTTTAACAGAAAACTATGACCTCTTCAAATGAACAGATAAGTGAATTTAACTATTTAACAACTAATTTTGACTCTAAAGAAATTATTGCACAGTTAATAATCATATTAATAGTTAAATGTAAATTTCTCAGAATCAGGGAGTTTTTCTAGATTTTTTTTTCTTCCCCCCCAAAACTTTGTTTTTCTAAAATGTCACTTTGTGCTCATTATCCTCAGACAAGGAAACGTGGAGTTGTAAGCTCCTGTCTCAAAAATTTGCCCTGCAAATGTCAAAAATGTTTATCCATAGCCTGAAAAACCTATAATGTAATCATATTTTGTTTAGTCCCCCACACACAGATCATTAATGCAGCCTTTCATCTAAAGTTCAGTTTGGTAAAATGTTTTAAATAACGACATTTTTTTGTTATTTTTTTTTTCAATTAATTGGTCACCAATTCCCTTTTTTTGTTTTTTTTTTTTTTTTTGGTTTTCTGGGTTTTTTTGAGTCTCTTGGGATATACTTATCTGTTACCGCAAATTTCCACTTAATCTCTGTCTGCTATCTAGTCAGAAAGATTATTGAAATACTGCCCTGCTGTCTGTCACAGATACTTGTCACAAGCATCCCATCAATCCTGTGTAAACCAGGATTCCTCTCTTTGAGAAGTCAAAAAAAGCCAGAGGAAGCTTGGTTCCAGAAAGACAGTGTGGGGTACTACTGTCTTCATTCCTTTTGACTTTTATTTAATATTAGCTCTTAAACTATAGGTTAAATCACAGAATCATGGAATAGTTTAAGTTGAAAGGGACTTTAAATAGTCATGTCATAGTCCAACACTCCTGCAATAAGCATGGACACCTTCAACTAGACCAGGTTGCTCAGAGCACTGTCCAAGCTGACCTATTTCAACTCATTTCACCTCTTTTCAACACTGACTATTCTTCCTTTCATGGCTGCTTTGTTTGCAGCCTTCACACAGTCTAGGCTTTCCACCTTCTGTCATAACATAGATGATATTTGATTCCAAATTGTTAGTTAATTTCCATAAAACTCTAGCTTTTCTGTCACTTTACAATCTCCAGAACACCGAGCTGCTCAATGAAATATCCAGCTGTCAAGTGGCTTTTCTGGCAGTTCAGTTTGTCTTACTACACTTTTGTTTTGTTTATTTTGTGTGTGTGTGTGTCTGTGAGTTGGTAATAAAATCTAAAATATTAAAGTCTTTAAAGTAAGACCCATTGCTTCTGTTCAATAGGAATACTGAGTTGTTGATAATGGAGCAGAATTTCAGCTGCTGGCCACTATGTAATCTCAAATTATAGGCACCAGAGTTCATATTTGTGATTTAAAATATTTTTGTTTGTTCCCATTTGAGCTGCAAAATGAGCAATTTTAATTTTGTTTTTTTTTAATTTTAATTTTAATGTGAGGACACATTAAGCATTCAGCTGTGTCTGAAATTGTTTCAAAGCATAATTTCTGATACTTGTGACACAAAATTCATAACCTAAATGTGTTTGATTTAGAAATTCAATATAACCTTTATAGATAAAATGTTCCAAAGTTCAGCTGAATTAGTAAGTCCCACTTTTAGTAATGAGAAAATAAACAAAATTTGGATTCAGATTTGGAAGCAATTTGTAGTAATGCACGCATAACACCTGGACTTAATTCACAAGTACTGGGACACTGGGTGATACTTTCTACATCTTTCAAGCTGTGGTCACACCACCTCCCATATCCCAACATCTTGTTACAACATTTCTCCTAGAAATCAGGATCTTGACTTGATCAGGACTTGAGATATCAAACAGGCATTGTTTTTGACCTCTGACCAGAAATATGGAACTACCTACAAGGAGTTAGAGAACTTCATTTTGCCACAGCAGATTACCCAAGGTTTTCCAGAATTTAGATATTTGCAAGGCTTTTTAGCTATAAAACCACCCCCAGTGCTATATCTCATTTAATAAGAAATAAGATTTTCAAAATGCCTAGAAGCTGACTATCTAAATTCTTGCTCATATGCTTTAGGTGGGAAATTCTTTTAGTGTGTTTTATTGCCCTGGTCTTGAAAGTGCATTTTCCTGGTGGTAAAGAATGCAAACATGTTGTTAAGCAACACAGGTGTTAACTGTGACCATGATTTTAAGTGATGCCAAGTACTACAGCTATTACTTTTTTCAATAGCTTAAATCTGTCATATTTTATGAACCCACTCCATAATTTTCAAGAAGGTCAAGTAAAGGCGTATAATGAAGAAATACAGATTTAAGGGCTATCTGTACCTTACTTTCTGAGTATTTTTCCTCCTGCCATGAAAAGAAATGATTTGTTGGTCAAGCAACTATGAGAATTTGAGTCTTCTACTCTTACTAGCCCTTGACCATATATAATTATACCTACAGTATATAAGATTGAAGTACATATAACAATTACATAGTTTGCTTCATGTGTACACTTCATGTGACTTCATTTAGAAGGATTTCTTAGGTTTCATGTCTTTAAAGTACCCTTTCTTCTCCATTTCCCCAATAATTTCTTTTCCTGTTTAACTTTCCTACATGGATAGTATTGTCTTGTTCCTGTATCAGACCTGAAGCTGTCAGCAGTGAACTGAAGCAAGGTATTTTGGTTTCTGGGATAAATAATCAGGTCCTTCTTCTTACTGCATGGCAGATGTTGCTGCAGAGTGCAAACCAAACAGAGCACAGCTTGCTTGAGAGTGTGAGACATCTAGTCAGTGGTTTGGTCAAAGGACATGGAAGAATTTTTATTTGGCATTTGTCTTTGTTTTTCTTTCTCTGTTCAGTTTAATGTGCAAACTTTAATTTGTGTTATACTAGATATCAAAAAAGGAATGTTATTTTCCTACCCTGCTCATATTAAAGCATGTCTTTCATGTTTCTAAACCCACTAGTTTATGCTTTATAACATTTCGATGCACCTTGCACTGGTCCTGACATAGATTTTATACTTCAATTTTCTAAGTAATGTATCCTAAAATATCTTCAATTATATGAAATATAATATACATAAATGGACACATACTAACAGATAGAGGATTAATTTTCACATATATATTTCTTGTTTTATAGGATATATTTTTTTCTTAGAATTAGTTGATGTCTGTTATCTAGAGTGGCAAAATCCAATCTACCACCTTTTATTATTTACAAATATTTCTGATTAAAGGTCTGGAATTGTTTTAAGACTGCATTATTTTTTCAGAACAAAATGTGGGGAAAATCATGACTTCTGCTTAAAGTTTAGGCTTTTGCCTTCCAGAGAAGACAACAGACAAATCATTGAAATATAGACACCTCTATAACGCCTTTCACAACTGCTTTCCTCTCCCATGTGCTCAGAATATTGTCTTGCACTTGAAATGGTAAATGTTGGTAAAGTTTCCTAAAAATCCTTCATGGTGAACCACAGGATAAGCCCCTTGATGGTGTCTTGGTTTGGAAAGACAGGGGTGTCTGCTAGGAACCAAAAAATAGGGGAAACTTCCCTTGGGGTTTGTTATAATTCCAAAATTGAAGGAGAGGTCTTAGGCAACGATAAGGAGGGTAGGAATAACAGTTCTTTACTAGTTAGTCTAACAAGGTAAATTCACAATAATTACAATATTGACAACAAACAGAACTAGAGAAGAAAAAAAAAACCAAAACAACAAATCAGTGACAGTTTTTCCTCTGGTAACCCCCCACCCCCCTCAGTACCATCACAAGCAAATAGGCTAGCAGCAGTTCTAGGAGCATGAGATGATTCCGAGGGTTCACAGTGGCTGGAGCTGTTGGAAAAGTGTCCCGGCTGGCAGGGGCTGTAGAAACACAGCGTGGGGAGACCTCGAGCAGAACTGAAGAAACCGTGGGTGCAGGGCAGGGAGGAAACGGGTTCCCAAAATCCCGGGGGACACACGAAGAGACGGTGGTCCGACGGAGTCCCAGGTGAAGGGAAAATGGTGAGAGCTCTCCGCCTCGCCGAGACGAGCAGCCCTGGCAGTTCCCCCAGAGCAGAAAGCTGCCCCGAGCAAAGTGAGATCAATGTCTCTGGGTAGATGCTTCTTTTGTTTTACCCTGAGTACCCATAAGTACCGAAAAGCACCCAGCCATTAGCTTCTTAGCAACTTCTGGGAAAAAATTCTATAAGAAATCAACCCAACCCCCAACAGATGGACAGAAAGGAGGACAGTAACAAAAAGGACAAAAGGACTCAGTTTGAACGTTTTTTCTTCAGTATTCACACATCAGGCAGACAATCAATAGTCTACAATAGCAGGGCAACAAATTCCAACATGAAGTCTCAGTTTCAGCAGTCTGAGGCAGCTGAATAAAGCTACAAAATAAAATGCCTGTGAAACAGTAAAATTTTATGCAGCATAGAGTTCTTGTAAAGGAAGATCCTTGTGGAAATAAAAATATATAACTTGAAGATTCTGTGTTTTGAAAGTGCTTTTAAGCCACCAAATCAATTGCATTTTGGTGGGGTTTTTTTGTTGGTTTTTTTTTGTTTTTGTTTTTGGTGTTTTTTTGTTTTTTTTTTTTAAGAAATTTTTGTTTTTTGTTTGGTTTTGTGGGGTTTTTTTGTTTGTTTTTTTTTTTTTTTTTAAGAAAGTTCTGCTTAGGGCATATTTCATACAAAAACACTATTTATGACAGGAAAACAAAGCACTGAAAACAGCCAGAATATCTGTCTCACTAACAACATTCTTCCAAATGCACACATCACTGTCAATCCCTGCTTAAAGAAAATGTTGCTAGCTATTTCCTGTTATCTGTTAAAGGATTCTTGCTCATTCTGTCAATGTGCAAAACCTCTTGGAACACATGCAAATACTACCACATCCTTGATCATTGTATCATCACATCATTGTATCATTCATCTTGACCACAACAATGTCATTGTGACAAAACAGGCAGGAGTGGAAAGCAGGAACTGCCCTCCTGCCCCAGAACTCCTTCAAATTACATGGTGCATCTGAAACTTTGGAAATATGGATATGGTATTCCTGTGCTCCTTGAAACAGTCACAGATTTTTTTTGCCCATAAAGAGTAACAAAAAATTTCTGTCTCTTGAGGACATATTAGGCTGTCACTACCAGTCAAACTGTGGTTACTGATGAATATTGGAAAAGGGCTAATTGGTACCTTTCTTTTCAGCCTCACCAGGAAAGCCAAAGGAAAGAAATTCACCAGTCCAATGCAGGAAGAAGTCTATGCCTGCACAAAAAGAAATGCACTGAGAAATCCCTGGAATTATACTTTAATAAGAATGATGCTAATTTTGATTTTAGACTTTGGTTTACAATTTAAAGCCTATCTATGTGAGAAATTAGACTTTCTGTTTAAAACTGCATAAAGCACTATTTGAAAGCACTTTTTAAAAGTGTTATGTTGGAAAAAAAAAAAAACAACAAAAACCTTAAAAAGATTTACATACCTAACATTACATGATTTTTGTTAATATTTACTGACGTAGATGTATATATCTTCCTTTCAATCTATTCAACAAAAAAATATATATATGGGGTTACTACATACAATTTCCTAAAAGAAAAAGTAGGAATTACATTCTCAGTTCCACATTTCTACTGTTTAGATGTCATGATCTTCATATATGTGGAGCATTAAAAATTTTTCATTAAAAGGAATCACAGATGTTCTACAATTTTCAAATCTAGTTATTAATTCAGCATTACCACATATAATTTGGGAGCCAATCATTTTTTTTTTTTATGCTACCCATAAGACAGATCATATTGATAAGGGGCAAAACTAATGACCACATAAATCTTAAAAAGATTTGGTTTACACCATCACTATATTCATAAACAACAGTAAGGTATTCCATGGAAACCTGTTCTGGGAGTCCCTCCAGGGAGCAGGAGGGAAGAGTGTGGCAATACACAAAATTATACACATGCAAGATCTATCCTTGCCTAGAGTTGGAGATAGATATTTTTTGTATGGCCTTCTGACTTCAGTTTATCCCACTGATGCATCGTGGTGGATTTTACAATGGGGATAATTGGTCTCCTTTACTACTCTGAGTAGCTGGTTTGGCTTGCTCTGTTTCACTGACGCCTGCACCAATCAATGCTTTTTTTCTGATTCTTACCAGGTTCTGAGTTTAATGTTGTTGTCTTTCAATTAGAAAACCTATCAATGTCTAAGAAAGATTTAATCAAAAGTCAGTCACACAAGTCCATACAGGAGAAAATATGTGTGGAAAGTTTATAATCTGTGGAATAAAACCAAACAAAACCAAAACCAACTCCCCCTCCAAACAATACATCAAAAACCAAAACAATCAAACAAATGACAAAACCAAAACCAAGAAAAAAAAGAAAGATATATTTGGAGAACACAGAGTTTATAGAAGTGCTAGTGTGTATGTACTCTTCATATTCAGAAGCAACCTTACTGCAAAAACTTGCTGACCACACAAATTAGAGTTCTTCCCGTTGTGTGAAAATCCATCTTGGTAAAATTATTATTGGAAACTTTAGAACTAAGGCAGAGTTGAAAGGGCCCTGGCTCTTTGTTTCCTAGATTGGATGTTTCCTTGTATGCCATCTGTTTACTCTTTCACATGTCATACATTCCATACTGGAAAGAAAATCTCACAGAATCCAACTTAAAAGTTCATCCTGTGTATCATTTGTGTCACTGCCAGTGACAGCTTGTTTAATGCACCACTGCAGTCCCATCACTTTCCTATTTTGTTTTTCCAATAACCTTGCGTAAGTATCAACAGAATAGCATAAACGTCTTAGAAAATTGACAGGTATATATGTATGTGCAGAACTGTAGAAAAGAAGAAAATGTAGAAAAGCTTGTGTGGGCTTCAGCAAGCACCAAACTTGATAACTGCTATGGCAAATATAAATTCAAAACATTAGAAGTGATAATATTATCTTAAAGTAGTAAGATTTCAGAGCAGAATTTGATTTTACTTTTCTTTCCCCATAAATTAAGAATAAAATTTTCAGGGTTTTTTTCCTCTGAAAACACTATTCTTTTGACAATAAATGAATCAGGGAAAAAATGAAATATGAGCTTTTCACATAGTAATCTGAGACTTCAGTTGCAGTGTTAGAACAGATATTAATGTATTCCAAATTGACCTATGCTGATTGGAAATATAAAGGAGAAATGCTTAAATGTTTAATGTCTTTTCCTTTGTCACACAGCTGGATTCATAGACACAATTGAAATAGGTAAAAAACGCACAAAACCCCACCTCTTTTGGTATTTGTAGATTAGGTTTTCACAAATCAATAAGGTGGATCCACCTGATACTGAAAAAGTTGTAATTCTCATTTCAGGCTTACTCTTTGAACAAGCTAGATAGTCATTATATTTTATCATTTGGTATTCTGGGACTCCTGATTTTTAACACTTTGGGGTTTTATAAGGTTAGTCACAAATTATGCCTTTTCCTGTCCTAATTGATACATTGATATTCATATATTTCCAACCAATACCAAATGAACTTGCAAATGTGCCACATTTCCCAGAGGTAAAGAAAAGGACTTCAAAGGTTTGGAGTGGATTTGTAAAAATCAGATATTGGCAAGCATTCATTCATTTAGAAGATTCATTTCCTCTGCTAATCTCTTAGTTTGGATTCAGTTTTAACCTCCTTGGTGTCTTGTTTAAGGAAATCTGGCTGGTGACATAAAGCATCCAGAGAGCAGTGACAGCTCAGGCTGAAGGGAGCAGGGCTGCTCCCACAGGACTTGACACTGTACTTGGCACCAAAGAAATGGGAATTACAGAAGTCAGAGTACTGCAGTTCTTTTCCACATGGTTAGCCATACTTGCTCAATGAATCTTTAGGGAAGTGTCTGATAGTCTTACAGCACACATTAGTGGCTCTTAAATGTCCCAGAAAATGTTACCTTTTGAATCCCAGCAGACCATCTCTGCTGCTGAACTCTGTTGAGTCTCAAGTTTTTCCGAGGCTGTGCACACATGAATGTTGTTCAAAACAGGAGAGGAGGGGAAAGGGAGGAGAGGTGTCAAGTATCTTTGTTAATCTGTGAAGCACTAGCTCTAGGGATTTGTTTTGTTTTTCTGTTTCAGAGACTCACTCATACAAAGCTCTTCTGCTTTGTTAAAACTGCCATGCTATTTCATTGAGATTTAGTGTTTGGTGGACCCTGAAGTACTGTTTCAAGAATGATATCCCACACAGAGTAAAACTGAAAATCTTCTTTGCATGACCCCTTCCATTTGGAATTGCTGAGTCCACACCTCAAGTACGATGTCCATGTCTGGGCCCTTCACTTCACCTCAATACACTGAGGTGCTGGATCATGTCCAGAGAAGGATTATGAAGATTTCAGAGTCCTGTAAGGAGTGGCTGAGGGAGCTGAGGTTCCTTAGCCTGGAAAAAAGGAGGCTCAGGAGGGGCCTTAACTCTCTCTACAGTTACTTGAAAGGAGGCTGCAGCCCGGTGAGGGTCAGCCACTTCTTCCAGGCAACTAGCAACAGGACAAGAGGAGCAGCTGCACCACTCAAGCTGCACCAGAGGAGGTCCAGGCCGGACTTCAGGATGAATTTCTTCACTGATCAGGAGGTTCATTATTGGAACAGGCTGTCCTGGGAAGTGTTTGAGTCACCATCCCTGGAAGTGTTCAAGAAATAGCTGGATGTGACATTTAGCATTCAAAGTTGGTCAGTCAAAGATTGGACTCAATAATCTTGGAGGTTTTTTCCAACCTTAATCATTCTGTGTTTGTAAAAGTGTTACAGTAAAAAAACTACACAACTGATCACTGGCAAGATAACTGCAGATAATTATAGAACCTATGCTTTAAAGGATCATATTTATGTTTTGATATTAACTGTTTAATGGCGACATATTGGATTTTTCACTTGTACTTTATAGTGTTGAGTTTACCAGATGTCTCAGATTATACCAAATTTCAGATTTTACTGTAGAGCAAATGATAGTAATGATGATGATAGCAACTGCAGTGACCAAAATCTAGAATTTCAATTTCTAGTCTGTAGGAAAATCTACTAGTTCAAAATTCCTTTCATAAAAAATATGAGAGAGAAGATATTAGAATTTTAGGTCTGAATGCAAATTTTTGAGTTACAAAATGTTTTGAAAAAGCACCATGGTCAAGATCAAAATGAATTAACATTATAAGAGCTGAAACCACAACACTAGGAAACTTGTCTACCAAAAAAGGTTTTGGCAATCCACATATTTCTTAAATTTGCTAAAGTGATATTTTCAGAAAATCATAGTTTTATCACTCCTGGTTTTTTACTCCAACATCTGTCTTAGCTTGTCTTCAGGACCAAATCCTTAACATGATTTCCATGCCACTCCACCAATTTATGGTTTGAAAACCTTGGATGGGTTGTGTTATTGAAAAAATGTGATTTTTTACATTAGTGGTGCATAAAATGTCAATGCATACCGAGCCCCTGCTGGAGTGTCTCTTTATGTAAAAATGCTCAAACATGATTTAGTGAGTAAAAAAGTAATGTTATGTTGTATTCGACCAGGCATTCAATGTGTTATACTTTCTACAAAAGGCAGAGAACATAAAAATAAAGATGACACATCAATTCATAATTGCAATGGGACTGGCAGGCCCTGAGTGCATACTTCAGTGCACTTACTTTTGTACCTGTCCTAGATTTCTGTATATTGTGCTTTAAGACCTCTGAAGAATCTGCACAAATTAGAATTGTTTTTAGTTCACTGTTGATTGTTGCTTCAGGAAAGTGTTTTTTTGTGCAGTTTTATAAAATTTCTATTTTTATTCTCTTAATATTGGTAGCTTTCATGATCTAAAAATACTGAGATTGTATGTATTCCATATTTGTACTTGGAGGGCAAACATGAAATCTATGTCATAGAATTCCTTTATATAGAATATGTGGAAACATGCACAATCAGCTCACAAGTGCAAATGAATCCTACTCTGACTGGTCTTCAAAGTATAGTTTTGTTTTGCAGATCATAACTACAACCTCATAATTGTGCTGATTAATAGTCTCTCTAGAAACTATTTAAAAACTATGATGAATAAGTTTGACAACATAGGCCAAAATGAGTAACTTTGGAAAATGTCTTAAATGAGTGAATCTGCTAAATATATTAAGAAATTGTTTTAAAAATTTATTAAAAAATTATTAAAATGCACTTCAAATGCTCAAAGTACGGTGAGTTTTACATGTTTTGGTATTTCCTATTCATGATGGAAAATATTTTCATTCCATGTTTTCTGTTCTGAACACAATTACATAAAAATAATATCATGTACAGTTTGAAATTCAGAGGATTTTGGATCTGGTCTGCTTGTTTTATGAATAATTTTACTAAAATTTTCTATCAAAAATGTACTTGATACTTCAGGCTTCATTACAGTTCTTCAGAAACAGATTTAGAGTAAAAAGAATTGTTTTTTTCATCAGGTTGTTGAACAATAATTTAGTGTCCAGCTGTATCCACTAAAAAATTGTATTTAAAAGAAAGGATAATATATAGCACCTACATTTTTAAAGAGTGTTAAATTACTTGAAAAAACGTAATATTAATATACTGGCATAAATTCATATAGATCACAGAAGTGGAGAACAACATTGCACACAGCTGTGGTGATTTGTGTACTGACATTCACCATCTGTAGAATGGTCCTTCATATTTAAAATCTTTTTTTCATAGCAATACAAATAACATTTTCTTTTATGTTTGTATTATGCTGTACTGACAAATGTTGTATTATTTCTTTCTTTATTTAAATGGGGGAAAAAAAAAAAAAAAACAAAGAAAGAAAAAAAGGAGAATCCAAAATGAAATTTGGTGAATTCTGAAGTCTTTTTTATTTACTAGTAATGGAGTTAAGAGTAAGATAACAGTCAGATGTTGACAAACACAAGACTAAATGAGTCAGGCAAGAGTGAATTAACTATATTATATATTGTGGTACAAAATGAAGAGCTATTGCACTCAAAATAAATTCTGAAGGGATAGACATATTTGCAAAAGAAGAGATAGGTATATCTGCATAATCTTCTGAAAAATATTATCAGATCCAAATATGTTGTTAGCTTTCTTAAATTTGGTTTTAAATTTTTGCATGTGCAGTATACTTGGTGAAATGTTACTGAAATATAAGTGGTAGTCTCTTTTCTTCAGCTGTGACCATTTTTAAAACTGATGCCTAATTGTGAGATGAAGTCTTCTGAAATTAATATGCATTTGAAAAACTGGCTCCAAAGGCACAATTTAATATGTAATCACTTAGATCTGTCTTAAATTAGTATGATTTGCCAATTCCACAGCTAATATTTTAGCTTTTCTGGCAGTTGTGTGAAACAGCACGTTTCAATGTTCAAAACCTCCATCAGTGTCAATAGGTTGGTTAAAGCAATGCCAGCACAGATACAGCATAGCGATTGCACAAAAAGATATTGAAACTCAACAAATTTTTTTAGGAAACTTTTACTTAAATGCTTCATTGAATTCAATGCAAGTTGCTTTATAATCATACATGACGACAACTTGATCTTCTGAAAGAAAAGATTTTTGCCTCACAGCTGACTTGAGGCAACTAGAAGCTAAATATCTCAGTGTTTACCAGAAATTGCTCTGTTTTTCTAAACTTCCTGATTGAACCATTTTCCTTTAGGAGACAATACTGCTTTTGAAGGAGTTACCTCATGTTTGCATTTTAATGAACAGCGGACTGGGGAATAACTTGTAACCAGTTGTAATGGAAAGAAGCATGCTGCTAAAATTTATGACTTCCAGATTAAATACCTGATGTTGTGACATTAACCTTGTTTACTAAATTAGCTTAACCTCTAGTCAGAGTCTAGAAATTTCAGTGTTGGAATTTTGAAATATCAAAAAAAATATTTAGTATATATATTTATAAAAAATCTACCAACTGCAAAGAAGTAATCTGTATCAGACAAGAAATTCAGGAACAAAAATCTATTTAATTATGAATTTACAAGGATGCTTTCAGAAAATCTAGATGACACATGCTGTCACTATATTACTATTATGTCCCATATTATTTCAGTTCAAGTGCTGTCTTAAAAGAAACAGTTTTTCAGCATGCTCAATACATTTCCTTCTGAGGTCTTAAATTCAAAAGTGATGGGTTTTAGACTTCTCTACAGTTTTTCAACACCAATCTTTCCTGACACAAGAAAGATGCTGCCCTGTGGGAAAGACTCCAGAGGAGAGCCACAAACTTGATCACAGGGCTGGAACACTTTGAAGACGTAGAGAGGCTTGGGATACTTCAGCCTAGAGAAGAGACAGCTCTGGGAAGACCTTATATCAAATTCTAGGACGTAAAGGGTCCGTACAAGAAAGAAGGAAGAGGAGTTTTTCACAAGGCAATGTAGTGATGGACAAGAGAGAATGAACTTAAACTGAGTGTATTAGGTATTATTTAACGGATTAGATATTAGGAGGAAATGCTTTACTATAAGGCTGATGAGGCCCTGGAAGGGGTTGCTCAGAAAGGTTGTGGACTTCCCAACCTTGGAGGTGTTCAAGGCCAGGCTGGATGGGGCTCTGTGTAACCAGATCTTTTTTACAATTTACAATTTAAATTGCCAAATAACTTTTTTTTTTCCTTCTTAATTATGTCATCACAGAGGATTTATCAACGTTTCTGATTGGTCTGGCTTTGGCCAGCAGCACATATGTCTTGGAATCAGCTGGCATTGGCTCAGCTGGACATGGAGGAATCTTCAGCAGCTTCTCATGGAAGCCATCCCTGTAGCCCCTCACAACCAAAATCGTTCCAAACAAACCCAATGCACTCCTAAAAACAGGCTTTCCTCTAGAATAAATTCTGATTATTGCCTTTGTTATTTGCATTGAGTGATGTGGAGAGGTGTTTAGAAGAAAAAGAAATAAAAAAAACCCCACAAAAAATCTCCAACCAAAAACAACACTTTTTTTTTTTTCTTTTTCTTTCTTCTTTTTTTTTTTTTTTTTTTTTTTAACAGAGAAATAGTTTCTGAGGAAAGGGTTTGGGATTACATTTTGTTTCATTGCTGTTTTGCTTTTTTAAAACTGATGTCCTGAATTTTGCAAAAAAAGGTGCTCAAGTTTACTTGGAGTAAGTTTCTAGAAGTGTTAATTCCTTTGCTAAAATAATTTAATAATTCAGAGAGACTTTTGTGAATTATCTTCTAGTGATTATAAAGAAGATAACATAGAGGGAATTGACTGAATAAATTAGTATTAATTTTATTCTAAGCGACTGGATGATTAAAACCATCTCAGTTTAAATAAGCTCTCTAGGTTATACTCACATGAATCCGTGTGAGAAATGGAATTTTAGTGGAATGTTGAACAAAATAGACCTGGAGCATAGAAACACCTTACTTCTAGTAAAGTAAAGTAAAAATGAGACCAGATTGCCATTGATTTGTTGTTGTTGTTTTGTTTGGTTTGGTTTGTTTTTTTAAATTCTGCTATATGTGAATATGTCAGTAAAAAATTTGGTCATTTAGAGGAATTATTTAGAGAGAGGAATCATCTGAATAGTTTCTGTTAACAGTATGCAGAAGGCAGCTAGAGATGCTGTTCTACATTTAACAATATCTTGCATACAGCTGTGAATAATTGTAGCCATGCCAAACAGGCTGTGGATTAACATAAAATGAGGAAAATATTAGCCAGCTTATATTTAGTATCATAAATCCTGAAAAAAGCAACAGGCACAATGCAAAAGGCTTTTACATGACAGATTTGAGCTTTCTGTTTTATGCATCATGGCCCCAGAAACTGGAAAAAAAATAATAAAAGGGATAGTGCATTTACACAAAAAACCCCAAAACCAAACAAACAATAAAAGGAAATGCTTTCCCTAATACATTAGCTCCCTTCCATTACATTAACTCCCTTCCATCCTTACACCATCTGTTTTAATTGACACAATGCAGTTAGGGAGCATTTGCATGAGACTAAAACTGTCCCTTGTTTTTGAGGGTAGAATACCCATTATTCATGCTGAATGTAAATTTTTCATCACTGGAAATTGAATGTCTTCAATTCACACAGAAAATATAACGATTTTCACTTTAGGTGTTCTGTGTGACACTCATATATGTACATATATATACACCAGTGATGTGCAGAACTTGTATAAATTTTCTTTTTGCAGTAAAACATTACTATTTATTCATGCAAAACCTCACCCACCTGTCATGAAGGACCCCCTAACATACTGCTCATACTATTACAAAATCTGCCCATTTACTTTTTCTGAGGGTTTGACAGACATGACTGTGTTCTTGTAGACCAGAATGTATACACAAAGAAGCTACTTTTTCCAGTAGAGACTAGTTTGGGAAGACTACCAAGCCCTCGTAGAAGAAAACTGCAACATACTGTTTAATGGCCTCCATTCCATTCAGTTATAAATATTTTATTTATGTGACCATTTTGTATCAATAGAAAATTATCAGTAATTATGGGAAAACGTAAGAGTAACTTCAAAAAATAGAAACACTTCAGAAGCTTGAAAAAACATTTGTTAAGGCTCAAGTTCTTGTTGCTGCAAACAAACTACTGCTGACACAGTTATTACATAAGCTAAAATTTCTTAACATATAAAAGACCTTTTTGTTGATGCAAGAGGAGTTTTTCCTTAAGTCAATTCAACTTCATGGATCCCTGGCAAAAAAATCATAAAAATTTCCTCTAAGTACTCTTGTAAACTGTTACTGAATAGCAGTTTTTTTTTTTTTTTCTTGGGATTCCCAACACAAACATATCCATTGTTAAGATAAACATCATGCTGATGTTTCTTGCTAGACAGTCTCAGAAAAGGTCAACACAGATTTGAAAAACAAAAAATTACAAACCTAATTAAAGTAGGGTAAGTTTCTTCTGACTTCACTTGCAAGCAGTCTGTGCTTAAGTCTTTGGTATCTTCTTCCTTTATTAAAAAGGAAAAGGGGAAAATATCATAATCTTACCTGTAGTTCCAAACCAACTTTCAGAATTCAGCTTTGGAAAACAACTGAGATATTTTATTTCCCAGGGGTAGATGATGCCTTTTATAAAATAGATTAAGAAAGAAAAAATATTTAATTTAGTTTTTATGTGTTTTTCTAACTGTTCTAACTGCTCATTATGTTGGATGACTGATGATTTCATCGTATGTTGTGTTTTTTTTTCCTAAGGCAAGCAGTTCTTTTCAACTGTAAGACTTGTCATTATTGCTTATGTATACAGAAGCTTTAGTTACTAGGCTATTATTTATTTGCCATAGAAGATTTTGGGGAATTTGCAGGAATCTTGCATTGTTCTCACTGAACACGTGCATTTAATTCTGAAGCTTTGGTTCCATGAGAGTATTAACATATTTTTCTAACTATGTATTTGCTAATTATTGGATTAATTAATGCCTATGTATTGTTGTATCAAAAATGTTAAGTCTGTGATGTATTTCACCTATAGAGAAATTCATCCTCAGTGTCTACAGGATCAGAGGATCCTAGAATCATAGAAGGGGTTGAGTTGGAAGGCACCTTAAAGAGCATCTATTTTCAATCCCCCAGCTCTGGGGCAGAGATACCTTCCTTGGACCAGGTTGCTCAAAGCCCCCATTCAGCCTCTCCTTGAACACTGCCAGGGATGGGGCAGTGCTGTTTCTCTGAGCTACCTGATCCAGTGCCTCACCACCCTCACAGTAAAGAATTTTTTCCATATATCTAATCTAAACCTACTCCACTTCAGTTTGAAGCCATTCACTCTTGTCCTGTCACTACAAGCTCTTGTAAAAAGTTTCTCTCCATCTTTCTTGTACACTCCTTTCAGGTACCAGAAGGACACAATTAGGTCACTCCAAAGCCTTATCTTTTCCAATTCTCTCAGCCTGTTCTCACAGGAGAGGTGTTCCAACATTTTGATCAACTTCAACTTTGTGTCCCTCCCCTGAACTTGCTCCAACAGATGCTCAGTGTTATGCTGGGGACCCCAGAGCTGGATGAAGCACTTCACATGGGGTCTCAGCAGAAGGGAGAGAGAGGAATAATTAGCTGCCTCCTGGTCAGGTCTCTTAATGCAGGCCAGGTTTGGCTTTGATGCTGAACCTTGGCTTTCTGAGCTGTGAGTGTGCATTGTTGAGTCATGTTCAGCCTCTCATCTGCCAGAGCTCACAAGTCCTCAGCAGGGTTGCTCTTGCTCTGTTCATTCCCAGCCTGTTTTGATACTGGGTGTATCTAATCCAGATGCAGCACCTTGCACTTGCTCTTTTTAAACCTCATGAGATTCCCATGGGCCGACATCTCAAGCTTGTCCAGGTGCCTCGGGATGGAATCCTGTCCATCAGGTGTGTCACCACCCCACTCAGCTTGGTGTCATCTGAAAATCTGGTGAGGGTACACTCAATTCCTTAATGTATGTTGTTAATGAAAGTAATAAGTAATACAGACCCCTGAGGGATACCACTTATTACTGGTAACCATTGGGACTCTGAGCTATTAACCACTGTGCTCTGAATGGGATAATCCAAGCAAAATGTTATCCATCTGTCAGTCCACAGGGATCTACAGCTAAAACTGATCATGTTACCCGAAGTTCTCTTTGCAATTGTTGTAGGGATGTTTCCAACTCAACATAGCTGCTAGCAGTTTTTTTGGTTGTTGTTTTCTTTTAAAGTGCACATTTTTGAAGTACTAGAGTATTTCATGATGTAAAATAGTCAGTGCTTGATTCTGGAAGCTGCTTGTAAGGGAGTTCTGTTGTACATTTGATAGGATGGTGATAGAGGATGATTCCGACATCCCATCATTCTTGTGCTTCCATCTGTGGTAACTTGGGGGAATTTTGGCAGCAAACCCTAAAGTACTGAGTAGAGGAGAGGAAAAAATAATTCAGCTTTTGGGAGTTCAGCATCAAAGCTCATACAAAATACATCCAATGATTACCTTTATAGTGGATACAAGCTAATTTACCATCTGTATGCAGAAATTTTGCTGCTCTACACCATTGCTTATTCATTCAAACAGAGATAATGAGATTGTTTAATGATGGTCTTCATGCCACAGAAACATTAATCTGCAGGGCAAAAAAAAAAGAAGCAAAACCTGAAGAACCTATCCCCTCTCATCACTTAAGGGAGAATGGACGATTTTTATCAAATATGACAAAATGAGTATTTGCAGCGCTAGTGCACCTATTAAATATAACACAGAGTCTATTGACCACCATCTTATGAAGAGTTTAAGCTTCATATTTTTATTGGAAGATGTCAAACTCTTTGTTTTGAAAAATGCTAAATAATCTAATTTGCATGGGCCTTCCATAAAACAGGTTTTGACTATATTGTTTTACTTAAAGGGATCATAGCTGAATTGATCAATTCTAGAGAGAATTAATCTTCTCAGATGGAATTCTGAGAAGATCATAGACCAGGCCTATGAATTCATTATAAATACCTGGAGAGACACAATTTGAAATCTGAAGTATCTATTTGAGGCTTAAACACATCAATAACCTAAAAGGTCTAATTCCCTTCTTCAGCAGTTTGGAGTCTAAAATATTGAGAAGTTCCTTTTTTTTTTTTCATATTTAATTAAAATTCATAAAGAAAAGACCTATAAATAAGTTGGCCTAAATAAATATAAATCTATGTGGATTTTTATTAAACACCTTTATTTAAATAATGAGGACTTTAGCAAAAAAATTAAAAGACAATTTGATTTGACTCAGCTATCTTTTGTTTAGACCTTGGGAAGATCATTCCCTGAGCTATTCTCATCTTTTAGTTGCTAGTCATGGCTTCTTTTTACATATAAAATAACAATTCAAGAAACTCATGCAGATTTCTCACAATTGCTTGGAAATCCAAAAAAGTCAGTCATGTGTAACAAGTAGCAGGTCTGTCATACACATTCCAGAACCTGGAAATCCTGAACAAGCCTCTTAACTGTGAGTAGATTAACAGCATGTTATATGTAGAGAATGTAATATGTCATGGAAGCAGTTTCCATGTGCCTGTACAACATGCCTGACAGCTGGGGAGGTATCAGGTATACTGATAAATATTTGTGCATGTGTGACTCCCTGGTACATCACATACCTGAAAAATTTGGTGTGTTTTGAAGACTGGTTTTATGGCACAGGCTCAGTGCAGTTGTGAGGCATGTGTACAGTATGTCTGATGCTGTCAGGCATCACAAACTTGCTGCACATGAGTAACTCTGTACAATCTTCTTAGTTTTTAGGAAATCCCAGACACCCATCATTCCTCCTCAGAAGGACTGTCTGTCAGGAAGTTAATGTTGACACTGTCTGTGTTTGATTCATCCAGAACAGTGCTGACAAAAACATCCATTTCAAATTGGTCATTTGTGAAAAGATTTCAGCATCTGGCTGGCACATATCACTGTTTGTCACTCATAAGTTAGAAACCAAGACAATGCCATCTTCACAGTCCTGTCTCCTCATTTTACTCTTCAAAGGACTTTTGAAAATTGATGAACTTTTTTTTTTTTCATTTTAATTTTGTGCTAAAAATAGTTTCTCTATCACTGATATTTCTTGAAGTTTCCTTTAAGTCAAGAATGATGGCAAAGATAAAGGTCACTTACTGTTAACGTCAATATCTGTTAATGTCAATAACTTATCTGGCTTGAATGGATATTTTTTCTCAGTGATAAGTGAGAAAATCTTTCATAAACTCTACAGACTTAACACTATTCACATTAAGAAAGGCAATATAATTACCTTAGAACCATTTAGGTACTGACCAGCTGAGGATACAGAGGGACAATCTGCCCTGATCCTGCTGGCCACACTATTGCTGATACAGGCCAGAATGCTGTTAGCCTTCTTGGCCACCTGTGCACACCCTGCCTCATGTTCAGCCTGCCATCAATCAGCACCCCCAGGGCCCTTTCTGCCTGGGCTCTGTCCAGCCACTCTGTCCCCAGCCTGTAGCACTACAGGTGGTTGTTGGGGACAAAGTGCAGGACATGGCACTTGGTCTTTTTAAACCTTATATTGTTGGATTCAGCCCACCTATCCAGTCTGTCTGGGTAGAGCTGTGAGGTGTTTTATACTTTAATAGGTTTATAGCATAAATTAAGAAGTCATTTGCTTAAAGAAATATTCAGTTCAGGAATGTAGAATTGGACAATGTAGTTTTAAGTGTGTGTCATGTAAGCTTTCAAATTTCTTGATTATGCTATCTACTTCACATTTTAGTTTGATATGTTCTGTAACACTTCCATCATTGTTAATACTTTTTACTTACCTTTCATATTCTTCACCTCTAGTTTGTTAGTTAAGTGTCTCATGTTTTGTTCTCTTGCTTTCTGTGGAATTTCTGCTTCTGGGAGATATCATTGACCAGCTGAAAAGAAAGCAATTTTCTATAAGCAATTCTAACACCCAGAAACGGTTTCCAAAGTGTGTTCTCCATCTAGTGCATGAAACTATAGAATACAAGAATTTACTTTTTTAATAGGCAGGGAAAGTAAGTGATAAAGTTTAAGGTTTGACTTTGCCCTGCAGCTTTGGGAATCATTGGCCTAGAAGCTGGCATTTCTGTGGTTCTAGAGAACATAGCACTTATGGAAGGGTAGTCAGACTAAAAATAGACTGTTCTGTGGGCAGATTTGTGTTAGTCCCCAGGCTGGTCTTGTAATTGAGGAGTAAATTAAATTGGATTAGCTTTGAATTTGTCTTGACATGCCATGATGATCAAGCAAAGGCGGTGGAGCATGGGGTGGTCAATCATACTTTAAGTGAAAACAGAATATACTCATTTGATATATGTTATGTGCATTTCTTAAATGCATTTAATCTCTTGTGGTTGTAGACAGGGCAGGAACCAGATATTTTTTCTTTAAGCTGGACACTGAAAATTATACAGCTTCAGAGCAGCAAGATAGATTAAGCCAAAAATTATTCTCCCTTCTTTTTTTTTTTTTTGTTTTTATTTATTTAATAGCAAAGTGATTATCTTTGAGCAATTAAACTGAATATTCAATAGAGAAACTGAAATAGAATAATCACTGAATAATTTGACTAGGAATTGTGCCATGAGAAGAACAGCTATTGTGATATCCTGGGAACTAAACGTGCTGGAAAATTAATTTTTCTTTTATTCTGGAACATTTCCTTAGGTCTACTGAGTTTATGAGTGCCCTCCTTTCTTTTTGCACTTAGTTTAAAATGGAGGTTCTCAATCTCTCTTGTGGTGCTTCCTTTTGTATGGTGTTAAATATTTGAATGAAAAGAAGGCTCTCGCACTGTGTAGTGGAAGTTTTTATAAAATATATTTTGAACATCTTTAAAAACATCTTCAGTTTTGGAAGTCTGGAGCCTGATGAAAGGGACAGTCTTTGTTCAGTTAATTATGAATGGCTAAAAATTATATATGTATTACTGAAGAATGGAGAACTGTTCTAAGAAAACCAACATATGTAAGACATTCATTTTTCCAACACTTTTACCCTGGTTTACCTGTGAGAAGCTGCATACAAACTTGACACCTTAGATAAGTTAAGCTAGTCTGTACATACCTTCACTATTTGATGATAATAGCTTTTTTGTCTGATTATTGCTTACCTGAAGGTTTCTTCTGCATTGCACCATCTTGATTGTGCTGGTCGTTTTCTGTGACTAGGTTTAAATATTACAGTAAAAATATAATGTGAGTTTTTGAAAATAAGTATAAAACTACTTCAGTGACATTTTAACCTGAACTGGACTCTTCCTCACTGTTATGGCACAGCCAATAGGTGCCATTCCTTATAATTAATGTTTTCCAAAGTATAATTGTATTAACTGTCTGTACTAAACTAAAAATGGAATTAAATATTACTGGCAAGTAGTTTAGAGAACTCAAGACTAGAATGGCATGTAATAAAAAGGAGGTAGTTGTGGTTCTCCTCGCCCTAAGGCAAAAAATAACAAATCTAAAATGTGATGATAGAGCAGGACAAAACTCAACCTGAAATGTATTTCAGCAATTCAGAGATTACCATTTTTTCTTAGCTAGATAGCTGTCAACTTTTCATGGAAACATTCAGAACACTTTTTAATGGGTTTTTTTACATGTAAGTAGCTCCAAGTGTCTTATATAGATACTTTACCCAAGTCATTGGGATTTGGTAAAAGTGCCAGTATTCAAAATAAATATCAGCAAGTCATCCCTCAAAAAAAAACAGTTCAGATAATGTATACTACTACAACATGATCCTGATTCAAGATCCTCCCTCAGAAATATTTTAAAGGAAATTACCACTGTATTATTAAAAGTTATTAAAGTTATTATTAAAAGTTATTATTAAAAGTTATTATTTAAAAAGTTCACTTTTTAAACTATACTCTTTCATTTTTTAAAATTTCTTCTGTGTCTCGTGAAGGGTATACACTTCACTTTTATTGGGAATTTGGATAGTCATCACTTAGATTTTCTAAATGTCTTTTTTATTCTGTGAAGCTTATTTCCACTTCCTTTGGACAGAATAACAGGTAAGACATACAGCCAGGCAATGTAAGCACTCAGTACACTGGCTGCTTGTATAAAAAAAAAAATTAGTTTTTAATTGGAATTTCTTCATCTTTTAAGTGAGACTCTGCTTTTGTTACTTTTTTCCTCATAAGTATAAGTGAATTGGTTCCCAATGTCTTCCACAGACTTTTGCAAAAAGAACAGCTGCCTCTTTAAGAACTACGTCTTTTAAAATGTCACATATCAAAGATTAAAATTAATGCTCTATAGCAGAAGATTAGAAGAGAAAGAAACCCACTGAAACAACCAGAGAAAAAACGCAACAAACCCTAATACTGAACAACACTCTCTGATGCTGAAGCACAAATGATGAAATGACAACCTCAAAAGAAAGAATTTCTTCAGGAAAGTACATTCTTAGTATATTTCTCATTATCAGGGCATTGAAAGTGAGTCCGAATAAGATGCTTCTTTTCCATGCAAGTAGTGTGACAAGCATGAAAGATTATTTACCACTATACAATATTTTCTCATATATTTGCTATTCTCCAGTGTTTTCAGTGGAGAACAAAGTAATTATTATAGTTAGCATGAGTCTTTTGTGTAGTTCCCTGACAGGAAAATGCTGTGGAATCACCCATTCCACTGGATACTATGGGATTTGTATTTATCATTGTATTAAAAATTAATATTGTGTTTAATATGTATTTTTATTGTCTTGATTTTCAATAGGACATTTGAAGGTTGTGATGAACTGCTTAATTGCTTGAGTATTTCAGTTTCTTACATGGTGAAGCTGAGATGAACCTGATTATCACATTCTAGAGT
Source organism: Certhia americana (assembly GCA_018697195.1). Lineage (NCBI taxonomy): Eukaryota > Metazoa > Chordata > Aves > Passeriformes > Certhiidae > Certhia > Certhia americana. Next base: position 43,830,565 of record CM031861.1, read on the forward strand.
ATATTCTATATTTACAAACCTTTCTATCAATGGAAAAATTATGCACCCTTCACAGGAAGAAGAAATATCAATCACATTATATTGAAGTCTTTACAAGATAAAGATTTTTCCATGTGGTGTCAAGATACTACAGCTTTTAAAGAAGAAAGTAACTCATAGTTCATATATTTTATGCTGAGCCTAGGAAGATCAGAGGCACAAACTCATTCTTGTGGCATTATATCTGAGATAGCAACAATTATGAGTTCACCTAACTTTAACATCAGATATTTATTTCTAGTAACATTTGATTGTGTGTATTTTAGACTCAATACTAATTTATGACATAAGTAAACTACTTAGTTACTGAGTCAGCTTTTCTCCGTTTTTGGAGTACCCTGTTCTCTTGATGTAAAAGAATCCTAATGCTAAAACAACCAATGACAGCTATGTGGTCTTGTCATTTTTTTTACTCGGTGGCAGAAGACACTATAGAAAGAACACAGTTGCTGTATCAGAGAGGACTCATCTTTTATGCTGTTTTGTATAATCACTAATAAAAGTGGAAGAGCAAGAAAAAGACAATGAAAGTTTAAATATTCTCATGAACTTCTGTTAGGTTATCTGGCCACAATTTATGCTTTGAGTGGATCACTATAATGTAATGCTCATGCCACTGGTCAATATAGTGAGTTCTTGCTTTTTAGAGGATTATGCTTCTAGCAACAAGCAATGATAGCTTCAAAAGTTTGTGGCCTGCAAACCAAACCATATCTGTTTCTCCTTTCCTTTAACCCAGCAATGCGTGCACCTCCAAGCCATGAGCAGCCAGTTTCTCCAGTAGAGTGATTTGGGAAGCAGTGCCAAAGGCTTTGCTAATGTTCTGGTAGACAGCATACATAGCTTTTTTCCCACACAAAAGGTGGATCAAAGTCCAATGGCTTCAGAGCTCATATTTTCTTAAGCTTTTTTCCTCCAAAATTTGCTATTCTTTATGAAAACATGCACAATCTGAATGAACAATTTAGAGTACTTTTCCCTTTTGGAAACTGGATATTTTTCTTCTTTATTATAATAAGACTGTAGAAAAAATACAGACCACTATCTCTCAGATCAGCAGTTTCCATAATTTCATCAATTTATTTTTCAAATTTTTGTTTAATATCAAATCCTTAGCTTTATAATGGAGGAAATCAGAAAACATCAAATGTACTGGATAGGATGGCAGAATTAACTGAACACCTGAAGTATGTACCTGCTTGGGAATCCTGTCTCACTGTCAGCATCTGGTACAGCAGAATAAAGCAAATTATGTCCTTTTCCTGGCAGCGTTCAATGCCAGGTTGGATGGAGCTTTGAGCAACCTGGTGTAGTGAAAGGTGTTCCTGCTCATAATGGGGGATGTTAGAATCGGATGGCCTTTAAAGTCCCTTCCAACACAAATCTATCTATGATTCTATGATTTTATGATACTGCTAACAAAAAAAAAAATCAATGTGTATACTGACTGTTGGGAAAAAAGGGTTAAAACCATGAGATTCAGCAAGCAGGAGGGAATAATTTTGCTCAAAGTGACCTTGCAGGTGTGACTGCTAAACCTGTTGGTGTGTGCAAGCTACCTTATTTATGCCTTGTGATGTTCATCCTCTGCCTACTTTGGGAAGTAGAACTCCTGTGGAGAGATAACACACTTAGAGAGTGCCCAAAGCCTTTTGTTAACAGTGAAGCTGGCAGCCCCTGGAGCCCCCTCCTTTGCTAGGATGAACTGAGCCCAAGGGAACCTGGGTCCCTGAGTGTCTCTGCCACCTGATGTTAGTGAGATAATGAAATAAACCCTCTCTTTGCAGTTCAGCTGTGGTTTGATTGTTGCCCTTGGTTACCTGTATGTGTTAACTCACACTAACCGACAATGTTTCCATTAATAGCAATCTTGATATTTAGTATTAACAGCAGGTGATCACTTAAGATACTTCTAAAGGCTAACATACTGCTGAAACTCCTAGGTAACTTGAAAAGGTTTAGAGTAAAAAATCCTGGGCAAAGATGGAAAAAAGTAGGAAAACAAAAGAAAATTCCTGTTGCATTTCAAATTTTTTTCTCTACTGTATCTGAGTCTGTAAGCTGATTACTGTGAAATGAAAAGCTAAAGGGATTTGGAGAGAATTTCGCAGCCCAAGAAAAGGATGAAAATAAATTAATAATTCCTTTCAAATTACTGTTTGGGGACCTCACTCTACACTTTCACCTTCAGGAGTGTATGGCTCAATAAGGCTGTTAACTAATGAACAAGATTTATTATGATTACATGATAGTTGCATTCACCCCATGGAACAAAACCTGAATACTGAAATGGCTCTGGTCAAACAATGTTTTGGCGTCTTGCAAACAATTTTTTCAGAGGTGAGGGAGAGGAGAAGGTGTGAATATTTGTTGCAGAGGTAACCATCTCATTTAATTGCTAAAATTGTTAGTGGGTATCTTTTATTTTTTATAATTCATGGAAGACTAAATATAGCATAAATACTGGAACACAATCATACAAAATTATGGTCAGAACAATGAATAAAAACCATATATCTGAATTTTAAGCTTTATGGTCTGTTTCTCAAAAATAATTTTATTTGAACTGTGAAGTGGACCAAAGAAAGATGTGTCCCCTGAAATATCCCACACCAGCAGTACTCATTTGCCTGGTTGATTGGCCTGTCTATCACTCCTGTTCATGAGTGTCTTACTTTATAGGAATAGAAAAGAAGTTATTTTATTCTCTATTACCCAAGAGTATTTCAGCCATATGTGCAGGTAGGCAGGTGGGCTGAGATGTTCAATCCCAACCCATTCTATTAATATGGTTTATTAAACAGCTGAAAGGTTTGGAATCTCTCATTTAATTGTAAAATCCATTCATCTGCATGAACAATTCACTATAAATTAAATACAGCCTTCAGACCCTGTAATATAATTGCTCCTGTTCCCTAAAATTAACTCTTTCTATTTAAAGAGCAAAGACTGGCATTGCGCACAAGGAGCTGCCCATCAAAAGTCACAATGAATGAATCCCTGAGTTGTTTTTTTTCATAAATGATAGACAATGCTGGCACTGTACCATTAAAATAATAAATATACAAAATCTACAATGATTGAGAAACTTTCAGAACAAGCTAGATTAAATTCTTAAAACGTAATATATTTTACAACTGGTAAGTGCTCTAAGGGCTTCTATCAAGAACTGAGAAAGGGTTTTGAAGTGCTGGGATGATCTGACAGCAGAAGTGTATCATTGCTCTGAATTTGTAATAATTTCTCACTCATTGTCTATCTCTCAAACTGTGCATGAAGGCAGACCAAGGCAGATGATCTCTATTTTGATTTGCAGCCTCTGATACAGAAGAGAAGGCAAAGAAATTTCATCTAATTGGTTGTGGCAAGAACTTGTGGCTAGGGAAGCTTCTGACCGGTGATGGTCAGAAGGCTACTCAGTAAACATAAAAGGGATAAGAAAATACATAGAGCAAAGAATAGACACAATGTAAGGATAAGTAATACTATTTTATCACTTATCATAATATTTAATTTTCATCAGTTAATACTTTTTGCCAAAGTATGTGTGAAATTTGTTAAACCCTCCGATGGGCATGATGATCTTCTGTGCAGAACAGATTTCCCACTTAGACTTGATACAGGTTTTCCTGATGCTAGATAAACACATTTTAAGGTTAAGAAGTAGAAAAGGAAAGAATTTGTTATTTGTTGCTCCCCACCCCACCCAAGATGAACAGTGTCTGGAATGTACATATATCTGCTTCTTACTTCTTTTCCATGTTTCAATATTGTAACTTCTTATAGTTATAAAATCAGATAATTACAGTTGCAGATATTGGGAAATAAAAATAAAATTTAGGAAATTGGAGCGCAAAATCATGCTAAAAGAGAAAATAAAAGAAAGGACTGATCAAGATAATTGCTCAGTATTCTTGTCTTTATTATGCTGATCAATTAAAATAAGGACAATTTGCTAAGCAGCTTTTGTGATGTTTATTATATTGTTTTTACCAATGTCCTGTTTATTCACAATTCAAGCAGGGGCAAAAGTAACAGAGTAACTATCCAAATTATAAAAAAGAGAATTTAGGCTGGCTCTTCTGCTTTAAAATTTTGTTAAGATTCACAATGAACTCACATAATAGGGTAACAAGGGTCTCAAGGACACAACCTCTTCCTTTCCAGGAGGAAATCATATGTTAGAAACTACTTTTGCCATGAATATTCAGAAATTCTGCCTCTACTTCTTTTGAAAATCATTTGCCATCAAAAAGAGTCAAAACCAATCAAAAGTATGAGAAATTATATAAACTAAACTCTTATCTATTTCTGCCTAGTAGGATGTGATTTATCTCAGTCGCAATTTTTTAATCTACCCAGAAATGTTAGTTAATAAGGATGGATAAATTCCAGATGATAGGAAAAATTTATGTAATAAATGAGCTGGGGACATAATGGTGCTGTAAATAATGGACTCTATTTATACATAATTGACTTGAGCCTCAAAGATCCTAGCTCCCTAATTCATCCAAGATTAATGAGAGACATTAATAACCACTCAGATTACAAAACTTGAAAGAGTGACAGGGACAAGATAAAAATATCTTTTCAAGTTTTTTTTTTTTATCACAAAAAAAAAAAAAAAATCATCAGGTGCAGGTTAGTCATTTATAAAGCTGATGTATTTGTTTTCAGAGTTGCTGTCTGAATTTTTTATGAATTGAAACATGCTGAATTAATTCTCCCATACTAAAAAAAAAAGTACAAAAAGAGAAAAAAATGAATTATTTTATAACAAAAATGGTTGATCAATTCTTTATTTTTCAACTCATTTTGCAAATAGAATTTTCTATCTACAAATTACTTCCTCTGCAGTTTTAATTAGTCTTTAGAAAACTTTTTTGGGAAATAAAAATGTAGTTTGTATTTTCCATTAAAAATTGCTAATAGTTTTTTTTACAATAAAAATTGTCTTAATTTTGGAGTTGGATTGGTTTTATCTTTGGCCAGAAGCAGTGAGAAGAAATCACAAAGCAGTCTCCTTTGCATGGAACAGGGAACAACCCATTTCCTGTTTCAGAAAGCTGAAGAATTCTGCTGGATAAGAAACTGAAGAATACTTCTAGGATAAGACAGATACAAATATTTACATTTGTCTTCACAATTGAGTTCAGCTTATTTTGACATATAGCTGAGATTTATGACTGAAGTAGCTTACAATGGGAGATGTTTTTTGGACAATAGATCACATTTCAGTGAAGTAGAAATCAAATAATACACAGCTTTTAATTTTTTCCATATTTTCATCCTAGTGTTTCATACCTGGAAGACTTGCTGATTACCATCTCCTTTCAGAACAGATTCTAGATATTTTTCTTCTGATTGTCTTGTTATTCCTACTGTTTCTTGGTGGGCTTTCATGGAATTTCTGTCAGAATTCCTTATTGATGCATAACTTCACTAAGATACCGCTTTAAGTTTTATTTCATTCACCCTTGTAGGGTGATCTGGACACACAGCTCAAATTAACAAAAGGCACACAATGACAGGCTGGAACGTGGTTTGGGTCAGTTGATCAAAATTCTATCTTGCTTTGTCTTTTCATTGGCCTCTGTTAATTATAGCTAATATACAATTGAATTAACAATTTTCAGTTACTTAACCGCAAAGCCAGGAATATTCTATCAATGAGTGTTTGTCCCACATAAATTTAGAAGATTTTGCTGAATAATTTGATTATTTTGTGTCAACATTTTCAATCTCATGGTCTAGTAGGTGCCCTTGAGGTATTTGAAAGAGCAGCCTTCCTTTCCCTGGACTTACCACTCATCATATCTGATGTGCCACTGACTGCAGGTCAAATTTGCAAAGCCTGGACCTGTACTCAGTGATTATGCTTGTTGAATTAATCACATCTGCATTAGTTTTTGTAATGAATTGCCAAATAATTGCATACATTTTGTGTCCATGAAACTCCTTGATGTTAATGACATTCGACTGTACATTTGCTTACTGAAATTCAAGCATAGCATGAGAACATGTAGGTACCAATATTTCTTTCTTCTTTTTTTTTTTTAAATGTGACATTATAGTATGCATGGAACATGAATGGTATTTTTATAGTCCACTTACAGACAGTATTTAATAATACTGGTTGAATTATTTTTTTTTAAAAAAAGCATATGCTTTAAGACATTTAATAGGAGGGAGAAATACCAGAAAGATAAACTTGGATATGGCTTTTCCCAGTCTCCTTTTTATTCTAAAGAAAACTTTTTCATTATTGGTGTAACTTTATAGCAGCCTATAGAAATCCTGTGGAGTAAGCACTAACTTGCCACATGCTTGCATCTTAACTTTTGCAGTGGAGGTTTTTATTTCCCACTTTATATGAAATAAATGGCTGCTGGAAGGCTGTGAGACCCACATCCACCAGTGGCTGAGCAGACCCATCACAGTTCACTGATGGGCTGGAAAACTGACACTGAACAGTGATGACTTGGACTCACCAACAGTCAAAGTGAGATTTGAGCCAGGTGACCTAAAAGTCTCCATGTTTGTCAATTTTCAGAGTCATTGTATTAAAATTCCAAGTGTGGTTGTATGGATTTATTGGAAATAATGCTGGCATTCCTTTCTGACATGACAGGATGCAGTGTACACAAAATTCATTCAAGAGCTAAAGCTATCAGAAAAAATTACTGAGGTTTTCCTGCTTTGTTTCTTACTCTATTCTTTGTAAATTATAACGTGATAGATACATGATGTAAAACTTATCAAAGACACACTTGCGCACTTTATCCAAAGAGCAGGCAGAGCATATTTTCCTTGCTAAATTTAATCTTATAATGTTGCATTGTAAGTGAAAACAATTGACTGTGCATGAGTGCATTAAGCAAATGTGCTGTGGTGAACCATCTATTACATTTAATCAAGTTTGAGGGAGATCTGGAATTCTCTCACATCTTAATCAATGAATTACCGCTTTTTGCAGACAAATGGAATAAAAATAAGGAAAAAGAAAAAGGAAGCTGCACACTTTATGATCAAAGACACTAACTTGGAAAACATCACATTTTTTTACCTTGATATCCAAAAAGAGTTCAATAAAGGTCCATTTTTTTTCCTGTTAGTTTTCTAATGTTCTTTCATACTATGAAATCTTTTGCCTTGCTCTCTCAAGAAATTAATTTACAGCTATTTTGAATTTTCATTTTAGAAGTAGCATGAACAATGGAACTAATATTAAATTATGACTTTGTCCTGAGCACTTGGAGGTGTATCTTCTGCATCTTTTTGGACGCTGAGAGTCTCTATTGTCTGTTTCTCCCACAGCACTGCAAACCTAATTTGCATTATATTTCAATTCTACTAAAATCCTATTTGGAAGCAAAAAAAAAAAAAAGAGAAAGAAAAATATTCAGTGGAGGGGTTTTTTTGGGGTTTTTTTTGTTTTTTTTCCTAAGCCTCTAACTGGAAGACCTAAGATAAGCCAAATCTTCAGCTTCAATTGTACTATGTCATTTTGTGTGGTCAAAAGGGCACTTCATTATAGGACAAGACATGCCATTAGATCTCCATGACTTTATTTCTCTGGTTATCATGCAGAAATTGTGGGGTTTATATCCTTTAGTACTAAAATCTGCTATATGAATCTGAAATACTGTAAGAAGAGCACCTGGAGAAACAAGAGAAAAGGAATAAGGACCTGAATTCTAGTCTGCTAGCTGTCAAAGCACCACCCCTAGGAGAGGCTTACCACAGCAGGTGTATCTCTACTCGTTTAAATTATTAAAGGAGTACGATGGGAAGCACAAAAAGACAAAAAAAATTAGTTACATACATTGGTGTATGTATGCAATACAATGGCACTATTTTATTAACATTAAACCAGATTCTATGAAAATATCAGTTCTTGGCATGTATGTTTTGCTTGAATATCAAAGTGAATGAAGCTCAATTACCGAGGACAATTTTAAGAGTCTAGAGCAAAGGCATATAACATGGAATGCGGATGGGAGTGTGAATGAGAAATCATCTTACTTGAGGGCATTTAAAATTGTGGACAAATGTTCTTGATAAAATAGAAAACAGAATACCCTTTGTATATGACCTAGAGGTTAGGAGAGGATGGTTTTCTGCTGTTACTGCCATCAGAAAAATGCTTATTTCAGTATTATTTCTAGAAGCTGTTTTATATCTGAGTGAAAACTGAAATCTATTATCATACTGTCTATACAATTCCTCTCTTTTCATGATTCATTTGTTCTCTTTTATTCTAATATTTTCCCTCATAGCTGTTATTCCTTCTGCAATATTCTCTATTGGGGATAAAATTAAAGAATATTTGATTTGGGCAGCACTGGAACTTAAATGTGAACATTTCTGTAAACTGGAGACCCAGACATTTTATTTTCTTCAATTATTGAACATAAATATTCAGCTTTTACATGTTTCAGTTACCTTAAAGATGAAGCAAAAAGATGCAAAACCAATATTTCACCTCTATTTTTGTTTAAGAGTAAATAATGAAGTAGAAGGGAATAACATATAGATTTTGACAGATATTTTCAGATCAGCTGGACAAAGAGACACGACCGAGTCAAGTTCAAGCTCAGAAAACAGGGGATACCTCTGTTTTTGTATGCCTTTCCTGAATATGGATAAATAATTGATAAATTATTCCCAATGAAAGAGAACTTTCAGAGTGTATGTCCCATAGAAACTCACAGAGGATGTGCAAGTCCATTTGCTGAGGATTTTCAGCAAGTATTTGATTTCTTTATGACCATTTTTACATTGTTGCCAAATTGGCAGGAGATGTTGATGGCCAGGTTCCACACATATAAACTGGATAGATTCAGCAAAACACTATTTCCTTTGGGCAACAGAAAGACTGGCAATAACTGTTTATTCTACACAGATTTTTATTTTTTTTACTGACTTTTGCAAGTAAGCTTGTATGTTAGGTAAAATGTCTGATTCAATTTTCATCTTATACATGCAAAATATATATTTAAAAGTGGGTTTATACATGAGGAAAAAAAAAATGGATAGTATGTGGAAATATCAGTTCGTTACATAATTAAATATTTTTAAATAGTCTTGTGTTTTCAAATAGAAGAATTTCAGATAGTTTTATAAACTGAAAAAAACCCTTGTGGAGGGAAACTAAAAATATATATAATTTGAGTTTAAAATATTTACTTTTTTTTTTTTAATTTAAAAGGTTTTAAAAAATGTATGACAACTATAAGATTCTGACAGAACAGCACCTTTCTTGTGAAAAATGCTTTACAGAACCCCTCTTTTTATCTTTCACCTTCTGTCTTAAAAGCGTATAGAGTAGTCAAGACTTTGATATTAAGTCCAAATAGCTTGAAACCAACCAGATGTCATCATACTAAAAATAAAATTCACAGGGAGAATAAACAACACTATTTATTTATTCAAATTAAAATCTAACATTCCAAAGAGCTTAGATTTGTTATGACCTTGCGCCACCCTTAGTAGCCTCTGCTTTGCCTGCAAATTAGAGGCGTTAAATGCTTTGCTCTCCTGCATTTGCTTAGAACACAGCCAGACACGCTCTGCTGATTCAGCTCAGGGAGGTTAGGAAGGTACTGCCATCTAGACTGATGCTAGTATTCTGTGGGCTCACATGCAGGATTGACTATCTGTATATTCACTGACTTATTTCTACACAAACCCAAAGGTTTTAATTCACATCATAGGTAAAGAGATCAACCTTTTAAATTTTGCTGAGCATGTTTTGACTTGTTTTTTCTGCTAGAAGATGAGTTTAAAATGATTTTAACGATGAATAAAATTTGCTTATGATCCCTTTAGGCTTATGTGAAAAAATCTTTAGCTCGACGTTCTTTACATATTTCATGCACAGAGAGCATATGACTGTCAGGTTGTAATAGATTCTAATATTGTTGACGTATAGAGTAATTTATCCAAAAATTTGGATTATTTATCTTCTTACTTCACTGTACTTGCTTCAGTGTACTTGGGGTTATAAATCTGAAGAACTTTATCCTGTAAGCACAGAAAACTCATTTCATAAACACAAGGAGAATTTGGGGGAGGAGAATACAGTAGATGTGATGTCAGAAAATCATTTAGAAATGTTCTGACCAGACAGAAACAATGAGAATAACACATTGAGCTGCAAAATTAAGAAAGAAAAAAACTGCAAAGAATAAAATCATAAATATAATGCATACTCAGTACTTTAGAGACAAGGAGACAGGACTGAAGATTACATTTCTTTTTGGTGGAGACGATGGTAAAACCACATGTGCTTGTCACCTCAGTCATCTGACACATTACAATACTTTTCTATCAAAAGTTTATGTAATTGACCTGTTTCTAAGGTAAGGAGCAGAAATGCTAAGAGAAAACTGTAAATCTGCCTCTTTTGTGTCTTATTTAATTTTTCTGTGAGATAGCTCTATGCAATACTTCATGAAGACATGTAGTGCTCTTGTTCAACTGGAGACATCAACACAGTTCTGGAGTTCAGCTTGCCCACAGACTGTCCAACTTTCCCTTAAATGTGGCACAGTTTTACTGTGATGGACTTTCCAGACATGTATTCTGTTAAGGCATTGAATTCTTTTTTGATTTTCACAGTATGCAATTTGCTGATCACTTGCACCACAAGTAACCCAGACCTGACTTTTTTCTACCCGTTCCTTGGACATAACATGTATGTGCTTGTGTTATCAACATTATACAATTAGTATGGGCTTAAGGATGGGTTCATCTGAGGTGACTGTATTTTTCTTTATAAGCCTATTCCCAAACCATTTACAGATTCAGCATGTCACAAATTCTTTTACTGCAATAATCAGAGCTGGTGATATCATCCTCTACTAGTGTCACATGAACCCAAAATAAGATTTGGTTTTATAAAATGTTTAAACTAATCTTCTGCTTGTGACAAAACACAGAAATAGACCATTTGAGTATCTGATTACACATAACTTCTACTGCCTATCTGGAGAGAGAAGTTGAGAAAAAAAAGGAACTATGCTTTTAGCAATGATTCAAGTTTCTAGATGACAACTTTAAAACAAAATATTTAGCTAATTATCTTCACGAACTTTAATTCATTCTTTGTATCCTGGCCTCTCTACTCCTACTCATTATTTTGTGACTTTTAATGTCCTTCATGAATACAAATGTGAAATGAAAGTGAAAATTTGGAGGAGGGGACAAAAAAAGCTACACCATCATTCACATTAGAATATTTTTAGGAAGGCTGCTTGTTTATGAACTTGTTTTATCCTCCTCTGTGAAGTTCAAATTGCTTTTAATTTTTGAATCTTGTGTATCATAATTAGTAATTGATTTCAGTTTTATAATATCCTGGCTGATGTGATCATCATGCATACACTAAATAAATTTTACACAGTAGTCTCTCATAGTAGATGGCACTTCCTCTAGCTAACATAACATTCTATGCCTTTTGTAGTCATCTATTGAAATGATTTGTAGATGTATTGAGTTCATTTCAGTAATCATTTGCCACAGAATTAAAAGAATTGCAGTTTTACAGGAATGTTCATCATCAAGGACTAAATATGCAGTGGCTGGATTGATACTAAAGTACAGAAGCCAGATGCTTTGATATAAGAAAAAGTACATTTCATTATAGATGATGTAGTGGCATGCCTCATTTATGATGTCTGATTATGCATCTCCACTTGTTAGAAGGTGACTATAGAATAAGTATTGAAGGATGACTTGATTGCACAAAAGTGATAGGAGGGATAACAAAATGTCCTCTCTTTATCCAGCACTCAGAAATAGAATTGAAGAGGATGCTTAGGAAATGCCTTTCATCCCCAGAGACTGTCACATTTTGTAGAAACAGAGAGCATTTCTGATCCCCTTGTGAATGCAGAACCCTATTTGTGGCAACACTGTGTACCAGAATGCTTCATATGAACCATAGGAGGTTTTGAAAGATGAAAGATAATACTGAATGTGATAGTGACCTTGTCCACCTCAGCTAACCCTTCAATCCCCCAGTTACAGGTGGAGATACAGACTCCTTTCCTATTCAGCCAGTAGCTAAAAGTTTAGTCCTTATGTCTCATAAGACATGAGAGCCAGTTTCATTCCAGCACTGGGGTCTAACAGCATACAAGTACATTAATTTGCCTTTGATTAAGATATAGAGCTTTTGCAATGACTGCTGAGAGTATGCGTTCTTTTCCCAGGGTATAATCCACCTACAGGGGATACGTATAGGGTCTAGTTTTGTTTGTGAAATCCAAAGGGAAGCAAGTCAAAAGGAGAGCATCTTTTAATGAATTTTAAACATTGTATTTACTGATTGCTGTGAGAAAAAAATGCCATGTTCAATGACTGTTGTCATTCAAATGTTCATGTTCAAGACAGATCAAATAATGAGCGCCAAAGACACTCTGCATGCATTGATCACTATGCCAAACTTTTCAGGATATCTTTAATGGAGAAACATGTATTAGATGTTGTTAAAGCCCAGACATTCTGAACAGCTGAGGCTTCCACTGGTTTTAAATAGAAGTTTGTAATTAAATCCATAGGAACACCACATGAGAAATAAACCTTTTGGTACTAAAATACCTTTTTCCAATTTTTTGTACCCCTTTGGGTCTGGAGAGGCTGGGAATGGAGTAAAATTAAATTGTAAAGATATCTTCTTTTGACAAATTAGGAAGAGCATGTAAAGAAGACTCCTTTCTTCCAAAAGTACTTGAAACTGGCCTATTAGAGTAAGAAACAGCTATACATGCACTGTAAACTGCAGATGTATCCAAAGATCAACGGTGTAGATTGTGCTCTGAGTTGATTTATTTTGTAAGAACTTGAGACTGTCTTCATATAACAGAGCAGGACTTAGGGTCCTTAACATTGATGGCAATATATTTTACTGTATGAAAACCACTCTAGTTACTCACTAAAAATCAACAGCAAACAAACATCAAAGCAGCAAAGTGATTTTATAATAATCACAGCTGACTGGATTTGAAGCAAATCCAGTCAGTCTTCAAATCCAGTGAATCTTCTTCAGAACTGGTTATTTTTCTATATTTTATACTGGGGTTGTGGTGGGTTAGGATGAAAGAGTTTGTTTACCAGGAGTAGGATGACATAAAATTAAAGATAGTTCTACTAACAGATGTTGCACAAAACCTTCCAGAATCTCTGGCAGTTAATTTTTATCTTTTCAGTTTTGTTCTAGCAGTGTTACTAGTTTGATCAAGGCTCAAGTGTACGACTGGGATTCCCACCCCCACCACTTTAAACATCAGCTTTATTCAGTGATTAAACATTTCTCTGTCTTAGAACACAGAGTTCCAAGGTAAGTGTAATTTTTCCTTTGTCTCTTGGAATCATTTGAGGTTTAATTTTGTCATGTATATATTATGAAATATTTAGAAGTGTTATGTAAATGTGAAGCACTCTAATGATCAGTAATCTAGTGCTGTTGTTAGTCTACTTGCCAAGTTTTAGGAGTTACTTCAAAAGTCATGCCTTTAGTAATAGTCTTTCAAGGGTAGTTTTGTTCTAATTTTTTGACATGAACAATTTATGCAGTGTGACTCTCTTCATGTAATAAGAGTAAGTTATTGTGCCTGTATCAGGAATAAGAGTTCTATATTAATATGAAATTCTGTAATTGGGATGGGAAGGAAAAATAGAGCAATATTAGGAACTGGGCCAGAAGTAGTTGCAAAAACTGTAATGATATAATTATATGAATTTGTAAACTTAATGTATAATTCACAATAAATAATTTATATGACTATTCTATCAGCCATTCAATTCTAACACAACTGGATTTAATCATTATCTAAACAGAACTAGTTAAAATATTCAGTACATATTTTCGTATTCCAGCTGATATTTCCAGTTACTCTGGCAAGTAAATCCATACATGACTAGGTTTTCCCAAAGACCGGACCCCTAATGAAAGTCCTCTGAGAAGAACATTTTGCTTTGAATAATTAAAGCATGCATCATGACTTAAATTACAGTTCTAGTGATTAAATTAAGTCAAGCTTCTCCCATGTTACAGTGTTTCTAAAGATAATTACTATCCTCTCCTAAAGTAGTTAGTCAATTTGAACAGGGATTTGGCAAGGAAACTTGCACCTGGACTGCTCTCATGTCTTCTACAATTTGTTTGCTATTTATGAGAACTGGGACACTGCAGGTAGCCATTGGCAAAAACAGTTGATGCCTTGTGGTACAATGTTTTTAACCCCCTTTTATTAATTGGGTTTGAGGCATTTTCCAAGAAAAGTAGAACACATTTACTCCAGTTATCTCAATTTAGCCTGTTATATGTAATGTGTGTTACATAACTTCAGATTATCAACAAAACCAGGTCATGATTCTTGATTGTTTTAACACAAATTATAGTTTGTAACTAACCAAAAAATATCTGAAGGTGTTTTGTCACTGAAAAGAGATTTTAATGTGGTGCTAGAAAGACATGACTTGAAGAAAATTACACATTAAGAATATGTTTTCAGAGCGCAAGAACTGAAAGGAACTCAAAGCCTTAAATCAACCTGTAAACCTAATCATCTACATTATATGAAATTAAAATGTATAAGTTTTTACAACATAAACGGCAACACCTCACATAAATGGAGAATATTTTAGCATACTCTCAGTCATCTCACAGTTCCTATGGAAAGTGAAGTTTGAGCTGAATTTGCAGGTGCGTCACTGAATTACTGAATAATGGGAAAGAAGTAAATTTTCCCCCTACAACTTCATCAGAATTTGATAAGAATAGCCAGTAAAAGTCTTCAGAAAAGTATTATATGAAAGGCCACATATCATCACTATGATAGCTTCTGGCCTATATTATACTATTTTGTGTTTTTTACTACTTTGGAAAAGTGCTTTAGGATGTCTGGATTTTACTAAGGGATTCATGTTGTTTGCAATAGAAAATGTGATACTGAAATTCCACAATCTCACCTAGTATCACTATCTGACACATCCATAGTTCTGATAATTCTGTTCCATGAACTGTTTGCAATAATGATTTGTCCAGAATTTTGACTGCTATCATATGATCAGATAGATTGAAAATAAAAGACAGTCAGAAAAAATTGATGAGGTATTTTGAAGAATGGCTGGTGTATATGCCTACTGCTCAGGATATTGTGATATTGGTGAATGGAAAATGCCAGCTGAACTGAATTGTACCAAGGAATTTCCAGAGCTTAACCTGGTCAAAATCAAAGAGACATTTAGGAGAATTTAAAGAGATCATGACTGTAAGCACAACAGGAGTACCTAGCAGTCAACGCCTCTATTCAATTATTTAAGTGTGATTAGCATTACATTAAGGAATAGTCAACTGACAAAATTACAGAAACAGCTTTCTCTGTCTTTAGCTCACAAGGTGAAGAGATGGTTTACACTCTTGTTCTTCACAGCTAGATACAGTTGTGGAACAGTATGCTTGTCTGATTAAAGACTGTGGATTACAAAACTGCTGACCAGTGTGGAGTAGCCAACTAAAATCCTATCTCTGCTTCCAATTCGCAGAATACAGATAGTGATTTTTAAAACCTGTGAAGGACACAATTTTTAATTTGGAATTGTGTACATTAATTAAATAATTGTATTTGCAAATGACTAATTGTCATTAGCAAATTCAATTACCCTATCAGCATATATAATCATTGTAATTATGCACTCAAATGGAGTACATTCTCACTAAATTGTTTTAATCTTATATCTGGCAAGGCCAAAGACATATTTAAGGTAGTACCTTCCTGTAAATCTTATTAGACGTCTCATCTTCTAATTTGTATTAATTATTTAGAATTGAGCTTCATTCTTTACCTCACAAGATAGTGAGAAAATTCTCCTACAAGATTTTCTTCTAATTTCTTCAAACAATTGTTTTCTCTGTAATTTTTTTTTTTTCTTATGATTCTTATAAATATGTTAATGTTATCACTGGCCTGGCATCCCAGTATAGCATACTAGCTCCTTTTGATTTGGGCTGTCAAGATGAACAGTGGAAGGTTTCATTAAACTCAGAATACGGTTGGTGTGATGGAAATACATAAATCACATATTTGGTTTTTTTCTCCTTCTATATAAAGCTGGTGGTTTAGCTTCACTGTCCCTTATGTCTCCACCAAGCATTTTCAATCTTTACAACAGTGACTGTTTCCCAGTGCTGAGCCAAGGAATGTCTTCCCATTTTTTCTTCTTCATCTATCTTTTAAATCTTTCTGAAAGTGGTAGTTATTCCAAATATATTAGAAATAAACACTGAACATACCTGTGAATCTGAATTTATACTAATGGACAAATTAATGTTAGAATTTAATCCCTCAGGCAAAACTTATTTCTGAACTATTTTGTTCCTAACAGTGTGTGAAGTGAGGGGTCTTCAAGCCTGGTGTTTTTATAAAGCCAAAACTCAGCATTGGATTTCTCTGGAATGCAATTTTTTCTATGAAGTATCTTAGTTCTTATTTTATGCACAATAATGAAGATTTAATACATAGTGTTAAATGTATCCAGGAGAAAACATTGCTTTCTCTTTACTCAAAATACATCTTTGTGGTGAAGAATTTCATTGTGCAAAATGAAAGAAGAACTGTTGGCCTCAGTCTTGTTCTCATGAATGCAGAAAATCTTTCTAATGTTCTAGATTCAAGTCACAAGTAGTTTAAATTTCTTGTAAAAAGCTATGTGGAGCATGGAAAGTGAGTTCAATTCAAAAGGGTCATTTATAGCATGGATTGATAAGATGCACACATTGCTTGCACAACTTAAGAATTGTGTAATTATTTACATTTTGGAATTAGTAAAGACAAAATGTAGAGGTATATTAATATTGCAGGTAAAATTATGTAAGTTAAATGGGAAAAAATAATTGCATGTATAAATGAGCACTGTAATCAACTGAATAATTTTGAAGCTGGCTGTGAGTCCCTAGCTCTGCTATATAAGAACTTTTTCTGTGAACTATAGATAAAATATATCTCAGATACCAAATGGAGCAGATGTCTGTAAGTTATCTCTGATTTTTGAACCTATGTACTACTATGACTAAATGTTCCCATTAAATCAATCACAGGTTGATTAAAAGCTTTTATTACTGAGCTTTGAAAAGTACTGCATTGAACATAAGGACTCAAGTACATTTTATTAAAAACTGCACGAAGGGCAGAAAGAATTTGATGTTTCTAAGACTGAAGAACTGTCCTTGACATTCTGGGGAAATGAGTTTGTGATTGTAGACTAGATCATGATGATCTTGTTCACTACATCTAGTTCAAAAGGAAGCATAGTAACTAACTACGCAAGTACATAAGAAAATACAGAATTTATTTTTGTAATTTAACTCAAGTATTGGCTTTACCCATGTCAGGTTCCCATTGCATCCACAAGACACCACAGATAGGGCTTTGACAAAGCATATCTGCAGATGAAAAGGCTGTCAAGAGACACACAATAGAGCTGAAAGGAAAGGTCTGCCTCACAGATCATCCTCCAAATAGTGTCTATTTTAGGCTAGCATTAAAAGAGGAGCAAGATAGACATATAAAAATCTTTATTGGCCTATGGTGACAATGAAGTCAGCTACCAGTAAAATGTAAAGGAAATGAAATCTTTATCTTTTGAAGTAACAAAAGAAAGTGACACAAAAAAAATTTAAATATGGAAAACCAGAACACTCAGAACAATCTTTAAGGAGAGATGTTTTGGTCAATACTCTCAATGTTTTTGTTTAAGTGAGTCACTTTTTAAAATGAAATATCACATTCATATTCAAAATTGTTTTGAAAGATACTCCTTCTTCAACCTATATTTGGTTGTTCTTGACTTTCAGATATTTCATGGGAAAATACAAGTCAATTATGTCAGCACAGAAAGTTCTTGTGTTCATATTTGCAATTTGATCAGACAAAACACACAAGCATGACTCAAGTTTGAAGAAAAGGAAAAAACCACCAACTGAAAACTAACTTATTGAAATAAATTTGATGTAAAAATTTGCATATCTGAAAAAAAAATATTATATGGTGAGATGGATAGATCAGTTGTAATCAAGTTATGATCACTACCAATGAATCCATGCAATTAAGAGGAAATGGAGAGGGTTTTTTGTAATTGAGAATGGTTCAGAGAAAATAAATCCATTTCACCAAAACCTGAGACCCATGAGATTGATATGAGATACACTCTTGTAAAGATATTTCATGGCTATGGTTTAAATATTAGCAACAAATCTGAAAAGAATGATGGTTTCAAAATGTGATGAATATAGTCATGAGAATATAGTGAGCACAAAGAAAGATCAGTTTCCAGAGTCTTCCCATGATCATACAAATTTGAGCAAAATAAATAGCCCTACTGAAGTTAAATACCTGTATTTTGGTGTGTTAGAGACAAAGTCAGTCCTCCTGACAGCATAAAATATGTCTAAGATAAACTAAATGTTCTTGCTTTATTTCTGTAACGTGTTAGCCATAAAAAAATTTAAATCCCAAGTTACTGTATACATTTGTATAAATTTACTTTTTAGTTAAAGAAGTGTGTATTTGACAGAGAAGGAAATATGTGGAGTTGCACTTGTTCTCCCACAAGCTGTCTGTAACAGTTTCTAGCTCACTGGTGATAAGGAGCCAACATTAAGACTCATACTCTGCATCAGTAAAACTGTTGTGTTGCTGGCTCTATGTTGAGCACAAAAATCTAAAGAAAAAGGGGAAATAAGATTGATGACACCTGTTTTCAGCAGTGAATGAGGAGTCTTCAGGGTATACTGGGAGTTCATCTGAATTTGTATGATGCTGTTACTACTATTAATATCAGCTTTAATATTGGTATTAATGTTGGTATAGAGGTAACAATAAGATCATGTAAGCAAGTGAAAATCTTGCTATTCATACTCATTTTTGACTTAACTTATTAAGACATGTATTGTTGAGCCTGTAGGGATGATGATTCCACTTCTGGCATTTCCCCTGCATATTTGATTTACAGTCAAATTACATCTGATGTCTGTGGTGTGTGGTTTTATTGCATAAGGACCAATGGCTATGGGGACAAGTTCAGTGATTTTAACACAGGAGCGTGACTTCAAGGGAAGAATAAACAGCAGGAACAGATTCAGTGCTAAGCAGCCAACTGCTAAGGAATAGTTTTAGCCATTAAAAAAAGAGTGCATGGAATAAAACCAGTAAAATAGTAGAAGAAGCACTTCTCATTAGAATGAGCTTCAAAGATTTCTGTAAAACAAAATTTACTTTCTTCCTTCAAAAAGATATCAAATACATTGCATCAAGAATAAGATCCTCTCCACAGCAATAGTACACATTGCTTTGATAGATTCTGGGGAGAAATGCTTTGAAGAATCTGGAGTTAAAAAGTTAAAAAAATTCTCACATACTGTGATGTATAGAATTTTTATGACCTTTAATAAGCTTTGCTTTGAGACATATTGCTTTTCTTGTCAACAGGTTTAGTTTTTTTTTTTTTTTTTTTTTTTTTTTTTTTTTTTTTTTTTTTTTTTTTTTTTTTTAATAAAAAATAGCATTTAATAAGGGAAATAAGAAAAGAAAAAGAAGTAAAATTGGGAGCAGCATGCTTACCTGTGGAATTCTGGCTGAAAAGCATAAATTTGCTCTTTGGCTTGGAATCTGTCAACTTACTGATCAAAGACTTTACAATTTATATAGGGCAAATTGTTTCAGCTTTTTAAGCCTTAAGATTTCATCAGTGAAGGGTCTGTAGTACAAGTCCTATGAGGAGCAGCTGAGGGAGCTACTTATTTTAGCCTGGAGAAAAGGATGCTTAGGGGGGATTTTATCACTCTCTACAACCACCTGAAAGGAGATTGTAGCCAAGTGGAGGTTGGCCTTTTCTCCCAGGCAACAACTGACAGAATGGGAGAACACAGCATCACACTGTAACAGGGAAGGTTCAGGTTGGCCATTAGGAAAAAGTTCTACACAGAGGAAGAGGCTCTTAACAAAAAGGGTGAGTAGACATTGGAACAGGCTGCCCAGGAAAACAGGGGTGTTTAAGGAAAGACTGGATGTGGCACTTAGTGCCATGGCCTACTGGAAATGGTAGTGTTTGCTCATAAGATGGACTCAAGGATCTCAGAGGTCTTTTCTAACATAATTGATTCTGTGATTTCTTTGGAAAGCTAGCAATATTTACTTTGAAATGCACTTCTTGCAGTATTTCCCAACCCCCCTTTTTTAAGAGCTGCAGTTTAGTAGTCTGCTGGGTTTTTAATAGGATACAGTAAATATGGTGTCAATTTATCAATACTATTTGTATATGGACATACTGGGTAAAAACAATTTATATTGCTTTTGCCCTGTCCCATGAATAGAAACTATTTCTGAAATGGGAAAAATAAAAATGCAATTTTCTCATTATTGATTTTATGGTCTTTGCAACAGTAATATGATCACATTTTCAGAATTAGCAATGTAGAGGTCTATACAGGAGGAAATCTCAACAGGGACACATTGAAAAATCTTTTTGTTTTTAGCAGCAATATGGAAAGGACAATATGAAACAGAAACATCAGGGCTGGTCTTAACCACTCTTTATCATTTAGAGAATTCCACCATATCCTATTTTTTAGGATTGCCGAGAGCAATTTTGGTAAGCAACAACGGTGTGCCAGGGACAAAAAGTAGCAAATTTGCAATATCAGTCCAGGGTGAAAAAAAATTAGAATTTAAGGTTTTTGGGATATAGTAATATATATGTAACAAGATGGAGGGTTTAGGGCATAGGTTAATTATTCTTCTTCATAAGCTTGGATGATTTTGTGTGATTGATTGAAAAAGTCTGCAGTGTGGAACATGCAGGTGGTTAGTTATTGGGTTAAAACTAAAAATAAATTATTTGGCGTCTCGTAATTGGGTAGTTTAGGTTTAAAAAGACCTTGAAGGCATAACTCCGTACTCCATTTCTACTCTGTTAACTTGGCATGTAGAAGCACTCATGGTCAGTGAGGCTGTACGATAGAGATGCAATAATAAACATCCAGGTCTTAACAAGAATTCTGTCTGTCAAGCTTTTAATCCTGATCCTGAGAAGAAGAACCAGATAAAGCCAAGGGTTTGCCACATATGAGGACATATTTGTCCCTTTCTTGACACCTTTCTTAAACTAAACAGTCAAATAAAAAAATCCCAGAAGTTATTTTAAAAACTTATTATACACAGGCTGAGCAATACTACAGATTTATAGAATGTGCCAGAAGCACATTCTATAGGGAAGCAAGTCAGTGTCAACACAAGATTAATTTCCTTTGAGCACTCTCTTTTCCCTTGAGAAAATAAAACAATGTGATTGATACTGATTCAAAAGCATGTTCTTTTTGAGTAACATTTTAAAGTTAGTGCTACAAAGGCATGTGTAATTAAACAGAAGAATAAAGTGAAATTTTGAAAGGAAGACATTCATGCAGCTGGAAGAAACAGAAAATGTGTTTTTTCATATAGAACAATGGGTTTTATGAAAGCCTTGGTTTAATAAACAGATCTGAGCAAGAGATTCACAGCATTTAATTTATTTGACAAGTTCATTTTCCTTTCTTTCTCATCATGAACCAAAACAGAGGCATATTTTTTTTAGTTTTGGAAAAGATATTTAATTTTTTTAACTTAATTTTTTAACTGTACCAATGATTACAAGTTTTCAGGGAGTGCAAAAACTGTAGTTTGTGTTCTGATATTTCCACATTAAGTTATGATTGTGTCTTATAAATTTCAACATATTCCTTCTGTTACATGACATTTTAAAGAGGTCTCTGAGATGTCTGTAGTCCTTTTTTTTTGAGCAACATCCCATGTTCACTTAATATAATTAATTTCAATGCAACTACTCCTGTGTGCAAGTGTTTTAACATTTGATGTGTGAGATTACAGTGTAAAACTTCAAATGTGGGGATTGGGCCTTATCCAATGGAATTTAGTGAGAGTTTTTACCACTGATTTCAGTGGCAGTGGACCACTGTTCCTGTAAGCATTTTGATGAGTGAAAACCCAAGTTTTTAAATGTACACGGATTGTGATGACAGACGGGCTGTGAAGAGAGTTGAACAAATACTTAAAAGAGTTTTTATTAGGAGTCAGGTTGATAAATTGCCTTGAGTGACCTGAAGTTTCATTTGGTTAATTTTTTTTTTAAGTCCTTCATAAACTTGATGCTTGCTATTCTATGCCATCACTGATTCAATTTGCTTCAGAAGAGGCGAAACTGAAATAGGAAAATCTTCTTCAGCATGTGACCAGGCCAGCCCTGATTTCAGGAAATTTATCAGTTTCCCTTATCACACAATACTGTTAATTGTCTGGGTATGAGGGAACATGGAAAGGAAGAAGCATCTATTTTTTCACACAGAATGATATCTGTCCATACTTTATAATGCCACTGGAAGGAGGCAATCCAACCATAAGCCTTCTTGAAGGCCTTCCTCTTCCTGTTTCATTGGGGGATGCTGCTGTTGTTCATGTAACATTTCTTTGTTATGTGTGATTTTAACATACATTTGAATCTTACGAAAATGAAATTCTGGGTTAAATTTTTGCATGGATTTTAAAAAGAGAAATAAGTTACAAGATTAAATACTACTAAATATTGCTAATCATCATGCAGTATCTTCTTAAATATGATTTTATCCTGTTAATTTACTTTACAGAGATTTAAATGTAACTGTCTGATGGTTCTGTGGCATTTGTTGAGGCCTTCAGTGACACATACCTGAAACACAAGTGGTCAGAACTGAAGTGCACTGGCATCACACTATGAAATGACTTCCATTGCACCTCTCTGCCTTATACCTAAACCCCATTGTTTTTCTGTAATGTCATAGACTTTTGAGTTGCTTACAAAGTTCAAAAGAATCAAAAAATATGGCTTAATCGTTATAAATTAATGGGATTATGTAAATCCCACAGTTCTACTTACATCACTTGAATGTGAGCAGAAGGTTTAACACAATTTTATTTAAAGAAAAAAATGTTTCTTAGTGACTTTTTCAGAGAGTGTCAATGAAAAAGATTGTGTGTCTGACACATCATACCCTAGGAGACTTAGTTTATAGGTATTTACACACGCATTCTTTGGAAAAATCAAAAGAGGCTGCTCTAAACCCTACTATGGACACATATTCATTTATTCTCCATTTTTTAAGAAAGGCATATCTGCTGCATGATGCAGGTCAGCTGAACTTTCTCCAATTTCACTTCATTCTTGTCTTAGAGATGAAGTTCTAAAGAGTCTTGACGGAAAACATGAAGTGCTTCAGCAGAGACCAGTCTCAGAATGTGGGAGAGGAATACTTCCTTTTGTTTTCATTCCACTTTATGCCTCAGACTAGTATCATGACCTGTAGTTTAAGGCACATTTTTTTTCAAATGGAGTAAAAACATGAGTTATAGACTGCATTGATTTACCTGAATAAATAATCAGGAAAGAGCATTTTATCTAAATACTTTTATGATAGCAAGTGAATTACCACTAAACCACAGAATGCAATAACAAGATCCTGAAGACATAATTTCCCCAACTCTTTCAAAGAGAAAAAGGATTTTAAAATTCTTTAATCATCCTTGGAGACTGCTTACTTGAATCTAATCAAAAATATTGATATGTAATGAGATTAGCTTGGTTGGTTATAGCATAGTCCTAAGAAGAGAAAAGTTGTGGGTTAGATCCCTGTATGGACCATTCACTTTGGAGCTGGACTCAATGACCCTTGTGGGTCCCTTTCAATGAAAAATATTCTTTCTGTGACTTTTTCCTAAGTAGCTGTTTGTAGAACTCCTCTCTCCTCAAAGTTACAAGTGCATTCCTAATATCTTTTCAGACATTTGCAGGTAATTGGATTAGTCTTTTCATGGTCAACAAAGATTTCAGACTGAGAAATCAGTCCTTACTATCTCAAATATTATGGATACTCTCATAATGATACTTGAGTGCTAACAGATCCAGCTACAATATTATGAGAGGTTCTTCCTGTCCCTTCAATAGCAGAAGCACTTTGGTCCAAGCATAACCTGAACCCCTCAGCTTTTTTCGATGTAGATTCAAACCTCATTATTACCTTCACTGTTAAGAAGCTCATCTTGTATAACTGGCTGCATGTGTAGTCAGCTGTGAATGTTTTCCATTAGATTTGCAGTTCAATCTGCTGCTGCAGTTCTTGTTCCCAATTCAGTAACGAAAACTGGATCTGTGTTTGAAATACAAATATGCTTAATCTAATTGCAAAGTACAAACTATTTTTATTATTGTATAATCTCACTTGGTCGTATGTATTAACAGCTGACATCTTCAGTTTACCACACCAGTGTTATAATCTCTTCCTGGTCTATTTTCAGATAGGTATCTTTTCAAAGTAAGACAGAAATTTCCAGTAATATTATTTTTTTGTTGTTGTTGTTTTTCCTGCCACTAACAGAAGTCTAAGGACTTACAGAAAAGAAATAAAAATACTGCAAATATTTTTCTTCACCCAAAATAATATCAAGATTTCTACTTCACTTCCTACTTTGCAGAAGTTGTATTTCCAGCTACTGTATAAATTATTTAGTAGTAGTATATTTATTTAGTAGTATTATTTATTATGTCTTAAGCAAAAAATATATTTATTATTGACTGTGCTGTGGTATTCACGGTCGTAACATTCTTTAAAAGAAAGGCTATCTAAATTGACCTATGTAAGATGTGTAGTATAGTTAAGTTTTAATGGAATTTAACAATGTAACTTTTGGGCAGCTTTCACTGGGATAGAATTGTCCTAAAAATTTTTTAATCAAGTTATTTCATGTGTAAGTAATTTTAATAAGAAATTTGCCTGCTAGCTACAACAGGGAATTGTTGTTTGATTTTGATCTCAGTGGTAAGTGCTCTGTTTCCTACCTAATTTCACCTTTATGTCTCATCTGTTGTTTCTGCGTGAAATCAGTATAATAAAAACTTGCGACAGTCTTAAGTGTATCATGAGAATTAATGCTTGAAAGGGAGATATTCTTCATTGACTGATCAATGTATATTTATTCACTCAGTAGCAAACACACAGCTAATGAAAGAGAAACACGGCTGAGTTCCTGAGGGGATGCTGTCCTGGAGCCAGAGAGAGAGTAGGAGCCCTGCCATTGGCATCCACGTGTTCAACAGATCTGACTCTGGCAGCAGGAATGTCCCTGTGACAGCTCAAAGGAAAATTCTACATCTTTGCTGAATACCATGATGAAAAGCAGTATGATCTTAAAGGCTTGTTTATGGTGTTTATTTTGCTTCAGATATAGAAAATGCAAAGAACAATCTATTTTGATCAAGCTGTCAAAAATTTATACCATAGTATTTGATCATGAGATCTATATGCAGAAAACCTGAGGAGATGTATCTCTTTTTAAAATGCTGTTGGCAAATTTCTCATTTCAAATAACTGACAGGGTACTTCACAATCATTTGTTTTTATCTGCTTATAAATTTTATCTCTATATATATGTTATCTCTTTTAGTTTTATGTGCCAAAAGAACCAGCTTGACTGATTAGATTGAAAGTTTAAAATGTAGCTTGAATGCTTTTCATCAAAATTATTTGGTGTCTTTTCTTGTGACTTTCTTCATAAGGAGAACTTTAACCAAAAACAGGTCAACCATCTTTATGTTCCAGTTTGAATGGCTGGTCATATTCTCTCTTTGTAAAGCTTTATTTTAACACTCTCCATCCGTCTTCCTTTCCAAAATTATTTTGCCATACTGTTGAAGCACCTGCCGTGGTGATTTCATTTCAATGTTGGGTGAAAATAGTTCTAGTTCTGTGAAATTATTCATATGTGCACACAGTTTTTCAAGCACAAAAGATTTCTTAGAAACGAAAGGTTTTATGTAACTAATCTCTCATTGCAATGAAATGTTACTCTGTCAGGAAGAAAACAAATCTATCTCTTTCTTTCTGAAATTTTTCTCAGCGTTCACATTGCTGGCACAACCGTACTTACACAACCCATAGGCTCAGCCCAAATTATTATATGAAATCAAGTAATTAGATCCTTTCATGGCATATGCAAGAAATAAATGAATGTCAAAACAAATGCTTGGGAAGTTTTCAGTGCTAATAATTTTGTTAATATTTGCATGAATACCTTAATATAAAACAAACGAAAAAAAAATTACATCATCTGTTCCAAGAAAAGTATGATTTAGGGTTTTTGTAGGTTTTTGTGTGTGTGTTTTGCTATTTGTTTTTGTTTGTTTTGTTTCATTTTGTTTTGTTTCTTTTTTCATCCTTCAGTATTTTTGTGTCTAGAGAAAATGTATGTTTTCTTTAAAGTGAACCTTAGTGTTCATTGGAGATGCTTTAAGAAAAAAATATAACTACTGAGTCTACTGATCTTGAACAAAACTTTATACCTACCTAGTCATTTAAGCAGTGCCCAGGTTTGGAGCACAATTCCTCTTCAAATCTAATCCTAAATGTCCAACCTGCTATCTTGAAATCAGGCTAAGCTGAGACATGTCTTTCCTCCCAGTGAGCTTCTTATCTTCAACCCTGTAATTTCATATGTATGTTTTGCTTGAAATAACATTCACATCATAGAGGAATTTATTTTAACAACGCCACTAACTCACAGTGGGGGACTGATTTGCTGTGTTGTAGGGCACAACAGTTTGCAACATCAAGCCAAAACAAGGGATTGTTTTCTTGTCTAGGCATTTGTTCCTAGGAGATCTTTAGTTTCTTTGATTATCTTGTATTAGAGTTCTGAGGCAGA
Organism: Certhia americana; assembly: GCA_018697195.1. Taxonomy (NCBI): domain Eukaryota; kingdom Metazoa; phylum Chordata; class Aves; order Passeriformes; family Certhiidae; genus Certhia; species Certhia americana. The sequence continues at coordinate 43,857,396 of CM031861.1, forward strand.
CTGTGAAATGACAGAGCTGGCAGAATAGATCCAGAGGCACTAGGAGTACCTTAAATAACTAGGGCCACTTCAAAGCTAACATCATCCTACAAATAAACTTAATGAGATTATGTGCCTAAGGAATCAAGGATTTTTAAGTACTTCACTGACACTTCCTTGAAAGCCATTTATTTTATAGATCTCAGCCAACTGCAAGTTTTTACTTTTTAGTTTCTTTTTCTCTAATTCTTCTCAGATTTATGATTACTGAAAACCACCATTTGCACATATATATCTAAATGCAGTAGGCTGATTAAAAAGAATTTTAATAAATCAAGTCTTCTACAGTACAGCTGTTTGACTTACAACTGTTATAAACATATTCAAATAAAACAAAGAATTACTTTCAAGTAACAACATACACTGAAATTTTGAGAAATCCCAGTTCACACAAGGAAGAACTTTGAGAAGCCAGAAAAACAAAAAAAAATTTTGATTACAGTTTCAGGGTAATACCTTTGTAAATAGTTGTCTTAATAAAGGATACCTTTTTTTTTGTAAGATATAAGTAAGTGTGTTTTCATCATGGAGTTAGTCAGTACCAAGAATCCCATTTTACCTACGATTTGGTCTATATGCAGAATAATGGAGAAGAACATGAGAAATAATTTTACCAGCTCTTGAAAGGAGGTGGGAAGGAGAAGAATATTTTCTTCTTCCAGGAGGTGTCAGAAAGCACCCAGAGACTGCACACAGCACAGTTCTGCTTATTCCTGAATAATACTGAATTTACTGTGCATAGAGATGCAGTAGTAGAGTGTACATAGATCATAGCTTTTGCCAGACCTCCATAAGAACAAGATTTCTGAACGTCCAATATCTGGGTAGGAGGTTCCCATCTGAAAATGTTCATAATTCACCTGAAAAAACAGGATAGGTCTGGGAAAAGTGGATGTTTGTTTTATGTCTGTGAGAGCCAAGTCACATACAAAGCATGACTGAAATCAGAATGGTCAGTACAAACATAAACCATGACTACCATGTTTCCAAATAAAAGCCTGTCACTGCAAATTTAAAACTGATTCTGTGTGGAAAGGTGACCAATAAAAAATAAAGATAAAGGAAAATTAAAATAGTTCCTTAAAAAGCTCACTGGGAAGGAAAAAGAATGTGTAGCTGAGTGAGATGCTGTGGCTAAGAATTCTGCCTGAAACACTGAAACAGCAGATAAAAATGCCTGAGGATTATGACCTACTAATGAATGAAACTGGAATATGATAACATGTTTTTACATCCTAAACCAATATTAACATTATGCAGCTGAGAACTCTGGCATCCACACACATCACTGGAATCAGACTTGCTAACTAGAGACAGGCTTATTTCTGGGACATGTGATTAAAGCCTGCAAGGTGGATTGTAAAGAAACAGATCTAACTCCACAGAAATGTCTTTAAACAGCAAATATGGCTGAAATGTGCAGAGAAATGCTCAAAGCAGTGCTCAGAGCAAGTGCACATAATTAAAATAAGAAAGTCCAGACAAAAGACATAACACATGAAAAAAAAAAAAAGAAAGAACACTTGCCAGTTTCAATTTATAATATGCAACATCAGGAAACTATGGGAAAGGTAAAATTAAGTGCACTTAGTTCAGAGGAAATTTTATAAATTATATGGAGAACATAATCAAATCCTACTTTCAAGACAGCAAATGAAAACAAACTTCAATATACAGGGTCTTAGGACCTTGAGACTTCTAAAAAAGAAAAGGGGTATTAGAAATAATGTTGAAAACTCTTATGAAGAGAAAAATAATTTTAGGGAAACTGAACTGCTTCAAAATGCTGTGCTGCAGAAGTGAGCTGCCAATCATGCAATACCATAATGAAGCTATTACCTCAATAGTTAATTTAATTCCAGCTGGATGGTGAACCCCTTTGCAATGCAATCCAGACATAATTACAAAGAGCTTGCCTGGAGTAATCTGACCAGGTGGTGTGGATGTGCAACAAAATTGTTCTGAGACTCCTGGGTGAGAACCTATTGTTGATAAGAAACCTCTAAAAAGCAAAATACTATGATTAAGAGATCTTATTAGGAAGGCAGAGGTAAACCACAGAAACAGATGTTTCAGTATAGTGCTAAACCATAATGAACATAGCAGTTAGTTCAGTTCAACCTTCTACTACAATATGTAAGGTATCTCAAGGAGCTGAAAACACAGAGGCTGAACCAGAACTAAAAAAATACCATAGTTGTATTGGAAAGAGGAGGACAAGAAGTTTTAACATCCCTTTCATTGTTAGTATCCTACTACTACGTCCTACCTTTCTCTGATGGCATGTGCTTATAGTGAGGAATTTCACCTTTTTTCGTTGTGAGGCACAAGAGCTTATTGTTCTCCCAAGCTGTAAGCTCATAGGAGGATCAAAGGCAAGACCTGTCTGGGAAGGGAAGAATTCAGGCTCGTTCCATCTTCTGTTCTTTTGGAAGGTTCTTCTACTCCCAGCAAAATTTCTCTGTGTCGGAAACTGTGTATAGATAACATGTCTATATTCTATTAAGACAGACAAAACTGAGTGACAATAAGGACTTTAAAATGGCAGTTTACTTCTTCCTCCAGATGCCCAAAGTTGCACCTGTTATAACAGATTCCATCCATTTATTTTATACACACAGTTAAAATATTTCAGTCTCCTATGCTGGAAAAGAGTAAAGAGAAGTATTACAAAACTCTTTGACGTGTCTCAGTAGCTGTTATTAATTTATATCTTTTAATACCTCCTTTCTAGGAGTTATCTATTTTCACAGCCATTGAGTCACATATCTACGTATCTTTGGAAAATTGTAGCTTTCAGAAATATATAATAAGGTTGAATTTATTTACTTGAGGAGGGAAGTTAAAGGCTTGATGTTCTTACTCAGATTTTACTTAAACTGCTTTGTATCAGCTTTCCAACTTTCTGATTTTATTCTTTCTGTACATTCCTATCAGTATATGTGTTATTCTGGGTGTGACAATACACTTGGTTCATATATCTAGATTTCTTTTTCTACTTTAACATTTGAATTCAGAACTGTGAAATGTTATTAGATTCCTCCTTTATTTTCATAATTCCATCCTGTTAAGCAGACTGTTGGGCACTATTTTCATCTTTGTTTTTCTGAACTCTTATTTTGGTCTCTATTGTCAAAAAAATCTATCTCGTGTTAGTTTATTGTTGTTAATAGGCCATATGGTGCCTATAATGTAGCTCTAGCCAAATCAACAATAAAGAAGAAAGAAGAAAAATTATTTCATTCCAGAGTGGTTATGTGTAGGATGCTATGAGGTCAGCGTTTGGTCACTATGAAGAATTAAATTATGTATTAGAGGATAATCTTATTGTCTTTGCATATAAGAAACTGTGAGCAAATTTAAGAGCAACAAAGAGTGAAATTAGAATCCAATCTATATATACTGAAACAGTTTGAAAATGGTTGAAAAAACAATTAATTTAGAGCCAATAGATTGCAAGGCATAGGTAGCTACAAACAAATGAAATTGTTAAGTTAGTTACATTATGAACTAGACTATGAGTTGAAGAAGAATCAGAAAGCCCATGCTCTTATAAGGCAGGTAAACTTCACCGAGGACTCAGGGAGGGGATAAAAAAGTAACAGAACAAGAAAATTAGAAGTAAACCCCAAAATATTCGACATTGTTGTCATTTCCACTTTTGAGCCCTGCATTACAAGAAAGATATGCATTGTCCTGAGCTAATACAGAGAAAAACAAGAAAAATTGAGAAACCTGGCAAAAATGACACTTGTTGAAAGATTGCAAATATATTTTTGTTTGTTTCAAGAACAGTTAATAATAAAAATCTTCAAGGACATTAAAGTCTAAAGAAAATAAATGGTACACTCTCTGTGGCACAAAGTAGTAAAATAAATAAGTAATTTTCCTGATTACATAAATATTTTTAATAAGATAATATCAAAGATGTTTAAGAAAAAGTACTTTAGTGTCCGTAAATATTATTGTTGATAGAGTTTAATCCATCCTGGGCAATAAGGAGGAAAATAGCAGGTTTTTTCACAGCACTTTCACAGAAGTCCTCGCTATTTGAACAAAGGATGGGGCTGAGAGAAAGGTGTTTTTTTTTCAATTGACTCGTGTAGACAAGAGAGAAGGACTGGAGAAACATCAGAGAATTTATTCTATAGGTTGAAAGTGTGAAACAAGAGGAGGTGAGGCTGTGAACAGAGCTTTGAAAGTAAAGACAAGAAACTTGAACTTCATATAAAAATGAAGAATAAGCTTAGAGAAGTACACAAATCTATGTCATGGTGTAGTTGTTCTAATTTTTTTTTGCTAGTATATACTTTAACTAATGTAAATTCACCACTTAGAATCTTGTCTAGTTGATAAAGTGTTTTACTATGTTTTCACAGCAGGTGTTTCTGTTTCTGGTTATATTACTCGCATATTCCATCTTGTGTCTTGTCATGCAGCTTTTTACCTCTTTTTTGTCCTTTGTTTTAGACTGATTTATTGTTCCTTTGCCTGGAAGTGTTGTTGGGGAGCTGATGTTTACCTCAGCTCTCTTAGCTCAGCTCTATATATTTTCATTTATCCAAATTTCATGTTTATATGGCTACAAAGTGGCAAGTTATTCTTGCCAGGAGATGTTAGTATTTAGCATTGATAGCAACTTTCAGATAGTGCTGCACCTAGAAAGTGTTCCACACTCTGATTCTCAAATGGTGATCAGCCTATTCAGTTTTTTATTTATCTTCTGAGGAAGAAGATGAGTACCAGTTTTCATCCATTCTGTTTTCTATTGTGCTTTGCATGTTTTTCTTAATTTGATACCACCTTTTGCTTAAATGCCAAGTTCTGTATTACAGACCATAATATCAATCATCAGATGGAAAACTTCAAGAAATTTTATCTTTATAGGGAAATAAGTTCCATTAATTATGAAAACACAGTTGTACAATTTTCACTATTTCTTTTGGCAATGAAAGACTTGGTGGAGTGTTGACAGGAAAGTTTTGTGATGCTATGCATGCACGCTTCAAGATATTTGCAAAATTTTCAGATAAGTTTAGGTTTGTTGACTTATCATTCCAGGTATAGGTTATGTGCAGACACAGTTTTCTATTTGAAATCTTTGAAAATCAAATGTGGCTTTTAAAATATTGACTGTTTTTCTGCTTTTTGGAAGTCTGTGCTGTTCTTACCAAGGGCCAGTTGCCTGATCTGAGGGAATTAGAACAATATTATTTTCAGTAATAGTGAATTTATTCTAAAGAATTTCTGGCCAAAAACAAGAGTTGTAAGAGAACTGATACTCATGCGTTTATTGACAGACACCTAGAGTTTGAAATCATAGATACAATTTAGTTGTGCCTACAAATTTAGTAATTTGGTTGTGCCTACAAGTGGGAAGTCATAGAAAATCCTGAGAGCAGCTACAAGTTACTATATCTGCAATAGAAGAATAGGACCAAGTCTTGCCCACACTGCCTCAAGAGGTATAAGCTTAGATTCAAGGTCAGTGTTATCACTGACAAAGCAGACAGGAACATAGAGTGGCAAAATTACAAAAAAAGCAAATCTCTAGCTCAGAGATAAATGGGCTGGAATCCCCACCAGATACTGATGAAATTTCTGACTCAGAAACTGGCAGATTTCTTCTTCCAGAAACAAATTACTTCAGCTCGTTTAAGGGACTGAGACTTCATTAGATCATTGGACCCAGTTATCTCCTCCTCACCTACCTCTATTTGCCTCTTCCTTCTATCCATTGCTTTTATTATGTCTTAGGAGAGACACCTTCCAGTTAGCCTGCTGTTGCAGTAAAGTGTACACACCCCAGTGTGGCCTTAGTGCTTCTTCAATATAGTCCTGCTGTGACAGGAGGGTTTTACATGGGATAAGCAAAGGAGCAGAATGTGACAGAAAGCCAAAGGTGTAGTCAGTCTTCAATCAAGAATACTGATTATGACACTGATTTTTTTTTTCTGTCCAGAATTCCCTGGAAAAACATCTAAAGTTCTTCTCACTATCAAAGCCTCAGTAACACAACATCTCACCTTCTGTTTAAACCTTCTGTTTATGACTCTAAAGTCATAACACAAAACTATACATATAACTGTACAAAGGTCTGCTTATGGCAGACGGATGCATTACCAGTGTTTCAAATGAGGGTGGGGCAGGGAGGAAATATTAGCCAAAAAAGCATAATCTGGACTCAGTTTACATGTTTTTACATGGAAAAATAACTGTCTGGTTCTGTCAATTATTAGTGCAAGCATACAGATGTAAAATGGAAGAAATACTTCCGCCACATGCAGCATTCCCTTTGAAACATTATCAACTGGAATGACATGTTCACAGATACTATTCTTTTGCCCTGCATGTGCTTTCAAACATTTCTGAAAACATAGTGGAATCTTAATAACAGTGCAACTCATGTTACAATTCGACACGATCGAACAGACACACACACAACACCTTTCTCCGAGCAAGGCAGAAGCAAAAGAGGAAGTTTATTATAAAACTCTGATTTATATAGGTTACACACACTGTCCCCTTGATTGGTCAAACAACTGACCTCCTTTGAGACCACACTGGTCAAGCCATAGGTCCATCAACTCTCACTTCCTTTTAGAAAGGAATGTAAGTAATCGTTGTTTACAAAAATGTGTGTGTGAAATCTGGCTCCAGAAGTTCAAAACATCAGAAGGCTAGACGAAACATGCAAAAGCAAGGGCAACACAACTCATATTGAAAAAAATAGTAATTAGATGCTTAAAAGGTGAAGAAGTAGAGTGAAGAAGGAACTTGAAAACGTGTTAGACAGAATAATGATTTTCATTGTATTATTTCTTTCTGAGGTACAGCAATTAAATTATAAATTATTTATTTTCTTTACATACAAATTAAAGGAAATATCAGTAAAAATACAAAAGAGACAGCAGATCCACCCTTTCTGTTTTCTCTCAGTTTTTTTTAGGAATAAGCAATGCTAAAAGATTCTATTTCTTTAACTTTTTGTTTTTTCTCTTCAATAGCAGTTTTTACATTTCCAAACTAAGCAAGGTGAAAATAAAGTTGCATGCCAAATGTTGAATGAATCTATGAGGCAGAACAATAACAAAGTTCGTCCATTGAGTAACTCTTTAGATTGGTATGAGTAGCTCTTAAGATTTATTTTGCGTTTTGATTTTCAGTGGGTCTTTGTTTTATTTTATCTTAGTAGCGAGTTTTGCCCATGCTTAGTAAAATCTATTTGTTTTTACCAAATCTGACCACAAAATAAATTATTAAAATGCATTCATGTTTTTATGGTTGTCCTTCTTCTTTTCCCATATCAAATAACAAGTTTCAAGAACAGATCTCTGTACATTTGAAGGGATGGTATATTGTGCTGGCTTTGGCTGGAATTTAGTTGATTTTCTTTACAGCAGCTGGTATGGGGCTGTGTTTTGGATTTGTGCTGAACACAGGGTTGCTAATAGAGATGTTTTTGTTATTGCTGAGCAGAGCTCCTGCAGAACCAAGGCCTTTTCTGCTTTCTGAACTGCTACACTGGTGAGGAAGTTGGGGGTGCAGGGGATATTGGGAGGAGACACAGCCAGGACAGGTGACCCCAAGTGCCCAAAGGGATATTCCAGACTATGTGACTATTCCAGATCATGCTCAGTATAGAAAGTGGAGGGAAGAAGGAGGAGAGGGGGGGAGCACCATTTGTAGTGATGGTGTTTGTCTTCCCAAGTCACTGCTACGTGAGATGGGCTCTGCTCTACTGGAGGCAGCTGAACACCTGGGAGGAAGGGCTTTGTTTTTCTTGTGTGTACAGCTTTTGCTACCCTGTGCAGCTTTGCTTTCCCTATTAAATGGTCTTTATCTCACCCCAGGAGTTTTCCAGCTTTTATCCTTCCGATTCTCTCTCCCCTGTTCCTCTGGTGACAGAGTGAGCAAGCAGCTGTGTGGGGCTTGTCTGCCAGCTGGGGCTAAACCATGACATATGCAGTTATGTTTCTGTGATTTCTTATTACTGATGCTATGAACGTTAAACTAGAAACACAGTCAAGACAGGTGTTTGTCATATCTACAACTGTATAGTTTTGCAGAACTTTTTTTTCACAGAGAGTTAACAACTAACATAATGAAAAATTGAAAGGAAAAAATATGCAATGACAAGTAACTATTGAATTGAATGAAGTTAACCTAAAAGGGATTAAATAATCCAAATTACTAAATCTTTTAATCTAGTCTAATATTACATTGACTATACTGAGTGTAGAGATTAACAAAAGAGATTTACACCTCTGGTAAATATATTCCTACTTAACTAAGAGCACAAATCATTTTCATGAACAAACACACCAGAAATTTTGCACATTTTTTCTCCATTCTGCTCTGTTGTACTGCAACTCTTAAAATCTTTCCAGTGTATCAGCATCTAAGGCAACTGTTCCTTTTTCATGGAATGCTGAATTCTGTCAACAAGCAACAGAGGCCCAAGATGGTCATTGCCCTAATTAAAGAACAGCAGAAAAAGCAAACAGATTCTTATAGATATTGGCACATGAATTTCTCAAATTACCATTCTCAGATTCAAATGTACTGGCAAGTACTTCTCATCTTTACTGCATCTTACAATAAGGATTCTGTGCTTACTTCCTATACAAAGGCTTCTAATAACTTCCATGTGTCTTATGTCTTCTGTGATCAATTTCATGTAAAAAATATTACATTTAGTTTATTAACATTTGTTGTGGTGTGGATTTTAATCTAACAAGATATTTTGTCTTGGATGAAGATGCATTGAAAGCTGAGTTAATATCGTTTGAAATAATAGCTATAGTAATAAATCTGGCATATGCTTTCTCTTTGACACTTCAGCATATTTGTCAGTAAATTGAAGAGAAGCATTGCCAACTTCCAAGCATAAAGTCATCGCCATAGTCACCTAGAGAATTCTTTGCATGTTTGGCTATTAGTCGTACCCTTGAGACTCATGAATTCATGAAACAAGAATAACTTATAAGATGTAAGGTTTCCCAATGCTGTTTATCATATTGCTACCTTCAAAGTAGAATATGAATAATCTATATAGAAATTTGCTTAAAAAAACTGGGGGAGTGATCAGATGAAACCCGCTGGCTTCCTCAAGAAACATTCTGTTTTAACCCTGGATGCCCTTCCAAGTTTGATGAAAGAACACTTATTTTTAAGAAATAGGTGGAGAGGAGGTAATTTACGCTTACTTTTAATGCTTAATTGTGTTGGCTTTTCTCAGCTTAAATAATTATTTCTTTTTAAGTTTATTATTAGAATGTTATAATAAAATATATATTTAGAGACTAAAAGACATAGTGACTATAGTTTGAAGTGGTAGGGAGTCTCTTCTCGAGGTCCCTAGATTAATATATGGTTATTTGAGGATAAATTGGAATGAGAAAATATTAAAAAATCTGTCTATGTTAGACATGAATTGGTTTTCTGAATACTGATGAATTTAGAATAGACCTATATGTGTGGGAAAGTTTCATTTATAAAAATATTCCTAGTACCCTGGTTTACAATTTTTTAATTTTTTTTTTTAACTGTACAAATTAAAATACATTATAATTTCCACAGGTCATTCATCTTTCCTGCTGGAAATTTTTTGTTTGGTATGCAGGACAAAACCTGGAAATAGGACTGGAAGAGAACAAACAAAACATAGAATTTATGTGCACAAAATATTCACTTGGAAAAAAGTCTTCAGGCTATGAGTTTACAAAACAAAGCAAAACAAAACAGTCCCCTCAGTTTAGGACATTTGTTACTGGATAAGGAATGATCTTCCCATATATGACAATATTAACTGTACAAACTGGCTTTGTTTATTGCATTTCAAACATTTTTTAAGGACATTTTCACTCACATCCTGTATGGGATCAGTCCTTTAATGTCCTCTCTCGGCTGTTAGAAAACTGGCATAAAATCAGAAATCTAGCATAAGCTCTGTTCAACTTGCTCTTGGTAATTTGCTAGGAATGTCCTTGATGATCTGGACCAAATTTATATCAAATAGGCTACGTCTATGGTGGCAGATTAAATGTTCCAGGTCTTGGTTTATGTCACTTCTAGAAAGTGAATATCAGAGGTAACAACCTCCAGGACACACTTGCCTCATCTGTACTTTCTGTGAAAACGGTTCCTGGTGTTCAGGCATTTCCCAGGATTGTCCAAGTGCACATGAAGTATAAGCATGCAGAAGAACATGTGAAAAAACAGCAGGACAATGTCTGAACCCCTGTCTTGGCTCTTTGGATTAGTAGAGAGACATTGATATTATCCCTTAGCACTGAGATCTTTACCTCATGAATACAGAAACAGTATCATGTCCAGGATGAAAATTCTAGTCTGAAACCAGGTCCAGACCCCATTTGGCACATGAAATTTCATGTTCCTCTTTCAGCCAAATTGTAGTACTACCTGAGTGACATCACCATCAGCAGTTGGTGACTGGAAATTAATATTTTTTCTCACAATAATTCAATACAGGCTGTTTCAATGGACATTGCTGAAATGAAAATCTTGTCAGGTTAAATATGTACACTCTAAGAACTGTATCTAAATTTCAGGTACAACATTAATGTTTAATAGAGCCCTAAAAACAAATGTTAATTTTTAATATGCATTTTGAGATATCAGGGATTAACAATGAAATCTGAAGCTATGAGAAACTACACTGATTTTGGATTTCACTACAAGATTTAAAATTAACTCATTCTCAGAAATTATATTAAATTTGACAATAAATATACAGATAATTTTCAGAGTTTATTGCTGATAAGGTTTTTTTTGTTGTTTTTGCTGTTTGGTTTGTTGGGGGGTTTAATTATTCTTTTTTTTTAATTTGACAAAATAAAGCTCTTTAAACTGTGCATTATGAAAAAACGCAAACCATGAGAGTAAAAGAGAAGCTGCATGCACATTTTAGCAAACAATTATGCAAAGTTAAGATCAGTGGATTTGTGTTAATTTTATCAGCCTTAATAATTAAAACAACTAGTACAATGATGTCGAAAGTTTGGTAATAAATTATTGAAATTTTTTAAATGTCAGATTTTTTACAAATGTAATTCATTATTTTTCAGCTTAGAAGCAATGTAATATGGAACAACAACAATAAAAACAATCAATTGTACTTTTAATAAGATGAGAATTTTGCCTTGGTATATTTCACTAAATCAGAATTGGTTGCAGAGGCATTTAAAAACAAATAGCAAGAAAACAAAGTTATATCTCTATGATGTAATTATTACTCTTAGAAAGAGATGTTTGTAAAGCTACAGTTGTTCAGACAAATTATTTCCCCTTAATTAACGTTTAGCATTTAACATGCATTGATAAGCTCTACATATGACAAGAGTGATAAAACTAATAGAGAGAACAGTGATTCTATAAAATTCAATTTCAGTGCTTCAAAGTGATGCAAAATTCAGGCTGGATGCTCACATATTCCTGTTTAAAACTTTCCATTTTCATCTGTTTCAATAAGTTGTTATTACTATTTATTTAATTTAATAACCAGCCTTCTTTTACAGTGTGGAGATAAATTCTTTGCAAGCACTTGGAAAGACAAGCTCTCTGCTCTAGAATTTTTAAGAGAATATTTTGAAAAGGGTGAAGGAGGAAGATATGTTTAGGTATCTTGTTGCAATTATACAAAATATAAAAAAAATACCAGTTTCAGAGAACCTACTGTTCTTACAAATAAAACAGTTGTCTATCCATGCTTGCTTCTCAAAACATCTTTTCTTGCCTAATTTTTAAAGACCCAGAATTTTTTTATTGGACCTTGTAGTACCCATAAGGGATACAATGTTGCTGTATTTCTTCCTCACTATTTCCCTTAGCACCTACCAGTCGTAAATTCCTCTGTCTAATAGAGAATTGGAAGAGAAGGAAGTCACAGGTTGCAGCCAAAATATCTTAGAACACCTTTTGTGCATTAAGCTGCTATTAATAATAGAATCAAGCTGTTGCTTTTAACAGACAATAGCACAGCACATTTATGTGCTCACATATTCATTGTCACCTTCCCATCCTCCTCCCCAGCTACCAAAATGAAGAAACATCAGGGAGGTCAGCCCCATTGGGGGGGATGCCTCTTGGCCCTAAAGCAGTGGAGCTGGCTGAGATGTGCCAGGACCTTCCAGGGAGGTGTTAGGAGAGGCCCTTGGGGTATGTGGGTACAGAATCTCTCCTGTAGTCTTTATATGTGCACAGCAGCCAGTGGCCATATGGCACAGAGCCACAGTGAGTGCCAGTTGTGCTTTTGATTTTCCACAGAGGCATCATGTTCTTGTCCTGACTTTATCAGCTCTACTGGGTTCAGCACAGTTTTATCACTCCTTGGGAAACTCTTACACTGTACCTTCCCAATACACACTTTTCCTCTCTGGCCTGTTGTTACTGGGCTCTATTTCTCCTTGCTTACCTATGGAACTCATTCTTATCAACTGGCACTGATGGGAATTTTATGATGTATGCATTTAGAGAAAAAACATTATTAGATTACTAGTAGAGAGATATTTTTCTCTTGAATAACTATTTTAAAATATTTTTCTTCCCATTTTTCTCTTTTCCTGCAAGCTACACATTGCAAAATATGAAATATTTGCTAAATATTACTTAGATGTCTTTTCTATCAAATTCTTTGACTTTACAAAGTAGATTGTTTACAACTGTGATGCCCTTCTGCTTAATGGGCACCCTGGGGGAATGTTGTTGGCTTTGAGACTCAGCTACATATTTTCAATAAAAAACTCCTGAAGCCAGTGAATGCCGAGAGCTGTGAACATTAATCAGTGATCTATCTGAATGGAATATTTGCCTGTTCTCCCTTCAGGGGATAAAAATAAGGACACACATCATGATGCACTGTTCACAGTCACACACAGTCTAATAAGCCCAACAAAATATTTTAACATTCTCTTTTATTGCAAGTTTTTTGGTAAGCTTGAAATTGTGATAGCAAAGCTGACTGCCTTATCAACAGATTTTTCCAACCAGAAAAAGAAAAAAATCTTCCCCAGGATAAGGAGCAGCTTCCAACTATTAAAAGGCTTTAGACTGCTGGTAGATTATATTTGGAGTTATTGCATCAGCTATGTCCTTTTGTCCTTGAGTGACATTGCTAAGATGATATCTCTCTGCCTTGGAGGGAAAGCTGCCTGCTCAAGTACTCCCTGAATGGCACTGCATCTGGCAGGCTGATTTACATGTAGCTGCTGATATCTTCCTTAGAGGAAATCCCTACTCTTTTTTTTAAAACATGGGTCAAAGGTCCAGTTTGGCAATTGCAGGGCTTGTGGTACTGGTGAAGAGAAAGACAGGAGATTTAAAAGGAAAGAAGCAACCTGAAAAAACACAAAACTGTTTTTAAAATCAAGTCAGCCATTCCATTATTCAAAAAGAAATAAAATAGAATGATATCCAGGTATGCAGTGGAGTCCAATGCTATTTTTTTTTAACAGAAAGCTGTGAATTCTAAATTATCATAGTCCAGCTGGATATGTCTAAAGCACAAACCTCTAAAATGAAATAACAATATTGTCTGATATATCTTGGCACTTTCAGTCATTAGGAATTTACAGGCCCAATGACAGCACTGATTTTCAACTTCGCAAGAACTGAGACTTTAACTGAAACTCTATTGTATGTAAATCAAATTTCTGCTCTTACATTTCCCTCTGTGAATGCTACGTAATGTTGTTAGTGGCCTTGCCTCCCATTCGTTTGAAAAATCTCTATTCTAACAGCAAAGTGTAAAGAACTCTCTTTTGTCCTAGGTATTCTAGAGGTCACAATTTCTACAGAAGTTGGTGGCATAGGATTAAATTATATGCCCAGCTACATAGAATTTCAAATCTAGGGAAATTCCCCATGTTACTGGAGGAGGAAAAAATGTAGTCCCTTTCTCCAAATCAGAACAGTTCTGGTGCAGGAGGCTGAATGAAAGGTTACTACTGCAATGTCTTCCCATGCCATGAAGAGAGACCAGAATAAAACTAAGAAATAAAAATAAAAGATTGCGAACCCACTAAGTTTTTAAAGGACTGAGCAGAAATTCCAGAGAGTAAGTATAGTGCAGAGCATGATATCAGAAGCTCATGAAAGTAAACATTTATAGCACCTGCAGTTATTTCTACATTTTGTTCGAAGATCTACTGAGCTAGCACTTCCCTGATTTACAAGTGAGGTACTGCTGAAACGAGCCTGCCATGTAGAGCCTTTCACCTTTAGAAGGCAGTCTCAGTCTGTTCTAGGTGGGTAACTATGAAACATTCAGAAATAGGGATTCTAAGATCAGGCTTCACATTCATTTAAAAGTAATAAAAGAGCAAAGGAGAGGAAGTAGAACAGTAGCTATTAATATCCAAAGGACCAGAATGATTATTTTGGCTGACCTCACACATAAACTAACTCATAAAGATATCTTACCCATCCACAGGGTTGCAGTTTCCAGGTAATTCCTCTGTGATGAATTTCAGGATGCCTTACTTCTGTCTGTAAGGCAAATCCAAGCCACTTCTTTTTGAAGCCAAATTTCCAAAAAAGAAAAAAATAAAAATAATAATAAAAAAAAATAATATAAAAAAATCGAAGTTAATTCAGGAAAGAATTTAGATATTTTGTGGAGCCTGATCCATTAGGAAATGCTGAAGGTCTTGAAAGAGATGGTAATGAAGTCTTTAGTTTGTTTTCTGTTCGGACTGGAAGTTTCTAACAAGGGTAAAGATATGCTATTAATACAAAGACTCCCAGAATGTAAATTTGGCTACTAATTGAATTTAATGTTTGAGTAAATTCTCCAGAAAAGCTGCAGATATATTTTTACTCATAGTTTACTCCTTCTTTAAACTGCCAAAAAATAAGAAAATGTTGTTCCTTTCAATTTTGTCTTCTGAACATCTTTTGATGATCATCAACAGATCTTTCAGCATCTTGTTTTCGTTTCATACCACAGTTCTATAAAGGATAAATCATAATGTTTTATAGCAGTAAGTGCATACAAATTCTAGACTCCTTTAAATTTCTGTACATGTTTATAAAATCTAATACTATGTGCTTTGATAACTTTGATAACCTGATGTTCACTATTTTCAGTATTTTCAGCACCCTTTTTCCTTACTTTCTCTTTCCATTGGTGATTTCCACATTGATTTTAAAGATTTAATATCCAGAACTGTAGTAGTGTGAGTTCTCCTTCTGAAAGGTTTTGAAGCAATTATAAACAAAGCAGTCTCAGTCTATGAAAAAATTTGTTCACTTTTGAACTTTTGTAGTAGCTTTTGCTATTAATAGTATTGGCTCCTTCCTGACAGTCTGCCAAATGGACAAGAATAATACAAACCTCATAATGACTGAAGTCTCAAAGTTGATGAATAAAGGAAAGAAAATCTTTGGATTTCTTTTTCTCTAGCCAAGAAATTGTTTCATATAGTGTGACAAGCTTTTTGCAGTGTCTGTCACTAAGGCATTACAAACTGGTACTTATTTACAAAATGTTGTAATATTTTCTGTTTCTCACAGCTTCAGAGAAACATGTTCATTAGTTGTAATTGATAAGTATACATTTTTTTTCTTGGTGGAAAGGAGGTTGCATATATTTATAAAAATAAATAAATTTAAATAGTGCTTCTGTCCTAGGGGATGCCTGAGAAAATTACATGTTAGTAAAGAGATAGGCATTGTATTTTTACAGTTAAAATCATTAGCTGGCATCAGTTTTTAAAGAATCCATCTATAGATGCCATCTATATGAAAGAACATTTTCAACTGTTGAAATTTTGACATAATTTGAATTAAGGGGTAAGTAGTTGATCTTTTAAATCTGCTTTGATAAACTGTCATTAAGCAGGATGATAAGACTAAATGATCTCTAGAAGTACCTTCCAACTTCAAATGTTCTCCTATTCTGTAAAAAAAAGGGATCATACGTCAGAGTTTTCAATTTGCTCTAAAATAAGCACAGATAAAAGATCCCACTAACCTCTTTGGTCACTTTCAAATAGTGCAAAATTTAATGTGACTTCTTTTTCGATCAGTGGGAATGTTTGTATTAATTCAACAAGTGGATCAAGCCTGGAGTAAGAGCTAAGTTGTTTTCTCAGGAAAATGTCTACAAACTGTAATACTTAAACTTTAATAAAATGTTGGCATAATCAGACTGAGGAAAAACCAAATTAATATAATTTAAAACTCTCTAGTGACACCAGATTTTCAAGATGAATGTTCAGCTTTCTTTGAAAGCTTCCTCTCAAAGTAATTAAATTAATCTTCAGTTTTTCTGTTTCCATCATGATTTTCTTTAGGTAATATCAATGCATGTTGTCCTTAATTTTGATTGTTCTATTACATTAAAATAAATTACAATAAATAGTACAGTAATAACATAGCAGATATAACACAAATTTTTCTATGGAATCTCAAAGGTTAAAGTTGTAAGAAGTAAGCCAAAAATCAGCATAAATTCCTGGCCATGTCAAAGTCCATGGGACAGACTGGTCGCCCTGGCATGAAAAATTCTAACTTTGCGTCATTAATATTTTTTGTCATCTTGTCCAAAACAATGAGCTGGGTGAGGCTTTTCCTGACTTCAGTGGCACAGCAGCTGTTTGGGATTCATGAAACAATGAAAAACAGGAAATGTATGTGGCAGACTTCTGACATTCACCATCGTTGGGCCAGAGTTCATCAGCCTGTTCAGCTGCCTGAGTAGTATAACAGATTCCCTTTTGCCTTCCTGTTCAGGCTGTTTTCCTGAGGTGCTGGATCTTCCTCATTACTGTTCCTTTCTTTTTCTTTTTCTTTTTTTTTAAATTTAATTTTATAATTTTTTTTTTTTTTTAACAGAGGTCTTTAGTTTCAGATGCAATAAACTGAAGAGCAGCTGTGGTGAATCACTTCTACAGATCTCCCAGACTTTCAGGTTATGGTCTGATTACCCTTTGAAATGTAGCTGCAGTGAAATACTTTTAAAAATACTTTGAACTTGGTAGCACCTTCTTGCCTCTGCCTCAGGATTTTTCCATTTCACTTTTCTTTTATTACTGTCATCTGCTTGGAATCAAGATTTTTGCAGACATTATTTTCTACTTTCCCCAAAACTACAGTATTTCTGTTGGCAATATTCTAAAATTATGCCTTTCTAAAATGCTGCTTAAATCTGGTTTCATCCTGAGTTAGCAGAAGGGGAGGATAAGGAATTTGGAAAGAAATTATATTTCCTTAAAAGAAACTATTGCCTTAGATATTTTTACCCTGCTTTAAGCCAGTAGGTCTTTGGTAGAGTAATACTCCAAAGGACTTTTTACTGGTTCTAAATTTACATGTAGGCATTATTATTACCAAACCATTATAGGCAGAATTATCAACAAATTCAGTTCAGTTTTTCTGACATTTTTTTTTTTATTGGTCACAGCTGCCATTGTGGCTAATTGCAATATTTTTTACTCATTGGAGCTGCACAGATATTAAACTCCTAGTAGTACAGAGGCAGTGGAATGAAAGAAATGGATGCACTAAACATCTTCCTAGATAATCTCATCCAGTCGTAACTTTTTTCTCATTTATTTGTATTGTTATAAATTAGGAATGGATTATATATGCTTTTTAACTTTTTGCAATAAATTCTCTAAAGTTAGTCACAATCTCTCCTTTATGTTTGTTCACCATGATAATGCCAAGCACACACTTCAACTGAGAAACAGTCAGTGCATTTTGCTATATATCATAATCTTGTGAATAATGGAAACTATGGCTCAGCAACAGCGAAAAAAAATAATTTATGCCATAAGCCACTGAGTTGAACAACATCCCTAGCCTCTTAATGCCTGCATGCCTGTATACTCACAACTCATCTGTGCATTTGTGACACCTGAGTGTGCATCCATATACTATGGTTTCCTTTGGAAGGCATGTTAAGGTGTGTATGGAGCATGATCTACCTATAAAGGCAAATCTACTCCCCTGTTGGTTCCTGCTTTGAAAAACACCTTGGATCTCAGGTACAGCAAGATGTTCCTTACTATCAGAATCCTAGTGTGATGCACTCTAAGATCTACCACAATGGACAATTCAGTGACCAGTCAGCTCAGTGAGTTTTGTATGAAAAACACCTGCTCTATAATTGAGTCATCACTCCAAGCACCTAGACAAAATGCATCCAGGGGAAGCACCTTGCTGTGAGGGGAACATTTATGGGTGCTTTCTGATTCCAAACACAGTGAACAGTATTAAAGAAGTGCCTACTGTACTCTTTTACAAAGTAAGGAACAAAATAATAAACATTCCCTAAAACTTTCAAGGAATTTTGACCATTTGATATATTCAGAAATTAATTCCTACCTGCACTAATGTAGAAAAAACTTAGGGTAAGATAAAGAAATCATTAACTTGAAAGGCAAGTGGCCACTGATGCTGAAAGCCTAAACAAGGGGTAAAACTTAATGAAAAATATCTACCTTCTTGAGCCATAATATGTATCTAACGTAAATTTAACTTCTAACATATCCATATACTATGAGGTATGCTGAAGTGGCCAGAATAATTTCCAAAGCAGATGATTATGACTCAGTAGTCATTACTCTTCACTCACTTTACTACATCAACCAAGATAGGGATGGTCTAAAATACACAAATGTGGCCATTTAGAATCATCATGAATGCACTCTTACATTACATATAAATATTTCTTGTATAATATACCTATGAATTCACAGAATGATGAGCAAACTAAATATTCTGTGAATTCAAATAAATATATAAAAGAGATAGCACTTAGTGGTTTATTTAATAGCTTTTAAAATTTAACTTTCAGTCTTTTGCTTAGATTATAGGCCTTGCTGGATAATTTAAAACAGTCCTACCAAGTTTTCTTGAACTGCAGATAAGGAGTTTCTTGACCCTTCTTTCTATCTTTCTGCCTTTAAGATAATTCACACTTTTGAATCATACACTTGACAAAGAGTTACAAATCACTGACACTTAAGAAATATTTTAATGCAGAAGTAATGCATGAAGAAGTGAAGAAATTTCTTTGAAAATTAATTATACACACAAAGCCTTGAAAAGTACAGATGCCCTTTTATGATACTGATGCCTCCATTGATATGAGTCAAATATTTCCTTGATTTAAAGAAGAAATATGCCTATTAGAGACATTTGTAAAATAAACAGCTCCTTGATCCCTGCCCTCATATATGATTCATCTTCTTCAGCTTTAATTTTGTTGCACTTACTGAACAAGTGGCACTTAATGAAGCAATTTGCTGTGCTGATACAGGATGTCAAAAGGAAAGCACATGCAGTTTCTACATGACACAGATAATCCTGACTGCAAAGGCAAGTATGTTCTTTACAGATAGAGAATCTAAGAAACAAGGCAATTTAGTGCTGACTGCACATCAAAAAATAATAATGAGAGAAATTATGACATTTCTCTTTAAGACACCTCCATATTTGTGGTTTTTTTACTTTTCTCCAGTTTTTTGTAGGATCTGCTGCTTGATCACAGGAGACATGTGACTGATAACCCTGAATTTCATCTAAATATCTGAAGAGTCAGAGGCAATGTCACATGATTCCTATCAAAACTTAATGAATTGACATTCACCTTCATCTTTAGTACAAAAAAAGAAAAGGTTACAGGCCATATATCTGTAAAAAGCCTCTAGATTAAATCTGCAGTCACTGGCTATTAAGACTGAAAAAAAAAAAAAAATCCAAAACAAACCTACTAACCCACCAACCAACCAACAAAACAAAATTCCAGACCTCAAAAAACCTTATAATTAGGAAAATCTCTGGCAAACTATCACAAAATTCAATATTGTTGAATTCAGGCAGAATTGAGTAAATCTTTTGGTGTAGAATTATAATCCAACACTGCCATAGTAATGCCATCATTCTCAGTGGTTCCACCATTTATTGAACTTCCTCACTTGAAGCAGTTGGATTTTAAATCTGATTAAACTTGTAATACATGAGAGTATCACAATCAAATTGGACTCACTGAAAGGGAAGAAATAGGAATCAGGTTGAGAAGGTGAAAAGAAAGCAGGAGATGAGCTCTTCAGTGTAGACTGACAGCTCATGAAGTCTGCAGAAATTATTTTAGACAACTAATCCATTAAGCCATGCATTACGGCAGCCTGACATTTACTAGGAAATTGTGGAAAATTACACTCTTGGTAGAAAGGCTTGTACAACTCCCAGCACAGTACTGTGTTATCCAGCACACAGCCTTCTCTGCAGAGCCAAGCCACATTCTTATCTCTGGGATGTAGACAGAAGTAGTCCATGTGTTCTTTTACCCAGGCACTGTTTGGCTTTTACACCATCTATCAGCTGCATGGGAAGAAGGGAATATGGTATTCAACATACCTGTCAAATTCCTTAAACCTCAAATTCCTGAGATTACTTTAACATAAAGGGAGGCCATTCTGCCCCTGTACTGGGCACTGGTGAGGCCACACCTTGAGTGCTGTGTCCAGTTCTGGCCCCTCAGTTTGGGAAGGATGTTGAGATGCTGGAGTGCGTCCAGAGGAGGCAACGAGGCTGGAGAGGGGCTGGGAACACAAACTCTGTGAGGAATGACTGAGGAAGCTGGGGGTGTTTAGCCTGGAGAAAAGGAGACTCAGGGGTGACCTTATCACTCTCTCCAACTTCCTGAAAGATGGCTGTGGTCAGTTGGGGGTTGGTCTCTTTCTCCAGGCAGCGACTGACAACTAGAGGACACAGTACAAGCTGTGCCAAGGGAAATATAGGTTGGATATTAGGAAAAAGTCTTTTACAGACAGAATGATGAAGTACTGAAATGGTTTGCACATTAAACCTTTAAAAAAAAAACTGGGTGTGGCACTCAGTGCCATGGTTTAGCTGAAGTGTTAGGGCATGGGTTGGACTCAATGATCTTGGAGGTCTCTTCCAACCTAGTTATTCTGTGATTCTGTGATAGCCAAGGGACTATCCAACATCAGTAGAAATCCAAGAGGAACCCTTACTAAATATTCACTCATTCACTGCCTTTTATCTCTCAAAGAGCAACAATACTCCATTTGTCTCTCATACAGCCAAAATTATTAATTAGAGAAAAACATTGTCTTTAAAGGATCGCTTGGTTAATTTCCCTAAAATATCAACCCAGATAAGATGAATCAGTATGACTATTATGATGATCCCAAAGGTAGAATTGCTCAAAGATACTATATTTCCATTTCTTCATATAAAGTTACCTCTCTGGAGGCATTTTTATTGCATATTCAGTGTTCTTGTTATCATTTTTTGGTATAATTTTTGGTTTATATTCTGATGGAATATTTTAGAAGTTGACACTTGTGCTGTCTCATCCTCACTTTTTTGTGATTAATCGCTCTGATTTCTGTGCCAGCACACATAGTACTTTTAAGAATGTTTTTTATTTGATTTTTTTCATCAAAACAAAATATTTTAAGTATCATATCTTCAAATTTCTTCTGAAGTCATAGCAAGTTTTGTCCATCTGAGAACCAAAGATGAGAATTACTGTTTGAGGACATTTAAATCATATTTTCTTCTGTATAATTATTTAACAATTCTTAAAATTTACTAATTGCTATCCCAGAGGCTTCTTTACTGTCTGTTATATACTTCCTTCCTGCTGTTACCTTGTAATAAAAGCTTTAATAGATTAACAATAGATATTCTCAATATAATGAAATATAATTTGTCATTGATTTCCCAATCATTATATTTTTAGAAAGCTAATACAATATGGCAACCTTGATTGCCAAGTTTTAGGCCACATTTTTTAAAGAATCTCTACAGAAAAATAGCCTTCAGAACACTTCAAGCAGAAAAGAAACAGAAGGGGATTCATTCAGTGAGCATGGCTGGGAAACTTAATTTCTAGTCTAATTTATTAATTTGTTTGTTTGTTTTCTATGGGAGTGTGTTTTTGTTCTCCATTGATTTGGTTTGCTTTTTGTCAAGAATTATAAAAGTTCTTATCCCAGGCAGTGAAAGAGCAATGCACCTCAGGAACCATCATCTCATCATCTAACTTGCCATGATATGTATTTGCTACTTACAATCTAGAAAGGAGGAGGATGATAGAGTGGTTTGAAAAAAGCAATGTTCTTAAAAAGCCTCACATTACTGTCCTTTTTATATCTGCTTCAGCTAGTAGATCCCAATTTTCAGATCATGAAACCATGACTGGGGAGGCAGTTGATAAAGTGCAAATGAAAGACTGGCGTCCAGGGGAATCTACAACAACCAAGAAAGGAGCTGACAGGAAACTTATGAAATTAAACAAGGTCAAAGGCAAAATCCTGGCCATATAAAGGAAGAACAATGATACAGGCTGAGGCTTGTCTGATGTAGAAGCTTGGCTAAAAGTGATATGTAGGTCTCTTGACAGACAGTGTGTGAGTAGGAGCTAGCAGTGCACCCTGGCAGCAACAACATCCTCGGCCAGAAGCACAGCCAGTTGACAAGGCAACTATGTCTCTCATGTGAATTGACAAATGTCTTATGGAACATTTGAGAAGGTTTGTGTAATTGTGAAAATACATTTGGTGTTTACAGGAAGGACCAAGAGTAGGAAAATGAATGGATTAAGGAGGATCAGGAAGAAAGAGTGGGTAAATGAAAATGGCAGTTGGGAGGGAGGACCACATGTAAACTGACTGCTGCTGAGTATCCTTGACTGGCCAAGCCCTATGCATGATTCCCAGATTTTTTTCTGTCTTGTCATAAATCTCTGACCCAGGGTACTTTCCTAGGTGAGGGTCCTCTGTGTGTGTGTATGTTTGTGCTAGTCTTACAGCTGGCTATATGGACACTTTGTGTGACTTTCTGTGGTTCTGTGTGTGTTTAGAAATTCTGGAGAAGAAATGCTCTGAGTTTTAATATCCAATGGATTCAGTTCCCTTGGCATTAAAGGAAAATCTGTCTCACCAGGACTGTCAGGCTCTGGAGCAGGTAACCCAGAGAGGTGGGCTGACCTCTTTCCTCAGAAGTTTTCAAAACCCAACTGGACAAAGCCTAAGCAACTTGCTCTATCCTTGAAGTTGATCCTGCTTTGACCCACAGTTTGACTTGAGTCATGCTGGTCTTTTTCAGACCTGAATCATCCTATCATTTAGGATTAATGATCCTACAATTATTTTTCTGAGAGAAAAGCCTGAAGGTACTAAAATTGTGTCAGGTTAGCTTGACAGGTAGGATTCCCCATGTTCCTGAAGTATTATCTGCATAAAAGGATGTATGTAGGTTGAAGGATATACTGACTGGCTCAGAAAATGGCTCTTGATTATTTACTAATCCTTTTAGATAGTTTTATATACTATTAAAATATCTTTGGCAAACTGCCTTTCTTCTGCTAGTCTCAGCAATCCCCAATTCAAAAAAAACTGGAAGAGATAAAGGTAAAGGCTCTACACTTCTACAGTTCAGCTTTAAAATGTCCATTTATTTTTATTTGTACTTTAATTGAATGGATTTTTTTCCTAGTTATATTTTCAGAGCTGATAGGAATATGTACATGTTTACCAGATGCATCTCAGCCTGACTGCTGCCAGCCATATCTATGTTAACACAACTAACAAGGACAGACATTAGTGGGAATTGGGTGTGAACATGCATTTTATTCTTCTTATAATGAAGCTGAGGAGTAAAGGGCTAAAAGTCAAGATGCCTGCAATAAACTGGTGAAGAGAAAAACAGACTATTAGAGATTGCAGATTGAAAATAGGAAGAAAAAGAGGGTCTACTTACTTGTACATCTTGCTTTAAAAAGTTAGGGAGTTGAATTTTCTTAGTATTGTGTTTTCCTCCTATAGCCAAACATTTATACTCCAATTCTGCAATAAGCAGGAGAAAGCCTAAATTCCAATTAAAGTACAGAAAGCATATTCTTACATTTTATGGAATAAAATTGTGTCTGACGTAAACTTCACAGAAGCAGCTCACTCCAGCTCAGCTTGCAGCAACTGTTTTGCAACCCCACCTGACTCATTCTCCTGCCTAAATACAGAGGGCGAAGACTGATAGGATTATTCAGACATATCCCACATATAGTTATGAGGGATCTTACAAATATGTGTGAGTTTTATTTACTTATTTTATGTTATAATAATGTGGTTTGTCTTTTTTTTCTTTTCTTTATGTAAGATCCCAGCAGTAAAAACACTGGTCCCTGACACAGAGACTAAAAAAATCTGTGCGCCTGTTCATTCTGTGCTTTAAAATGTGTATGGCAAGCAAACATAAATATAACTTGAGCTAGATAATTTGGACTAAATTACTACCATTTCAGTTTTCAAATATACATCTTTTTTCCTCCAGTAATAAATTTGTATTCCTACTCTAACAACAGAAAACTCCATTTGTCTTGAGTAAATTCGGATATGAATTGCAGTGATTCAAGCATGTTGAACATGGACAAACATTGGCATCTGTCCTGTAAATGTGCTGAGTTAAATCAATAGAGCATTTTCTTATTTCTTAACAATAAACTATGCATCACTAGTCATTCTAGAACAATTTTTACATGTTAAATTATCAGAAAAATTGTAGCATACCTTTCCCAGGTGAGAATGTCTTTGTAACAATGCCTGTAGCTCTTAATCTAAACCGAAAAATGATTACAAAATCTTCCTCAGTGCTGAGACTACAGATTTGCAATGAAAAAGTTTTCCTTTCACTAAGAAGGTCCCAGCACCCAGCTGGAGTAATTTGGCACAGCTCTGGTGCAGTCACTGGAGCAATACAATATTGTATGAGCTGGGGTTATGGTCCCTGAGAACAATTGGGAAAGCCCAGCTGTATTGTTGACAGACCTTTGAATACAGTTAAGAATAAAATCCTTCACACATGCACAAAAAAATCACCACCCACTGTAAAAACACATTTTCAAGACTCAATTGATTTTTGAATGCCATGTATTACTACTCATAATAATTACATATGTTAGGTAAACCTAATGAGAAAACTCAGACAATTCTTTTTTTATTCATTGACAAAACACTCTTTCCACAAAGCACTTTCTTGTTGTTCACAGTTATATTCTTTATAGTTTTCTTTAATTTCCAGTGTTTCCTGTTGGTTTTCTTCGAGGTGGAAAAAGGGGATATTTGTTTACTATAAAACAACAGAGAGAGTAGGAGGCAAATAAAACATTAAATAAACATCATAAAACATTCCTTTCTTAATACTACTCACAATTCATTTTGGATGTAAACAAAGATTTGACTGCAGATTCTACTCCTGATCAGGACTCGAAGCTCTTCTCTAAATTATTTATTCCATGATAATGATACACTTTGAGATAATCAGACTGAAAAATTTGTTTAAGTGCAAACTTTCCTCTCCATGAAAAGATTTGTTTGTATCTGTTACATTGCAAATGATATAAAAGTATTAAAAAGTATAAAAGACTGATTTCTTTTCTACTCAAATGTTAAATCACAGCCATGACCTGAGGCTTAATATTTTTAGTGGTCATCATCATCTCAAAAAAATTTAATTTATAGGAGTCCAGATCTCAGAGCCTCTTGACATCTTAGCAGAATTAAGAAAATGTGAAATTTCCACTTAAAAAACCCATGCCATTTTAAACAACACCCTTTATCCCATGTAGTCACAAACCATATCTATAAAATATTAAAGTACCAAATAAATTAAATTTAAATGCATAGAAAAGAGTATTGGGACTTGGACTAAAGAGTATACAGAAATGGCTCAAGATGTGATCTGTTTTCATCCAAAAACCTGCTTGCATCATGGTTTTGTTTTTTAGTGGTTTTTTTGTTTGTTTGGTTGGTTTTTTTGCTTTGTTTTGTTTTTTCTTATTTACTTTAATAATTGACTTTTGTGTGATATGTGAGTCTGAGCAGACAACTCAATAGATAATATTTAATGAGATTTGTATCTTGAGCTCTGTCTGGAACTAAAAGTCTATATAATTTTCTAATATAATTTCAAATAACCGATGGCTGAAGATTACTAAGTATGAACCGTCATACTCGGAGAAGTCCTCCATGTTCCTCTGTATCACATGTAGAATTAATAGACTTTTTTCTGTTTGTGTCACATTTGATGGACAGGGCAGGTGGGCACACCATAAAGCAGCATAGACACCACACATGATTTTATTAACAACATAGAGATTTTAGTGAAAGTGCTGTCACTTGAATTAGACACCCCTCTCTTTGAAAAGCATGACTGTTTGCAGAGTAGTCATCAGTGTTAGGCTGCACTTGTTCACTGTTAAAGCTTAAGTACTGACTCTTTTTGTGCATGACTGTTTCAATATTTATGAAGAGAAAAATCTGAAGTAATTTCAAGTCCAAACCCCAGCCTATAACACATTCCAAAGTCTATTTTTGACTCTACAATATTGTGTAGCTATTTTGGGTAATTGTCACAAAGTTTGCAGTAGGTGACAAAAAAATTAGGATGTGGGAGGTAATAGTGTAAGCTGATGGAGGGTGAGAATCACAGTTTAGGTTAGACCAGAGAGAAAAATGCAGCCATAATAATGTCATGATAAAGATTGAAGCAAAGAAATTAGGATTTTGGTTATAAATGAAAGATAGCAACTTTTAGTAGAAGTAGATAGAATCAATTTCTGTATGTTTAATCTCACCATGCTTCTAAATCACTGTTTGCCTGTACCCATGTACAATAATTGAGTGTGTTTTTATTCACTTTGCAGTGAAACACAAATCATTTTAGAAAAATGTGTTGAATTGAGAAAGCTTTTATAACCACCACGTATATTTTGATATGAACTGTCTGCCTTACAATTTGAAAAATATACTATTTTACCTATACCAAGTTTTAAAAAAATATAGTACAAAATACCAAAGCTGATGGAATCATTCTTCCTCTCCTGAAGAATCAGTTCAGCTTTGATTCTGTTTTGCTTGTCTAAGCACAAAGGGCAAGTGTTCCAAGGAAAAAAAGGAATAAGTTTATGCAGAGTGTAGGTACATTCCTCTTTTTTGAACAATAGGAAAAACATTATAGTAAGTCTTGGAATATCAATTAATTCACTTTGGCATTCTTAGAGTAGTGCATTTATCCAAGTGGAGCTGGCTTTGCCCAAGGCAGGATAAAATCAGTCAACAAACTCACACTGGAAGGGATGGCTTCAGCTCTGTTTTCTATTGTTTCCCCATTAAAAAAAAAAGAAAATTCTCTACACTGTGCAAATCTTCTCTTATGAAATAATTCTGTAACAGACAAGAGAAACCTTGCAATCAAATGAAAGAATCTGTGTACCAAAATAAAACTGAATCTATAGCACTAGAGGTTTTTCAGACTCCCAACCAGTTTTATGAACTATTTAACCTCTCAGTCTGTCCCCTGGAAGGTATTTAGTCTTTAAACGGTACGGTAACAACACAGAGATTATTTCTAGAAAAAGAACTGATAATTGCATCTGTGGTAATATTAGTTGAATCCCTTCTGCCACGTAGGTTCCATCTGAAATTTGGAATGGACAATATAAAATGAGAGGAAATTGCCTGCTGTGCTCAGCATGGATGAGGCTACCACTCAAATCCTGTGTATAGTTCTGGGCCCCTTACTACAAGGACATTGAGGTGCTGAGGTGTGTCCAGAGAAGGGCAATGGAGATGAGGAAGGGTCTGAACACAAGCCTTGTGAGGAGCAGCTGAGGTAGCTGAGGTTGTTTAGCCTGGAGAAAAAGAGGCTCAGGGAAGATGCTTTTGCTCTCTATAACTGCCTGAAAGGAGGCTATAGCCAGGTGGGGATTGGCCTCTTCTCCCAGGCAGCCAGTGACAGGACAACAGGAAATGGCCTCTAGCTGTACCAGGGAAGGTTTGCAATTAGGAAGAAGTTCTTCACAGAGAAAGAAATTCATCACAGAAAGAGTGAGTAGATATTGGAGCAGGATGCCCAGGGAGGAAGTGGTGTACCACCCCTGGGGGTGAGGATTGGCCTCTTCTCTCAAGTAATGAGTGATAGCACAAGAGGAAATTATCTCAAGTGGCACAAAACAAGGTTTAAATTAGAGATCAGGAAAAGTTTCTTAAAAAAAGAGGGGGGATTATGCACTGGAATAGGCTTCCCAGGGAAGTGGAGTCACCATCCCTGAAGGTATTTAACAAACATGTAGATGTTGTACTTGAGGACACAGTTTAGGGACTTAGAGCTTCTGAGTCAACAGCTGGATGAGAGGATGTTAAAGGCCTTTTCCAAGATGAACAGTTCTATATTTCTCTGAAATTATTTTTCCCTGGAGACATTTTCTGCAATAAGTTTCCAGTATGTAGTGCTTTATTGCATTATTGGAATTACTGAATTCTGAAAGGTGTGTTATTTTCCATCTCTTGGCAAATAATGAGTGTGTGGACTTATTAAGTCAGTGATCCCTGAAGCTACTGCCAATTCAATGTCCTTTGAGCTGCAGATCTCACTTTGAAGAGCAACACTGCCTTTGAGAATTGATGGAGAAAATATATCAGATTAATATGATGTTTAAATAACAGTTAATAAGAATAAGACATCTTTAAGCTCATTACAATCTAGCAAACAACACTCTTTGACCTCCTTAAGCCTACTGATTATCAGTCTTTCTTATATCTGCAGAACTCTCCTGTGATCACTCATTTCTCAGTGAAAAGGATTTCTGAAAATGCCATCAGGCAATTAGGGAAAACAAATGCATCTGACTGACCAGTGCCTGCCAGGATTGTGAGGGTGGTAGTAGGAAATTAAGCAACGGGTGTTCCTGCCAGACAGAACATGCTGTGAACATGTGGCTGCTTTGGATTGCTAACAATGGGGATAAACAAATGTGAAAGTGTGAGCTTTTACAGAAATTCATACATTATATATTTCTTTTACTGGAAAATGAAACCTTATAAAAGAGGGGAAAAAAGAAAGTAGTAGAAACAGCTGGCATAGAACTACAAGAGCATTAGAGGAAAAGGGAAATAAATAAGAGGCTGAAGTCTTTCACTTACAAATGAAAGGAGGAAAAATACTGAAATTTGCCAGCTGAACATGCTGTTAATAATTAGGCTGAGGTTGCTGAGAAAATGAAACACTATTTTTTTTACTTCAAATTTTAATTCATAAAACAGGCACTAATCTTGTTCATTAGACCTGCCGGCTGGAGCCACGTGCCTGGCTGTTGGTTAGCGGTGCTGTGCCGTCTACGTTGTGTCTGGGGACTTTTAAAAGTGTCTTCTGGTTTGTGTTCTTAACAGAGGTGGAACTTGGTCTCAATTCACAGGCCAAGGCCTCTAACTTTAAAAAACTATGGGTATTGTAATTTAGTCTACTCCTTTGGATAGACATTTTTGTTTATTTATTTGCTTGCTTTTAGTTGTTTTGTTTGTTTGTTTATTTTGATGGTGTGATGGCTTTAAAGAATAAGCATTACAAGAACAGCAGAGAATCCCACAGAGTTGAGTTTTACCAGCAGTAGTGCAATTCATCCCTGGGTTTATTTGTGGATTTTATTTGTATCTCTGAGTACAAATCAGGGGAGTTCAGGAGTTCAGACTACTCATCTGGCAGATTAAAAACCACTGAGATACATCCTTTTTTCAGACAGAGTCTTGTTTTTTAGTTGCCAAATTTGCTACCACATATTACTGGCAAGGCAGTGAAGAGTGGGAATAACTGGTTAGATTCTCTGTGTAGTGTATTGTCAGTGCTGTGGTAGTTTATAATAGAATCAAGATTCTAGCTCAGAGAATCCAGTAATTTACATTTTAACAGAATAGAGCCAGATGATCAGTTAACCTCAAAGTAATAAAGTTTTGTATTGGGACATTTCTTTCTGTACAGAAATATATTACCAACAAAAATCATAAAATTATAATCCCTTATTGCTGTCTGAAACACTGACTTGACCTTTAAATCGAGATTATGTATTTGAATATTAATTTTGCTCAGTATATTTTCTGGAGTCATTACAAAGAAGATATTTGGATACATTAAAATACTTTAGATTGGGAACATCCAGAAAACAACAGCTTGCCCTAAAATATTTGTTAAATGTGTAAAGAATTCACATAGAAGAAAATTTAGGTCACACTAACCTTCTGTTATACCTTAAGTATGAGTGGAAAACACATTCTCTTATCTTGAAATATATACAATTTCCAATATATGCAACATGTGAGGTGAGAGAGAGAGCCCAGAAAGGTGGTAGATACTCCATCCCCAGAACCATATAAGGTCAATTTGGACAAGGATCTGAGCAACTGTTCCAACCCAAACTGTTTTATAATTCTATAATTCTGTAGTAATCCTATAATTCTATAATATATGCAAAATCAACTTCTGCTGTAGGCTTTTGTCTCATGTTCGATTTTAAGACACAAAATCTCTACTCTTGAATTGACTGATATTTACTGAGGAGTTAGGAACAATCAGTGGGAGTGAGAGCAATTGTTCCTAAGTTTAGCCATCTAAAGGTATAAGCTATTTGCCAAGGTTCCATTTATAGTCACTGAATAAATGTAGGCACCTCCAGATTCTTTCTCCTCCTTCTTAAGGTCCTGACTAATTAATCACATTCTTCAAGAGCCTGTCTCCAGTATAGAGGCCCAGCAGCTTACAACTGAAGTTTAAAGCATAGGTGGTTACAGGTAAGTTAGAAGATTTGCATCATATTACAGTCCAAAAAGCTTTTTTCCTGGATATCTATATTTAGTCTCTTATATATTAGAAGTTTGTGATTGCAAAGACTGTATTAAATCCAAACCATTACCATGTAGCTTAATAAAGATATAGATAGATAACAGTGTACATAAGTGTGGAAAATGTCTGTAATTTAGTAGTATCATGGGCTGGTTTCAAGACAAGGATTAAAAATCAAGTGGGTGAATTGTAGTTTAGATGTTCCACATCAACTTGTCCACAGCAAAAACTTGACATTTAGTATTGCCAAAGTCTGGCAGGGAATGAGATGGCTGAGGTTAGAGATATTTTCAAATATCACTTAGTGAAGGGTAAGAAATCCAATACATTCAGTGATCCATATGCTTCTCACATCATAAGTTGGAAAATACTTAGATGCTCAGTGTCCTGGGACTTTTGCATCCATAGAACAAAGAACAGTTGTTTGAGGACTTGTTTTCTAATAAAATAAATAAAACCCATCATCATTAATAACCTTGTGGTTTTGGCTTTTGGCTTTCCAGAGGGCACCTTTGGCTGTTATACATTGGTGACAGTTTCAGACATTGTTTGAATACACAACACATGGATGTGTATGTATGTGCCTGTGTGTCTCTGTATATGAATTTCACAATGTGTTGACTGAACAATGAATTAATAATATTCTTGAAGATATAGACCACAATATAAGAAGCTTAATTGTTAAGTTTTCTCAGTGTTAAGATTATGTATAAATCTGATGATATTGCACTTAAAGCTCTAAGCTCCAGAGACTGGAGTTGTTTAACACAAATTAAATGTTAAAGACATCTCTTTTTTCAAAGGACAGAAAAATTTGACTTCCAGGGATAAGTAATTCCTTCTGTTTCTATAATACCTGAGAAGAGATGGACCATCTTTTCCAAGTACCTGTCTCTCTCCACTGACTATAGAGGGAAATAGAGCAGCTTCCTGAAGTTATTTTGGCTGACGTTGACCTTGATTCTTAACTAGCAACACTAAGTCTTTGTTGTGATTTTCTTTTTGAGCTGTCATCTTCTGACTCCTCAGTCTACTCACTAAGCATGGGCATGTACTTTAATAGAATGGGATAAAACTTTTGGAGTGCTACTGGCATTTCAGGAAAACAACAACAGTGATAACTCTGGATCAAAAATCCTTGACCCTGCAGTCAACAGTTGGTCACAGATTAATTTGCTGCAGACTGGTTTTGAAATTCTGGGGCAATGTTTCAGTGTTGAATCAAAGGGAGTAGTGAGACCTACAGGATGACTAACACCTGGTGTTTTGTTTGGGAACCTGCCATTTAAGCATTTGAGCACTGGCCAAACCTTTTTCAGATTAGCTCCTCTGAGGTGGCACTACAGTGATGCCATAGGCAAAAATACCTTTGTCAGCTATAACTTGAACACATGTACTTCTAGGTAAAGTCTTCCAATGCTGATAAGCAAGAGGTCTGATGCTTAACCCAAAGTAGACTCTTTGTGGTAGTGGGTCTGTCAGACTAGTCAGTCATTAGAAAGCAATCTGGTTGTATGGAGACAGAATAATCATTCTGGATATAGGGTTTCAAACAGGTCTCAGGAAGTGAGTCACACAACCCCCTTGAAAAGTGAATGGTAGCTGGAGACCTGTTTCCTGAGACACCTTTGAAATCTTAACTTATGTTACAGTATGGCTATTATCCAACCTTAACTTGGGAGATTGAAAGGGTTTTCTTTCTCTTTTCTTTCCTTTTTTATGCTAAATTAAAAGTTTGAGGGCCTAAAGTACATTTACACCAAAGCAACTTTCCACTGACTTTGCCATATAAAGAAGCCTTGTAGTAGGTATAAATATGATTTATACTCACTTTAAGACTCATTTCCACCACCTGAGTGGTGTGAAGCAACCTTTGTTGAAATCAGATTCAGGTCTACACATTCCAGAAAGCAGCCAGGTTATGTTGCTCTGACCTGCTGCTGCAGAAGCAGAAAGTGTTCTGCTCCAGTTGGCAACAGGGCAACACAGTTGCCTCACTATCCAAACAAATTGTTCAGACTCTCTGTGTCTTTCCAGCGTTCATTCTACTTGAGAAAATTACATCACTATCCAGGAAGACCTTTGCAGTCTTTGAGAGAATTCTTTTGATTTTGCAGAATAGAAAGACAAAGATAGGAAAGAGAGAGCAGATTAGGTACTTGGGTACTCTTTCTTGAGTCATGTAAATGATAGGGAAGTTTAACTCAGCTAACAGTTCCTTAATTTTCTAATACAGGATTTACAATTGGGAGTAGGTCTCTTTAGAAAAATATCCTTAATTTCCATATAGTATTTTTTTTAAGAATGCAGAGTGTCTTAAACATAAAACATCCAAACTGCATCCAAGTTACCTCTTCTGAAGGGATACCACCTGGGTTAAGAGACCAAAGTAAGGTTTTAGCTTTGTTTTAAAAGGGAAGTTACTTTATGTTATGACTCATCAGAACAAGTTAATTTTCCTATTAGCATGTTTTACCTTAAAGCTACAATTTTATTTTAAAATCCATAACGATACATCTGGATTGCATTTTGGAAATGAAGCTGATCTGTAAATATGACCTGAAGCTTTTAATAAAACAAAACAAAACAAAAATTCCTTTCCCTCATATTTGAAAGTAATATACATCAATGAAGTGCTTTGGCGTGCATTATTATTACTGAGTGCCTATGAGCAATTTCAATAACATTATCTAATTAATCTTCCTGAATTTCCGAGATGTAAATGGAGTTATTTATTTATTTAACTTCATTTAAAATTGAAAGACAATTAGAAACAGCTTGAATGACTCTCCCAAAATGTTGCCAAGCATCATCTGCAGAGGTGGACTTAAAAAGAAAATCTTTTCTCAGGTTCTAATACAATCATAAATTCCTCTCATCACTCTTATAATTATGAAGGAATATATCCTTTCTACTGGCCTTCTTTTACACATAAAATAAACTCTGCTGTGTTCTCATGTCTCTGCATTGTGCAGGTCTTCAAAGTTCTGTGACAATTGTTGTATCTCCTCAAAATTTTTAAAAGATGTCTGTCATGAGGGTGCTTGACCTTTGCCAGTAACCCAGGTACTCAATGCATAACCTCACTGTCTTCCCGACACGCATATAAAACAGTGTGACTTTATATTTCCTTTTCCAATTACTCACAATCTAATTTAAGCTGTGTTTTGCAAGCACTTTTTTATTTTCCCAAATGACAAGTGTATTAGCTAAGACTGTCAGCCTAGCTGCCAGCTCCCCCAAGCAAGCCCAGCATGCTGTGACCTCATGCATGCAGCATGCAGGACTGACTATGGGCTCCTAGAAAATAGATGTGAAGCCTGAGCCCTGTCTCAGCTGCCTTGGTAAGCATGTTTTATGATAAACTTTATCTCATTATGGGAGGGAAGGGGGAAACTTTGGTCAAAGTCCAACTCTAGAGCTTATGTTGAGGCTGAACTTTTCTGCTCTCCAAGTCTGCCATATCAAATTAGGGAGAATAAAACCGGCTGCTTGCCCGATTATTTATAACATCACAGGAAACTTGGAATGACTTATTAAGGATGGAAATAGTTCTCTTTCCTCAGAAACGGATCTTACTTTGCCAAGATACACAGTGACTGACTGTGTGTAAGAGTGGTACACAAATACCTTCCACGTAGAAGGTTATTAAAATATACCTGGCCTCGTTTATCAGCACTTACATGATATGCATTTATCCACACATAATACTTTAAAAAAGGCTCCAGGGAGCCCTGCTCAATGTCTTTAGGGGCAGAAACAGATCTAACAGTAAAAAGAATGAGTAAGCTTTTTGTATCTTTGATTGTGTCAATGAACCTTTAGCACAGACCTTGACAAATATTTTGGTATATGTTAATATCTACTGACTACATTGGCTTTTCATTAAAAAATAAAGTTGTTAAGTTTGTTCCGTTGAATATTACAAGAATAGATCATGGAAATGCAGTACAGCCCTAGGAGCAAGAAAGTTTAGTCTGAGGGTGTTGGATTTAACTTCTAACTCACTCAGTGACCATATGGGTAGTTGTCTCACCTCATTGTTCCAGCACCCTTAACACAGGGCAACAAAACTGACATATAGGTGCTGTAAACCAAACTTTATCAAGAGTTTTGATTCTTAAAATGTGAATATCTTATTTATGATGAGGACTTAAAAGGGGAAAATAACACATAGTATTTTGAAAGGGAGCTGTGGAGGATGAGTGGCGTAGACTAGAACTCATGTCTTCTTAGCCCAATAATTCTGGCTTGGTGCTTATTGATAGATAAGTCACAGGGAAAATCTGAGAGAGAAGGATGGGAAAATCTAAATTTCCCATAAATAAATTAATCCAGCCCATTCCAAAAATGTCACAATACTGCAACTGCCTGCATTTCAAAAAACAATGTTCCAAAGAACACAGATTTGGACATCTGCAAGACTGCGGCAGTCCAAGTTAGACTACAATAAAAATTGCGAGATGAGTGCTAGCTTGTCGAGTTATAAGGAAGTGAGGGAAAGCAGACTCAGATATCAGGAAAATTATATTAATTACAGATTTCATTTTTTTCTTGTTATATTTAACTGTTACTTCCTGAAGTATCTATACATATAAAATTACTTGGTTTGTCTTATCTCTTCGTCCTTTACTTCATTTGCTGGTAACTTTATAAAAGAGAAATCTTTCTCAGAGATGTCAAGCTCAATGTCATCTTTGTGAGTGAAATTAACAAAGCAGACTATTTGTGCTTTGACTTTTCTGTTGCTGATGAGGCTGACAGAGGAAGAGAAGTCCCACATAATTTAGAATAGAAGAGGTCTGATCCTTTATTTCTATATTTCATCTGCTAAATAGAGCTCTTTTTAGGACTACTGATATCCTTTAATGTCTAACCAGGAGTTCTTTGAAAAAAGTGGAAAAGTAGTTTCTAGATTTTTCAAATTATTTGGTGACCATGTGAATCTAACTTCTTTTTTTTAGGTATTCAGAAGAGAAAGGCATTGTGCATACCCTGATCCATAGAGAAAGATTCAATACACTTTATCTTGAACTTTCAAAAATGTGGTTAGGGTTCAAATCTTTAAAAAAATACTGGAGGACTGCTCACTGACTCAGTGCCTCAAAATTAGATGCAAGCCTTAGGAGTGAAATTCATAGTGCAGCATGGGGCATCTAAACTTTCCAGTGCAATCCTCAAATATAATTCATATCAGCCAGATTTTGATGGTGGATGGTGGATGTCTAATCTACACATTTGAAAATGCCAGGGAGGGAAGCATCTAAAATTTTGTTTCTTCTGAATTTAGGCACTTATCCATAGTCCAAATTAGGTTCTGTGGAACTAGGATTTGCAAATGCTTGCCTGCAGTTCTATGTGTAAGTCATATGAAGTGTCAGCAGACAGCTCTCTCCCGCTTCTCTTTCAGAAGATAGCCAGTGAGGAGAAGGAGGAGGAGGAGGTGATATTACTAAAGAGGTTTTGCATAACAGGCTATGCAAGTACTTTCCGCCTTCTCCTGACCTATTTTTGAATGGAAGTGACTGTGGGAGCTCTGCAATGTGCTGCCACTGCTGCTGTTATTGGCATGAAGTGAGCTGGGAGCACACCTACTGAGCCGGGCCACTTGGCAAATTGAGCACGACACACTGCTTTGCACCCCAGATGGACTAGGTGTGGAGGATGTGCATTTCATTCAGCTGAGAAGGTGACATGTTTTGATGTGTGCAAAGACACACCAAGTTAGAAAACTTAGATGCCTTAGACATGCAAGTGAGTACATAGAGTTTTTTAGATCACCCTTCTGGATATGTTTAAATTACAATTTGAGTGTATGGTAAGTGCTTAAGTGCTGTTTTGGATGTTACCTTGGGTTATTTGGACATTGTCTCTGCATAAGAGTTTTGGTAATTTTACTTTTTGAGCATCTAACTAGCATTGTGTAACAGTGTGGTGTAGCAGAGAAGCAATAAACAGTCTGATTCGAGAAAACTGTTTTTACTTTGTTTTTTGGAACATGATAAAAGTTTTAAGTCAGCTAATCAGCTTAGATTTTACTCCAAATAGCAAGATATACAGAAAATTTAAGGAAAAATGCCATAATTTTTTAGTCCCTGAGCTCCAAAAGTTCTGCCTATTCAATTTTGAGATGTGTCTGTACAACTTGTGAGTTTCTTTGGGGTTTTCTTTGTGGCTTGATTTTTTTTTTTTTTTCAGATGTTGTACATAATTCTCTTAATGTTTGTCACTGTCTAACTGGGTAAATGGCATAATTCTATTTTTCTGAGCTATCTCACAAAAGCATATTGATAAGAAGGAAGCCCATAAGCGAGAAAAGAGTATATCTTATTTTATTTTTCCTTTACACACTTTTTGAGACTAAGGTGAAGACATGCAATTTCATTAAGTGCAATTAGAGTGTCTTGATCTCAGACCTCAATCCTCTCAAGTCCCTCAGCTCATAGGCATGGTGTCCAGCAGACAAAATACAGCAGATGTTGAGACAAATAAGGGCATGAATATGTGATTGCAAACAATTGAATTATCCCCGTTAAATGAGTTCCTACAAGCAGTAATTGTGATTTCTGCCTCCATCATAATGGTGTTGAGTACTAACTATGAAGATACATGAAGAAAATGAAAGGCTGATGACTATCAGATCTCTCCTCCTTGTTCCTTGTTTTATATACATCATAAGCACAAGCATCAACCCTGACCTTATTTCTGGTAAGGCTCTATTTCATGCCTCTATTTGATGTCAGGTCAAATTTGTAGTTTATGGACAATAATCTATTAATCTACAGAGACGGTGCAGTAGATGGACTCCTTTTGATGAAACAAGAACTTGCTTAAATTGCCTCAGTCTTGAAGTGAAGTCAGTCCCCAATTTTCCTGGTGTTTTTAAGACATATTTTAACTGTTAAAAAAATTATATATAGACAAAAATTTATATGCATGTGAATAAATACATATTCACACTCACTTTTTTTTTTGCTTTTTTGAGTTCCAACTGGCCTTTTTTCTTGGTATATCTTATCTGAACAGAAGAAGGAAGTTTCAGAAAGTTTTCAGAAAAGAACAGCTGTCACTGTATTTCCTGAGCATCTCCACTGTGATCTTCTGCGTCTCTGGAATACTGCTTGGGTCACAAGGGAACATTCCATACAGGACACTGCACTTCCCTCACAGACTATCAGCAATCTTTATACTGAGTCTTGTTTAGAGATATTTTTAGATATCCATAAGATTAGAAGATAGGAACCATATTTCATTTTCTCTTTTACTTGATATATCCATAACTGTAGCTTGAAGCTGGGAAACTGTAGGTAAGTTGAGGAAAACTGAAGAAAGCAGTCTAAATTTTGATGTCAAGGAGTAGATTGAGTCTTCTAATAGGATTTTAGCTTTGTCTCCATATTTGTTAAAAAAATTAGTATGTATATGATTTTTTGTCAACAAAATATTCATTGCCAAGAAAAATATACCTTTAAATATTATATTTAATCATTCCCACTCTACTTTTTTCCCAATTTTTCCACCTTCCGTTGCAGTCATCACTCTAAAGTTATGTCTAGAGAGAGAAAAAGATAAACAAGAGGAGCTGGAGATCTGTTGATGTTCTATAGTGACATATTCACATTTATATAAGCTCACAGAACTTCTTTCTTACTGTGACATTTTTCTTAACAAAGGCAGTGGTTTTGTTGGAAAATGTGTTCATGCTTACACCAGGGTTAAATTTGTTTCTAATTATCTGGCACAATTGCTGTAGCAGAGCATGCTGTGTAAACCAGCAACACATAGATAGGGAGTTTGTGGAAAGAAACATGCTCTGGATTTAGAAAACCAGCTGAGGAGTTCACCACAAGGCAGGGGTGTGAAAACTTTACTTAGAAGTTGTTTTTCCCACTGTGTCCTCCCTGCAGCTGATGAAGTAATAGAGTTGTAATGGTTTGCTTACAGGCAGTCAATTAGGCACCTACAGTTACTCCACAGGGTGTAGATTTTACATGAGTGTCTTATTCATACATAAAAAGAACTATTGTACATTTTGCTCTAATGTTCTCCATTTCTAAACATCAGTACATTATTTGTTCCAAATCTTGTCACACTCTTATGCAAGGTCTTTGTTTTCTTTTCTTTAATATCAGGGTAGATTGGACATAGACTGATTTGTGATGTCCCACTCTAACACAGAGAATATTGTTTTTTTGTATTAGTTGTACTAGAACTCACAGGTTAAAGGGTCAGTTTGAATCGATCAGCTTAAAGGAAGACTATGAATCTGAAAGAATTAGTAATGTGGAATTTGTATCATGAATCCTGAAGCTGATATTTGAAGGGACAGTACTGCTGGAGATGTTCTTAAAAAGAGATCAGTTTAAGTTTCTGACAGTTCTTGAAAACTGAAAGTCAAATATTATGTTACAGCTTTTCAATATGAACAAGGAGTGAAATATACAGTTCATATGTACAAATTATTGAAAACTAGGAATGATGGTTACTATCCTTACTTTCCCCAAGCATTTGAACAGAATTCATAGAGTTGTAAGTTCATTTATACAAGGCCTATTCTGGAAAAAAATTAAACACTTTTCTGATCTATGTAAATGTAGACACGCATATGTATATATACACAAAGAGAAAGCAACTTAAAGAATAGACAATATTTTATAATATTTAAATTATTAAAATATAAAATAACATAAGCAATCATAGACAAAGTCAAGATTGTTCCATACATCATGTTTTAACTCCTCTTAAACAGTTTCTCCTGTCTCCCACATCCAATTTATACATTCCAGTCATTGTAATCTCTTATCAACACTTTCCCCTCTTATCCCCACCCCATGTCCTTCCTCTTCTTTCTCTTGTCCTTCTACTGTGGTCTTTAGAGTAGGAACGTGGGTGGGATTAAGTTCAGGCAGCCGGCAGGAAAAGGCTGTATATACAAATGTGTCCCAGGTGTCCTAACATGTCCTTGCCACACAAATGGTTGCACTTGCTGTTGACAGGATGACAAACTTCAGCCCAAAATCAGTGCCTGTAATAAGACAATGATGTCACTGGCTCTACAGACTATTGTGGAAGAGAGAGTGCAACTATGATGTGAATACAAACAGCTGTAAGTATATTTCATGGAAAGATCGTTTCATGTAAGAGATATTTTCTCTGTCTTTCCTGTCTCTTTTTCAGTATTTAATGTATCTTCTTTTTACAATTGATTAATTTACAAATAATGTCATACATGTCTATAACACAAAGTAAATAAATGTGCAAATACAATACATCTGTTAATAGTCACTGAGGGGTTTTTTAAAGAGTAATAACTATCTTCAGCTTATAAAAGATTTAATGTCTGGCCAAAAAACTTTGGATGTTGACATATGGATGTTGGCACATCTATTGTTATTACACCTACCTTTGCCAGGTTCCATAAAACTCTGCCATTCTCTACACACTCACCATGCATTCAACTCTCTCCCCAAGGAGAGGTTGGATTTTATAGTATCTATTACACAGCAAGGAACACATATGAGAACTTTGATAGACAGATATATAAAAATATATATGTTTATACACATAAAGAAACACAAAATATATTTATTTTGGTCATTTATTCATTTAGAAATAGACTTCACAAGGGAGTAACGTAAAAAATATGTTTCCTAGACCAGTTGTCACTTTGGGGTTCATTATTTAACATGTTTGTTTGTTTCAGACTAGAGTGTATCTACAGAAGTTTAGCTGCTGTTTAGCTTGAATATTGCCCCATGCAGTGTTTTTTGGGCTCTTTTTTTTTTTTTTTTTTTTTTTAAGATACCTACTCATTAAATGATTTCTTATGAATGCTGCAACAAGGGAGTTCAGAAAAAAAGACTCAAAGGGGAGAAAGATAATAGTACCACACTCCAGTCCAGAAAAAAAATATTGGATGTAGGAGTTAACATGTGCTACACATTATCAATGTTCTCCAAGCTGCTTTTTTTTGTCTAAGTTCATACCAGGAGCTGCATTTCATAGCTACTATATATATAGGACACAGAACACAAACCTGTGATACACATCTATGGAATGGTGGCTTGGACAGAATTCCCATACCATGGCTGTCTGGAATAGTAGGATTACATTTCCACAGATTTATCTGTCAAAAATTTTATTTTCTTACAAATATACTTTAAGGCTTTGATTTCTAGGACAGATAGAGCATACTTTTGACTCCTGTAGAGCACTGCTAGTTGCAGGGACACCGAATTCAGGCCTGAAAGATTCCTAAAGATGGAATTTCTGCAGCGCTGTAAGCCTTTTCCAGGGAAAATGTTGCTGTGTGTACTGGTATCTTAGGAGTGGAATTAAAATAAATGCAGACACAGCTAGAACCTAACAGAGTAAATAGGACTATCAGAAAGAGGGAAATGTATGGGAAAATGCTTTGCTAGTCCATAGCCCAGTAACATGGAGACTGAACAGCTCTAAATTCAGTTACTTATAGCTCAGGGCCCAGCTGTCAGAGCTGTGGGTTTAGAGCTGCTGTATGAGAAATTACATCTTGAATGTCAGAGGTGAAGATGATGATTGCAGTTTGCTGGAAGTATCTTTGTCCCAAATGTAAAAACTATAGAAAAAAACTTTTTTTTTTTTTTTTTCCCCTAACAATGTATACTTGCTAAATTCCTAACATATACAACTTTAATATGTACCAATTTTTTTTTTACAACATATTTAAAAATCTGTGCTTGAAGATTATTCTGCATCTCAACAGCCTTCTAAGCAACTCAGTCCAGTTTTCACAATCTACGAGAATAGATACAGTTTCATTAGAGGACTGAAGTACTTCTGGTGTGTTTGAAATTATCTGACAGAACTATCTCAGTATATGAAACTGAGTTTATAATCAATTTTCTTAACTGTTCTGAGAAATGTTAGTGTTTTCTAAAGAATATCTTTTATCCAGTTCAAAGAGACTCTTTGGAACCAAATATTCAAAAGTCACAAATTTTCAGCTAAAAACAGCAATGCCAACTCAAATTTCTTGATTTGGATAAGAGAACATGGTTTAAAGTGTTTTGATTTTAAGTTTTTAACTGAAAATGCAAGATATATTTTGAAAGCACCACCTAGACCATCTCTGTCTTCCGGAGACATTCTGCATTGTCATCCAATCAAGAAATGATTAGGTAGCATACTCCTGAAAACTCTGGTTCAGTCTTTTTACACACTTGTAGGATTTTCTGTTCATGCACAAGAGCTGCACAGCTGTGAATTTTAAGTTGAAACACCCAATTATGCTGACTTTCCATAAACTATTTTCTAGTCTATTGTCTTCTGATAGAAGGAATCAAACCAGATATCCTTTCTGGACAAAAGCCTGACCAGAACCAGATCAGCTGACATAATTCACAGGTTTCCAGTGTACACTGGGTCTCCTAAACACCAGTTTCACTAACAACTTGGCATGCATTCAGTGGTGGCATCATATGAAGGGACAGAGACTCATAGGAAAATTTTTGTGCTAGATTCTGTTTCCTGAAACTGCTTTGCTTTAAGGGATCAGTGCACAGGCTTCCTGGAGTTTCCTTTAATTGTTTGTGGAGATCTGTGTTGCAGCTACTGAACAAAATCACTGTGAAACAGATAATTTTAGTGGGCTTTGATTTATTTTGGCATTTTATTTTATAATTTATGTGTGCAACTGACCAATTATATTTAACTCTGTTGTGACTAGTCTGTGGGTAGTGACTTCCTAGGCCAAATGTGACAAGCCGTCACCACAAACAATTACCATTCAAAATTCTTTGGCAGATCAGTAACAGTTTTACTTCTGATACTATGATTGTAGGCATTATATCTGCACTGCAGTCATGGGTGAGTTCTGTTTTGTGCGTAGTTAGGAGTTAAATTTATTGAGCTGTCAATGTTGTAATCTAAATGTGCAATATTAATGTCAGCTCTATTAGGTGGCACTGAGGTTTAGAAAGAGCTATAATTTTTGGAAAATCCTAATTTGCATAGTCAATATGCCATCAGAACATCTAGAAGACAAAACTACAGGAGATATTACTACTGCATCCTTCTTCAATGTGTTTGGAAAGCAGCTTGCAACAATCATACTAAGCAATACAGTGAAATCTTTCCTCTTATTTGCTTAATCCCACTCTTGGTGCAATGGTCCTTTGGGTCTTGTGCACAGGGACCAAAATCCATGCTAAATAGCAGTGTAGAAGTGAAATAAATGATGAGGATTTGTATTTAGCCAGACGTAGGGAGGAATAGAATACAAAGGTTTATGGAACTAATATCCACACATCTTCTCAGCTGACCATTTCTTTACTCTTCTGCCAAGGCTCTAAACTGCTGACATACAGGTGGCTGTTTTATTTATTTACTTATGGGTTTAAATTTTAGAGATTATGCTTCACAAAATCATTTTACAACTTTTTTCAGCTGGCCTCTCATTGCAATATTGGTACAATAAGTGTCATCCATCTTTAAAAATGCTTAAAAAGATAAAAAAGCAAAAAACAAAACAAATACAAAACAAAAAAAAAAAAAAAGCAAAAAACAAAAAACCAAAAAGAGGTAAAGGTTTCACCT
Source organism: Certhia americana (assembly GCA_018697195.1). Taxonomy (NCBI): domain Eukaryota; kingdom Metazoa; phylum Chordata; class Aves; order Passeriformes; family Certhiidae; genus Certhia; species Certhia americana. The sequence continues at coordinate 43,900,683 of CM031861.1, forward strand.
CTTCAAAGAGCAGATGATTTCTAACTCATAATATCATATCCCACTAATTGTACTTCAATTGTTTTGAGAGGGTTTGGCCAGCATTCTAAACAGTGATAACCTACCTTTACTAGCATCGAGCAGGCCAGATGTAAAATGAAGTACCCACTAGAGACTACTGCCCTAATCTTTTTTCCCCTTGGATGATTCGCTATTAAAGCATTTAAGAATGGTTCTTGTCACCATAACTCACTGGCTTACTCTCAAGGACCTGTCATCATCCCAGAGTTTCCAGCCAACTTTCCCCGTGAAAGAGAAAAATAGACGGAAATACCTGATTGAAGTTTGAGTTCAGTCTGAAAGAGACGACATAAATATTATTTTTGTTTGGTTTTAAGAATTGCCTACTTAGAGAAAAGAATATGCATCATACTTTTAACTCTTGTGAATGTGAAAAAAAATTATGTTCAAAGCAAAATATGATTAACATGGTCCTGTGTCTACTACATACAAAGAAAATATTGCCATCATTTCTCATTGACCACCACTGGTTTAAAGATAAATTCTGCCAACTTGACTAACAAGGAATGCACCCCTACGAAAAGTCAAACAAGTTTTATATAAGCTACTAAGACAGAGCAGGTAGGTAACTATAAACTCAATATTACTGTTCATTACAGGATCCAAAGAAGTGCTCCATGTTTCTATCATGGGACAATGCCTACTTGGATAATTATTTCTAGGGAGCATAATAGAGCATGCTGCAAAGATCCCTGATGTCACCCTTTGTGTACATGATTGGAAACACATTTCTGCTAGTAATTTATATCTCTCTCTAAAAGCAAATGTTTTTTCAACAGTCTTTCAACAAGAATACACTTTCTCTGATTCTTTTGTGTATATAGAGTGAGGTGTAAAGGTTATTAAGTCTGCATGTTTGGGTTAGTTCTCCAGCATATTATATTACTGATATATAAAAACCACCTCTGCCTGATTAAAGAGTGGGAGAAATGGTGAATATCATACTGGCAAAGACAATACATAGAAGACTAAAGAAAGAAAATATATACATACTTATTCAGATGAGAAATGAACAGACAAATCCAGACAGTAGATATAAAAATTGAAAATATTTAAACTAAAAAAAATCTATTCAAAATTGATTACATAAATTGCTGGCAAACTGTGATGCTCATAATTTAATATTAAAATGTTTAAGTAGGAAATACATTTGTTGTATGCTATTAGCTAATTCAGAAGCAGAAAAAGAGGATAAATTTAAAATATTTAGTAAAAGTGGGTTACTAATCTGTTGTGTTTTTTCTAATGCTTTTGCAAGCATATCCAGTTCTGCTTTGTGATAGAGAGAAATCTTGCTCTGACAGGCTCAAATATAAAACTATCAGGACTTTCCTTCATTATTATTGATGGTACTGAGTACTTTAAATTTTGCCTGTTAATGTGGACTTACTCTGTGTTTTATTTATTTTTTTAACTTCATGGTGTCATTACAGTGTAAAGGCTTAAGGAGACGAAAGTTAACATTTGCAGAAAAAAGTTTTTTGATTGTGGGTTGTTTTGGTGGATAAAATAATAAAGGTTGAAAAAAGTGGACAAACTTAGTGATCAATATCTTCCTGAAAACATATTTAATCAGAAATACTGTTCATTTTCTCTCCTTGTAAGCCTTTATTCTTTTGGTTTTAAGTTCTTGTGGAACTTAAAACCAAATACCAAGAATGTAGAGGACCAGCCTTTTCAAACAGTTTTGCAAATCAGTAAGAGGTCTGAAGTGCATCAGTTGTGACAGTGTTTTGATTCTTCGTCTTTGCTAATTCATGAAAGTTTGTATATGTGTGTATATATATATATATACATGCACATATACATATACACACACACACACATATATATACATATATATATATGTGTGTGTGTTATAAAGACTTGTTATTCTCTACCGTAGATCCAGATACGAAAATCTTTTGATCAAGAACTGAAGAATATAGGAATTTCCAGTAGCAACAGGAGCAATTCCCTCTGTGCTGAAGACTTGTTTTTTCATTAAAATGTATCTCCTTCATACTCAGCATCAAGAACATTCAAAAAAGACAAAATTTACGTCACTAGAAAATAGTGTGAAGCAGAATTTAAGTAGAAGAAGTCTATTTGAGAACAAAAGAAAACAAGATGTTAAAAACTAATTTTCAATTTGTGACATGCAGTTAAAGTCTATGCTTTTACTTGGTCCATGGTATTTGGAGTTGACTTCCTTGGACTTAAGGCATCTGGGTTGTTATGTAGACATAATGATTGCTAAAAGAATCCTAACCTTTATGTCTAATTTCTCAGTTATGTCATTTGAGGTTTAGACAGTGATAATATTATTCATCACAGGTATTGAAAATGATTGAACTATTTCCTAGGAAGTCTTGAGAACCAAATGCCAAAGCTTGAGGGCAGGGGAGAGTTGTTTGCAAATCGCAGGGATGCAGCATCAAGCTAATGAGCAATGGATTAACCATTTTAGTGGGCAGTACACCAGAGAGGGCAAGAAGTACAGGAGAAAGCAAAAGTCATTTCATGCTAAGTACTAAACTAATGAAAGTTGTCATATAATTTCTGAGAGGGATGGGGTTGGTTTCTGCTTTGCAGCTGCATGTAGTTAAATCTATTGTGTGCTATTGTACCTTACTCATGTAAGTGGAAATAAACAAATAAATTTACAAATTCATTTTAAGACTCATTTCATAGAGTTCTTTTTTCCCTAAGCTAAAGAAGTCTTATATTCCATTTATCTCCTGTCATTACTGATTACTTCAGCACTTTGGACAACATTTAAAACCAAGCATTTCATAAAATAGAAGTGTCATTAACACTTATGAGGGAGTGAAAAAACCTCCACCTATAATTAAAAAAAAAAAAAAAGGTAAATAGGTAAACAATGCAGATACAATTATTTTACCCTGAGAAAATTCAACCAAGTAGAGAGAACTAATTGCTTTGAAATTATTCTTTTTAAATATGCATGCCAGATATTCCCTACAATTCTGAATTACACTTCCTATTATTTTTTTTTTTTGTGTTAGTGCAGCCCTGAAAAAAAAACCCTATTTCAATTTTCCATGCTATATTCAAGTTTCACATTGAAAACAAATGTGAACCCCCTTTAGAATAACAGCCTTATGCTACTTTTTCCATAAGCATTTTTTTCCCTTTCCCCTTTTAAGTCTGTAATTCTTTCTGTCTGATTTTATTAAGTGTGTGAAAAGGGAGGCAGACTGCCCAGGTCTTGGAAATTAAAGTTCCCTAAGTAGCTCAGGTGGTTGCATGAAATCCGGAAGCGTTGCAGCTAAGAAAGAAACAGCATATGACAAGATGATCCCACATATAGAAAGAAATGGAGGGCATCCCCATTTAGTGTTACCACTGCACACTGGATTCTGAAGTTTGTTTGTCATAATGATAAAATGATAATCTGAAAAGCTGCACATTCTGTTTTGTATGCTGTGGAGAAAGAAAAAGTCACACAATCCTTTTTTTGGTAGGCAACCAAACTCAGAGCCTCAGCCTTTCTGTTCAGTGTAAATTGTTGAAAGGTAAGTGATTCTGGTTTTTCTTATTTTCCTTTATTTTATTTTATTTTTATTTTATTATTTTATACTTTTTAATTTTATTTTATCTTACTATCATTCTTAACATTTTTTTTTATCTTAAATGATTCATACATTCTAGTAATGTTCACAGAAATGAAAAATTAAAAAGTTGTCTTTTTTGTAAAATGAGAACACCAATATGCAACAGTTCAATAAATAAATAAAACCAATAACATGTCCAAAAAATGAACAAGCCTCAGATAAAAATAAGTTTCTCTCTGGGTTCTAAAAGTAATATTAAATCTTTCTCTCCATGTGTTTCCCCACGTCCAGCCAGAATATATTTTAATTTTCAGATTGAGTCATTCTGGCCTGAGACTGCCTCATTTGAATTGCAACCTTCTGTAGACACTTATTTACTTTTTTCACCATTCGGTTTGATAAATGAAAGTGATTCAAATAATTCAGTTTCAAATTATCTAAAACTTAGTCTGATGATTTACTTGACCTCACAGTGTCCTCTAAAGTGCCTTATGTCATTTGTTTTCAGTTATTGCACTTGAACATACATACAAGCACATGAGATTGATTCAAAATCACCAAACACAGCAGAGATAGACTTGCATTTTTGATGGCCTGTGATCAGGGCCACAGGCCTGTTTGTGCTGGGAGTCCACAAAGGCTCATATCTTTATGGGGATGAATTTCTTTCTCATTTAATTGAAAATGGATACTGATGCACCATGATTATGATACCAAGTTCACAGCATGATCTGGACTGTTGCATATGTCTCTTTGTGTGTCTATGTCTGTGTGTGTATATGTATATATATGTATGTATATATATATATATATATATATATATATATATATATAAAAATATATATAAAAACCCCAGACATAATAATGAAAATTGACCATTTTCTCAATGCATACTTCTGGGTTACTCTGATTATTTCTATCTTTTTTTATCTGCTTTAATGGCTGGGCAATTTATATATCCATCCCTAGTTTATAATCTCAAATTTCTCATACTGCATTTCATTGTCATCAACTTTTAAATATCAAATTATAATTTTTTATGGGCTCCACCACTGAATTACAGAGCTTTCACATATTTAATTATAATTTCTTTCACATATTCAGCTAATGAAACTTATGAATGGTACTGAGAAATAAGATAATGGCAAAATAAAATAGTAATGCAACTATTTCAAATGACATTGTTCATCCCACTAGAGCTTAAATAGTTGAGACATTTCTTGTTCAAAGAGGCTAAAGTGAATTAGAAGAATATTGACAACTTCCCCCTCACAATCTCCTTTTTCGATTAAAATAAAGGTTAGCACCATCAGCTAACTTTCTCTTTTTATCTAGGTGGACACATTCTAAGGAAGAGAGCACATCATCTTCACGTAATCTAAATTTACAATATATGACAATGAAGATGTGTTAGATTCTTAGAATTACAGGAAATTGTTCTTGTAACAACAAGTAATTAATCCTTTGGTTTCCATTTCAGTCTCTTACAGAAACAGAATTAAGTTTTATACATAATCATAAGAACAGCTGCAAAATTGCCCCAAAGCTTCTCTGAAGTGCCATTATGAAAACTTCCCTACAAAGTAGTGTCTGATTCCAATATGAAAGAAACATCACCAAAACTTTAATGATATGGTTTAAAGACAAGTTTTCTACAGTAAGGAGTGAATGGGACCCAATGTGTTTGTTCTTATGCATTATGTATTGTTCCATAAGGCTTATGCATAATGCATAAAGACATACCTATTCATATAGATACGTATTAGTTTGAGTCAAGTGAAAAACAATAAAACTGTAAACACAGATGTTTTTCAAAAAACTTATCCAGATGCACTAACAAAAATTGTTTAAAAAGAAAGTAGAGAACAAATATTTAGTGATAAATACATCTTCACAAGACTTAGGGAGTCCACAGATCATGAATTTTTGAGGCACTTTACAAAGGGAAAACTTAATGGCTAGATGTTTAGGAATCAAATGAAAAATTCATTAACTAATGATGAGACTAACAACAACAACAACCATAAAATCAGTTTCTATATTAAAATAAGACTAGGGACTTCATCAAGATTTCTAAAGATTTTTTAATAAAAGCTGCTGAAACATGAAAGTCACAAGTGGAATTGAACAACCCACCTCTGGCAGGATTGCTATAACTTTGATTGAATTTGTAATTACTTTTGTCTGAATCCAAATATTTATGTTATAGAAATGTAAAATCACTTCATTGTGACATTTACGCAACAAACTGTATTGGTGTTTTTGAGACACTATGTTTTTAAAGTCTTGTCAAGACAGACAGGGACAAACAAAAGAAATATTCACGTACCAGCTGGAGGAATGAGCCCTTTTCCTGCCTGAAAATCCATTCAAGACATGAGAGGGGCAGACTCAAATCTCCCCTTTGCTTCAGAGGTCAATTTCTCTTTATTAAGATGATCATTAATTTGGGATTAAATATTCCAGAACTGATAGTTGACAATATCTTCTGATATTACTTTTTTTCTTTTTTTTCAGGGAATGCACAAAATTTTTTGGAGAAAAAGCGAAAGTGTGAGCAGCTTCATGACATAATAGCTGACATCTTTTCCTTGATGTCCATTTACTTTCTTTTAAATTTGTTAGATTCCAATAATTACTTTTTTTCCAACAGCATGTAGAGATATCAAGAAGTTGAGTGATTTGTGCAAGAAGAAAGCAAACTAGTAATAAACTAATGACAATCAATCTCATTCCTACGCATTAAGCAACGTCCATGGTTTAATTTCTTTGGAGTGGCTTGTTAACAGTTACATTCCAGTTGGGCTAGAAAGGTTAACATATTTTTTACACAAAACTGATGGCTATGAAATTACATACTATTAACAGAATCTGATGAAATCCAAATTTTTGAAGACTTTTGAGTTTACCAGAATTCTTTACATTATCATGGATCCCAACAGTGATGTTTTCAGTATTTTTCAAATATCTCATTCATGGAAATTAAATTTACACAAGATCCCAGAATGTAATCAGACTGTAAAAGTTCTTAGTTTGTTTTTGAAACTTTCACAATGCAGAAACCCCAAATTGTAGTTATAAGAACAGCCAAATTTCTTAGACAAATACTAAAGAAAAACCTCATGCACATTAACCCAAAGGACTTATTACAGAAAGACATAAAACAAATGAATTTTTTTTTTCCTTCACAAAAATGAAGATGCTATTTACTATAAAGAAGACTTTGAGTCAGGCTTTAAAAACATTTGATGTTTGCCATTATGTCCTGCAGCAATTTAAAAAAAAAAGTCTTACCAGTTCAGAAAAAAAAAAAAAAATGTGACTATTAAACCTTAAGACTGAGATTTACTGAAATAAACCACTGCCACTTTTAAATTGGTTTTAAATTGGGTCAGCGATTAACATTGGCCAAATTTAACATTGACTGGATATTTTCTCACTGACTTTAAAGTGACTATTATCACTCACATATGGGCTTGGACATTCCATTAAGTTAACAGTTAAATGGATGGATAATAAAAAAAAAAAAAAAAAACAAAAAACAAAACAAAACAAAACAAAAAAAAAACCCTAAACACAGAAAAATAAGCAAAAGTCACACTTATATGCAGCAAATCCCATGAATGTATGACTATTTAGTAGGTGAAGACTCAGATCTTCAGTAAAAAAATCTTACAGAGCTCATTAAATATATAAGAGAGAAAACAGACGATGGCTTCCCTCAAAACCTTGTTAGAACAGGTCAACTCACTCTCCTGAACAAGTCAAGAAAATAGTCACCAGCTGAGTAAAGCTGAAGGCTGACATAATGATGGATGGCCAGATGGTTTTACCACTAAACGAATTACTTGTACCCAAACAGTAGAACTAAGTTCTCAAGCATAAATATATTGACCCAGCCTTCAAGACAAAAAAGAAGTTTAAATTTTAGGCCTTCACAATTACTTTTATTTCTTATACTCTCAGTGATTCTCTCTACTGAGGAATAGAGAATGGGAATAAAAATGAGACCCATGCAAGTTCTTTTGCAAACGTTTTTTTCCTTTCCCGCCCCTAAATATATTATTTATATTTTTTCTTAAATTCAAAGTTTTCATAACAGGTCACGTTCAAGTATCTATCAACTTTTGAAAAATGTAGTTTTGAAGTCAATATCTTTTCTTCTCAACCATTTTGGAGAGAAAGTTTTTCATTGAATCTATGGAGTTTAGATTATTATATAGCATAATATTCCATTTATGGGGAAGAGATAACTTGAAGGTGATTATTTTGGTAGTTCCAGAGTGTGTTTTTACTTCTATCACTCCCATCTTAATAAGTTTTGAAACTTTGACTCGGTCTTCAATGGTACCTAAAGGGTTCCAATGTCATAGATATTCTGTTCCTTTTCTTACAAAAATATTAAGATAGATACAAAAGATGAACTCTATTATTTGAGAAAAATGTAATCTATGTTCTCAAGTTCTGCTTGGAACTTTGGATCAACAAAAGCAACAACAGTATGCCCTACCTCTTTCCCAGATGAGGATCTGATGATACAGAAAATAGTTTTGGGATTTGCAGGCAGATTTAATGGACCTTTGACAGAAAGAATCAGAGGAATTACAGTAGAATAGTTAAGGGCAAAATAAAAAGTCAGGTTGACTGTTGAAGTTATGTTGAGAGACATAGATGCCTAGAAAATAAGATTTAATTTATTCCTCTGCCCCTGGCACATTTTGCTCTTAATTTTATTTTTCAAAATTAAAAAAAAGAAATAACAGATAAGCTAAAGAATTTCTTACAAACCTTTTTTTTTTTTGTCTTCTTTCTGACAATTAACCTGACTCTGAAACAAAATCAAGATTTTGATACCCAAAATTGAAATAAATTTGCAGTTTAAAAAAGGTCAACCTTATGTTTTTTTCTCACCTTCTTCTTTTTCTTATAAAAATTCTTTTCCTAATCTAACTGATTCTAGTTATTTGGACAGAATTCAGTCTGACCTTACATGAATGAGACTCTAGAACTTTACCCATATAAAACACTGTAAGGTGTCACCTTTAAAGAAAAACTTACTAAAATGAGTAACAATAGGCCTTAAGTGTTAAATACATGCATATGTTCATATGGCATAAGCATGCATACAACCGACAGAAGAATGCTTTAGGAAAAATTAATTGAATCATTTTTCATGGTTATATAACTGTGTCTACATTATGGGGAAATGTGAACTTTTCTTCTATTGTCTTGAATATATTTGTCATTGGAAGTTTTGCCAAGGCTCATAAGGAAAGTCAAACAGAATCCTCTCATTTTACTGTATCAGATCAAAATATCTTTTTTCTTTCAGGCTCCTTGATCTCCTGATCTCTTTCTTCTCTCAGTCAACTAACATTCCATGTTACTTACTGATAGTTTTCACCAACAGATTCTTTCTTCCTAATACTTCTTATCTGCTTGACTTCATCTTGCTAGCAGTCTTTTTGACACACTGGAGAGAGATAGAAACTCTGGCTCACCTTTATCTCAAAGGCTTCACTTAGAGCCATCATTAATATATATTCACAGAACAATGGAAATAAAGTGAATCAAGGACTTCTGAGAAGAGGAATTGTCAGCCAGAAGAGGATAAAGAGACCAGAAAAAATTGGGTTTTGGAACTTCTGTTGGTTTGGTTTTGTTGTTGTCCTCTAAAAAATACGCCTCTGGGAGCCCTGAATGAGATAAATGTTCATTAATTAGCATAGATGATGATTGCTTGCTTTAGTGAAAGGCAATTCTTTGCCATTAAGACAGGCTTTTGATTTTCCCTCCCTAAAGCTACGGCACGGAATTTGGATTCATCAGTTGTAACTTGTGATGAAATGAAGAGCCTATTTTAAATGCTATAAAGTACAAAGAAGAAAAGCTTGTGGTACTTTCAAAATCTGCTGAATATGTGCATTTTTTATTTTATTTTATGGGACACAAGGGGAGAGAGTAATTATGATTGTAAGTATCAAATATATGGCACCTTATCTGCAACAACAGCTCAACCACACAGATTTATAGGTGGTTCTCAGATCATCCTGAGACCCAGAATAGCTCTTTGTACTGTTAGGACCTTGAGATGTTGAAGGTTAATTCTCCAAAGTGAGGTAAAACTTATGGAAAAAAAAAAAAAAAGGTATTTTTTCCTTGTTAAGAGTGCTTTAAAAAGCAGCCTCAAAACAATATTTAAATATACTAGCCTGAACAATATTGAATTTTCTCGAAATATTTTCTGCAATGTACTTAATATATAGATATACTCAGCTGAGCTTAGAACAGCATATGGATTTTAATTATAGCAACCTGAAGCTACTGTTTATACTATGCACAAAAGGGTTTTTGTCTTCATTCCTGAACACATTCTGGCCTGAAAATCATTCTTAGAGTTATCTTCACATGTCTTAAATTACTGTGGAGGAGTTGAATGCACTCAGCAAGATGTAGAAGTCATATCCACTGCCCATGTTTTTAGTATGATACATATATTAAATCACATTAGTTTAGAAGCCAGAAGATACCTCTGATAGGTTTCTGCTAATGCAAGCTTGATTCCATGCCCATGTTTTTCTCCAGTGAAGCAGTAAGCCACTGAACTTTGCTTGAACTTAGATTCTCAGAACTGTGCAGTACATATTTGATGCAACTCATCCTGTCCATATTCCATTTCTTTTTTTATTCATTAAAAAAAAAAAGATCACTTACTACCCTTACTTACCTTCTCAGCTGAGCAAGGAGGACTGTTAAGACTGGTTCTGTTGTTTGCTCAAAAATTTGAACTCTATTAAGAGATGTTCCAGGAAAAACAATCTCACAAAATGCTACTCCACCCCTTAATATTTTTTCCACAAACTCTGAAAACCAAGAAGACAATGGTTTTGTCTGAAATGGTAATTTTATATTAAGGTCAATAATCATGTCATTTCAATATCAAGATTCATGACATTGGCAAGTGCTAAAAAAAATAGGATGTTATTTTCTTAAGTGTGTTAAATTTTATCACAACTTCTTTATTTTAAAATTAGAATTTATTTCTTTAGATTTTTTTCCCCCAAAAGTCTGGCTTTTGTTCTGCAGAAATTAAAAAACCCAAACAAACAAGACAGTTGTACTAATAAGTAGCAATCTTATTCTGGAGTTAACCAGTGAACTCATGTTTTCGTAGACTGTGCTGCATGATGGACACAACAGACTTATTATGCATGTTCAAATACCGTTACCTTCTTTCAAGAATTATTAGTAGTTCAGCTCATTGAAAACAGGCTAAATATATTTTTCAGCTTTAATTTGTGTAATTTCTTCATCAGAAGACCATATGCTTGAGTTGAGTTGTTGATTTTCAAATGCTTGTTGTGTTTAGTTTTAGTGTTTATTTCAGTGAAATGGTCTCTAGAATAACTTTCTACTCAAACACAGGAAATAATGTAGTGAAATGACATCCTGGTTCACCTCAGAAAAAAAAAAAAAAGATGAAAGTACTTGGGCATTGGTCTTCATTATTGATCTTTATTTAAGAAACACAATTTCTTTACAGTTTGTATACTAAGGAATTCCAAAGTTCAAAACCAAATACAGTCTAGGGTCTCCTAGATGCTTTAAATTAGGCAGGCAATAAAATAATGTATTTAAAGAGGCGAATCCACAAAGGAAGATACTAAAAAATAAATGCCCTTGGTGCACTGACATTCAAGGAAAAGGAATGGAAGTGGGAAAGAAGCTATTTCAGAGCTGCCTCAAAGTCTCAAAGGCAGACATCTCTGCTGGAAAAATAAAGTGTGTCTTCTGAAGTAGAGCTGAATAAGGACTTAACAGGCATTTGCAGTTATTTATACTTGTTGCAAAATTATGCTTCCTATCATAATTAACAGGATAAGAAGCCAAGTTTTGCCCTCATGAGACAGAAGATTTTAGCAGAAAAACATTAGGTAGAAATATTTTTTCTACTCTACAAATACTGACTTGGCCTTCATGAGCTGGTTGTAGTTATATTGAGGTTTTCTGACAAAGCTAAAAATGATCTGTGTTAATATCTTTTTTTATAGCTTTGTAAGTCAAATTTGAACACAACATAAAATAATTCTTTTTCTTCCTGCCTTATTTGCAGGCCTCTCAATTGTATCTGAAAATATATTAATATAAAATTACTTCAATTTTCATGTCCTTTTCACTGTACTTTCAGGTGAATTGGGTTATTTTGTTGGGGTTTTTTTTATTTGAAATATATGACTTAGTCTGACAAATAGGAACTACTAATCTTATTTGTTAGCAAATTGATCAACAGTAGAGTGTAATAAAAAGTAATTAGCTACTTAATATTGGTAGTATAATTTTAATTCAAATAAATTAAGTTCACCATTATTTTAATTCAAACAATCCCCTAGAATGCTTATTTTTGTCATATTTGTACAATCTACAGTGAAAAAAGTAAGTATTCTAAGTCATACACAAAATTTAAGGATGTGTGCAAGCCTTCAGTAAATACTTTTAGATTTTGAATGGAAGAAGATATTTTTTTAGGTGGGGATTTTCTGTTTTTTAATCCTGATTCAGTATGGCACAGAATATTTTCTAGAAGTCTTTTAAATACCATTAATTTTGGAACTGCCATTAGTTGTTATGCTGATCAAATAGGAAGAGATTTGACCTAAAGGCAAGATGTGACAAAAAATACAGTACCATTTCATTGTAGTGAAGACAATACCTGTAGCTGCTATAGCGTTTTTAAGGAAATGTCATGTACAACTCCTGCCAATTGGAAAAAAAATCCTAGTTGTGTTTGGAAAAAAAAAACCCAAACTAAAACTTCAACGACAACACTTTTTGTGGAGTCAGATATTCCCATAAATATTTTCATTGTTGATTTTTATGCATAATATTAGTTATAAAGATAATGCCATGAGATAATAGGTGTTACCTCGGTATTGGAGGTATGTTGGTAGTTGTCACCATATGTAGCACATGACAATTCACTTTTTAAAATAAAAAAATAAAAAAGGTGTTATTTTCTTTTATTTTCATTTGTTTGATCCTGTCCTTCTGATAAATTCTTAGGTTTTGATTTTTGCATTTCACCTAATACAGGTAAGCTGTTTTTAGCAGCTCTTGTTGGTGGATGGTTTTAAGGCCTTTACATTCGGTTGCTCTATAACTTTTGTAGTGAATGGTGAAATGGCACATATCTGTTTATATAAAGTTGATCTGGAAGACACTGGAGAACTGGTAGCTTATCTTCACCCAGAGCAGCTTAAGGTATGTTAGCAATTTTGACCAGAATAATCACAAGACTTTGGTAAGGCTTTCACATGTATGGACTAATATGCATTGGTAAGGTAGAGAATGTGCTGCACATCAGTTATGCAGGAAACAAAACTAAATTGAAGTGAAGCTTCATCATCATTGTAAACCACTGAATCATTTGATTTCTCTTTCTAAATTCCCAAAAATCACATTTTAGCAAGGGAAAAGAAATTGTGAAATTTGAATAGAAGAAATTTTGGATATATCTTTGTATACAACCTCTTCTTCAGATGTGTCCTTTCAGGAATTAATTACCCTACAGGTAATCAACAACTTGTATCCATTACTCAGACCTGCTTTGCTCACAGAAACAAATGATCCCAAAATGAATGTGAAATTTATTGAACATGAGAAAACAAAGCTGTGGCAAAGATTGCTGAATGTTGAATAAGGGATTGGTCCTTTCATTAAAACAGGACATATTATGTTCCAGGTGAAAGAAGTATGTCATTTCTCAAAACAATAATTTGCTGTTTTGAGAAAAAAAAACAAGGTATGTCTTGACCACTGGGTGCCACTATTTTTGCATTTGATACTTTTATTTTGTGGAAATATTTTTAGAAAATTACACTCTTTTGGAACACAGCATACAGTTTGAGTTGGAAAAATAATACATGAAAATAAACACAATCTGTCCATTGTCTCTGTGGAATGTGGAAGATGTTAAGTATTTTCAGAGGCTTGAAATAATACAACAATCAGCTCTTCACCACTTATTGATTAGCTTTAAAGTATTGTCACAGAAATTAATATAATTCCTTTCACCCAATTTTTTAGGCACTCAAACTGTGTAGTTTATAATTTCTTTGTTATCATACTAACCTGATGTGAACCTATGAAACATTGTCTCATATTCATTGCTTTTTGCCATACACGATGTGCTGCAAAAATCAATGAAAGATACATACTTGTATTCATTGCTTGTGACTTTTAAATCCAGTGTAAAACAATCCAGTCAAAGATGGAAAAATCCATTAAAATCATAATCAGTCTGAAGAGATGAAAAAAACAATGTTGGAGATTTTAAAAAGTATAGGTAAAATCAGTATTTGCCTCCCATCATGTCTTTAACAGGGAGGAAATAAATTTTATAATCTTTCCAAACAGTATTCATTTCTTTGTCTGTATATAAAAATCTAGGTAGGTCTCTACAACTTAATGCAGAGATCCATAGATTTTAAGGTCAAAAAGAGCTACCCTGATTATCTTAACTGACCCACAAAATAACTTAAGGTTTTAAATTTCACGTTTTATTCCTGCAGTGGGGTAATTAGTCTTTCCTGCTATGTAAGCGAATGTTATTGAACCAAATGTGAATTGCTTGCTTTGTCCTTGGAAAGACCCTCTAGAAGAGCTTCTACTATCCTGCCATAAACCAATTCAATTTATTAAATTCGTCTGAGTTTCTTGCTTCCTCACAGTGAGATTGCTTCAGTCCTTTAGGTTTCTGCCACAGAATATGAGCAAAAAGATTACCTATATCCCTGAGGAGAAAGAAAGCCCATGCAAAGCTGAAGTTATCTGATTCCATCTATCCTGTTTCCTTCAGACTATCAGCTCAGCATAGCAGAACTCTGAATCAGACCTCCAGTGTTAGGATTTGTCTACATCCATGTCTTGCCACAGTTCAGTGATATTGGTTTATAAAAAGTACATTTTCTATTACCAGATTGCTACTTCCAGAATTTTTAGAACTCTGTAATTCCATACATGCATTATACATGCTTTCAGTCAAATATACGCATAGTTAGGTATGCATTGCCCAAATGTTTTTTTATTGTTTTTAAATAGTTTAAAAGCCCTAAAATTTAAATATATCGAAGAGGGAACAGGAAGCCCTTGTTATTGCTTTTTATCCTTCTGTTTTAAGATGACTAGTTAGGCAATTTTGCATAAGCTTGACATTTTCTCTAACAAAACCAAAAATCTTGGACTCCTAGACCATAGTGTTTATGAAGATTGTTGATCTGACATATTGGACTTGGTAATTACAAAAGTTTAAATTTTTTCCTAAAGATTTTAAATTTGGCATTTCTGGGACTACCTTTGAATGCAAAAATGCAATTTCTAGTGCCATGTCTTAGTAAGCTGCTTGTGCATAGGTATAATTTCAAACACATGAAAGGTATTCATGAAGTCCATGTTTATGCAGTTTATGTACATCAAATTACATCTCTGCCACAATGCCTTGCAGTGCCAAAACTGAAGTATTGATATTTGGGCACGGGACAAGCAGGTAAAGTCTGATACAGACATTTGACAAGCAACTAATGTAATAGGATCTTGTGTTTATTTGTATAAAATATATAAAAGCAAGTACAGCCTCTGCTCAGTACACAGACACAGGGAATCTCCTATATCTGCTGGCATGGGAAATCCTGGCAGGATTTCCCAGCAGAAGTTTCTCAAGCAGGTCTCTTTAAAGCCGAACACTCATGCCATTACCTAACTTGGTCCTGAACTTAAGCAGCCAAACCCCCAGCATGCACTTAGAAGTAATTTTTGACTTTTTTTTTTTTTTAAATAGAACCAATGCCCTGAACATGTTTTGTTTTGGTTTGGTTTGGTTTTTTTTTTGATGGTTAGTTGTATTTCAGGCAGATAGGTGAGGAAATATCATAGCTACATCCCATTAAATAAGAGCAAATTAAATGAAAATAAGAAACATGACATCCTGACTTAGGAGCCATCCCTTTCTATTCTTTTTATCTATAGTCCTCATCTTTATTCTGTAGCTGGACCAGCTGACATATTCACCCAGTCGGACCAGGACGAATCTGTTCAAGTGCTACACTTGTGCTTCACAACTTAAATTTGCTGGTATTGAGACCACGAAATCATCTATATTTGATGCTGTTTTTAATGCACACCACCTGAATACTGCAGAATGTATGAGTGGCACCATATTGACGTCTGTTTCAATTTTAGCTATTCATTTTATCAGCAATTCATGCAAAGATTTAAAGTCACAAAGATGTAGAAATGAATAACCTGCTGCAAAAGCAAAAGACTATTACTTCTTTTGTTAACTTGGAACACCAGTAGCTAAACAATAATTTTTCTTCATCTGGCACATAAACTCTTTCACCCTGGAAAAATCCAGGTAGACCAATACCAAATCACTTTGAAATGGAAACTATTGGCTGAGGAAAATTAAGCTCTCAGATTATTGTAATTTCTCCACTAACAGTTTATCACAGTTGAAAAAAAGGGTAAACTAATGATCTCATCACCAGTCCATCAGATTTGCCCCTTTAGCAGTTGGGCAAATGAAATCATGCTAGTAAATACTTTGATTATAGTGAAAACTCAAGGCAATAAAATAATGTCTAAACTCAGAGGTATTTCTCTCATGAAATAGTAGTACCATTTTTTTGCATTATGTGATTTATTCTGTTTAAGGTTGCTAAAATATTATGGAAAAAAATTTTTTAAAAAATAATAAGTCAGGTGGATAATTTGATCACAACTTTCTATTTATGAATAAAATCCAGTTATAAAATTTCCTCATATATTGCTTATAGTCAGTTATGGATATTATTTCCTATTACCATATGAATTTTGGATTGTGCAACATAAAATAATCCCCAAAACTTTAAAAATCTGCAATTAATAAAGTTAAGCTTAGTCCTTCAAAAGTACTGGAAGTGAGGATGACTCTTGCTTTTCAAAAAATCTTCAGTACACTGTTTTGTGTTTTATTTTTAATTTCTTCACTTTTCTTTGCTTGCATATTTGTCAGGAACGGTGATAAAATTGCCCAAAATAAAACAGGATCTCCTGTTGCATTTCCTGCTAATAAAGACTTAGTGATATTAAGAAACATTCTTTAATTTGACAGTCCAGGCTGAAGTATAAACAAAATTTTGAGTAAATTAGGGGTGAGTCAAAACCTGGGGTGCTTATCTATAGTTTCTACTAATAGATCCTATTAGTAATCCTAATTACTAACCTATCTTACACATCTAGTTATCCACAGAAACCCTGTGAGCTGGAGAACACATTGCTGTAAATTTGCTTGTTCAAATAGTCATAATGAACATTACTAATCTTCTAATCTGCCGTTCAAGGGCTTCTGATAAGCTCACAAGAGCCTGAAACACAGACAGTTGTCTGAAGTTGGAGTTATTACTGAAAATTTTTGCTGAATCTTTTTGAAGCAAAGCCCTTAAAAGTTCTGAAAAATGGAAAAGAAAATTTTTCTTCCATTTGGGAACAAATCCTGGGGTTGGTTAAGCAGGCATCTATTTTTAGCTTTGTATGTTCTCTGGAAACTCTGGTAAGAAATTTTAGTAACAATTTAGCTGAATAAAATAAATAAAAGTAAAGGAACATTACAAAGCTTGACATCTAATATTCTGAAAATTTTACTTTGTTCTTGTAGTTAGGGAAAGCTATATGGGCTGTAGAATTTGACTGCATGCATGCTACAGATAGTTATTTTTGGTATTTTATCTGGTCATATCATTTATTGTAAAGAGAAGATGACTTTCCACTGTTATTCAGTTGATTTCTATTAATTTGTTCCTTAACATAAACTTCCTTTTTAACCATTAGAAAGGAGTTGGATTTCTTTGTGCATCATTTCTTTCCCTACAAATGAGCATAATAAAATTTCTTTTCCTTATTTTACATATTTTTCTTTTCAAACTAGATAACATTTTGAACAGAGGAGCTTATCCACTTTATGAAAAGAGACATATTTTTCACTTTAAGCCTCTATTTTCAACAAGAACAGTAATAATCATCATCACCATCCAAGATCTATTATCTTGATCAGGAGTCAAACAGGAAAAATTTTTTAATCAATTTGTCTGTCTCCATAAGGATTTCTCCCTGAAATTGTTGTCTACAAAAGGTTTTAATTTTTTTTTCCAAGATTTTTCCTCTGACATTTTTCACCCTTATGAAAAGTAATCTGTTGGGAATCTTCCGCCTCTGTTTCCTCATGTTTTATTAAAAGACATGGTAGTTTCAGTAACCAGAGTCTCCTATGACTGCAGAGGGAAGAGATTATTCAGCTTTTAGGATATGATTAGTTGAGCAAACAATCATTCAGCCTGAAGTTTTACACAGCAATTCTTGCTTATTATAAACCCACTCCTTTTTTTTTTTTTTTTTTTTCTTTTAAATGATTTAATACTTTACACACAGGCTGCTGTGCTTGGGAGGGAGGAGGCATCTTGCAGAGGAAGGTGGGCATTTAAGGGCCTGGCACTGCACATCCCCCCCTCAGTGAAGAAGTGTTTGGCTTTGGGAAGGGTGTCAGAGTGTGAGAGATGTGCTTCCCAGAGGGCAGGAAAATGTCCCAGTCCTCATGGGGCAGTGGGACATAGCCTCCTTCTGCAGGGAAGGGGAAGGTGGGTCTGGTTACAGGCAGGGACTCTTTGGAGTGCCTGGAGTCTCCATGGCCAAGGAAACCATGGCAGCTTTTGATGATTTTCATATTGTATTTATAAAGCTTGCTTGTGTGCTCAATATTCACCTCTGATCCTTACTCTGGTGCTTATTCAATGTGTGCTTGCATTAACTGCTGCATGTAATGGAATGGGGTGATAAATGCAAGGGCCACGGTTTTTCACTTCCACATAGCACACAATGTTGTGCTGTGTTTTGCTTGGTGTATTACATTTTTCTTACTTGTAAGCTGTTTTTCTGGGATGCTGACTGTTCATGCCTGCATCAATCTAAAGTCATTCCTGAAGTGAGGTTCTGCAGGTGAATGTACATTTACGAAGGATGAAATATATTTAAACTTCAGCACAGCATTTCTTTTCCTATCAGAGTCAGTAAAGTCCTCTAGGAGAAAAAGAAATATAGAAAAGAAATCACAATTTTTGTGTGGCACTTTATTTCTTTTCTATATATGCTCTGGCTGTTCATAGTTCTGTTGTGTCAGGGAGGCTACAGAATAACAACAGTGATATACTTCTGAGGAAGTATTTTACTTCTTTTTGTTATTATTGTTATTTTTCTTTCCTCCTTGCTAGTTGTGTTAAAGTGAGCCATGCCTCATCTACTCTTTCAGATGCTCTTTCTGCTGCTGCAATGTGGGTGTAGTCCTGGTCTGTTGATGACAGTTTGCAGGGGCTTCCTGCTGCTTAGCCAATGGAAGAGACTTGTTAGCATAGCTGTTTCTCAGAGAAAGGCTGAGGATGATTTACAGCCCATGAAATATACTCTGAACAGACATATAATGCAAGAGAATTGTGGGTTTTGACAGATCTGATGCTGTGCCATTGAGGTAATGGGAAATTTTGTTACAGATTGAAGAGAGAAAGACTTTTTTTATGTGAAACAGAGAACTCATGATATAACTATTCTCAAAACTTCACATCTATCATCTTCAGTATATTTGTATTACTGTAAAGCAGTGTTCTCATTGCCATTCTTACTTTAATTCTTAAGCAACACTTTTCTTAGAAAAAGTACTCTTTTAAAACACTTATTTGGATTGAATCGGTAATCTATAGAAATGACACTAGAGGAGTCTGAATATATGTATTAAATTTATCAGTAAGAATAACTAGTGCAGTACTGTTGGGGGTTGGGGTGCTTCCCTATAGAATTTTTTTCCAAAAGTTGCTAAGAAGCTAAGTGCTGGGTGCTTTTCGGTGCTCATGGGTGCTTAAGAACAAACAAAGGAAAGCAGCTAAGACAGAGACAGGGAGGCACTGTCTTCACTTCGCCCTGGGCAGTTTTCTGCTCTCGGGATTACGGCCAGGAGCTGCTCATCTCGACGCAGCAAAGAGCTCTCACCATCCTTCACCTAAAACTCGGTCGGCCCATCGTCTCTTCGTGTGTCCCCCGGGATTTTTGGGAACCCGTTCCCTCCCTGCTCTGCCTAGAGCTCCTTCTCCCTGCCCTGCACCCACGGCTTCTTCAGTTTTGTTCAAAGTCTCCCCACGCTGAGTTTTCTGCAACCCGTGTCTAGCCAGGACATTTTCTACAGCTCCAACTACTACCGTGGAGCCTCAGATACATCTCGCCCCCAGACTGCTGCTGGTTCTGGTAGCTTGTGACGGTACTGAGGGGGGCAGAGTGCCAGAAGAAAACTGTAACTAGGTGGTTGTTTGTTTTTTTTTTTTTTTTATTTTCTTCTCTAGTTCTGTTTGTTGTCAATATTATAGTTATTATTGTTAATTTACCTTGTTAGACTAACTAGTAAAGAACTGTTATTCCTACCCTCCTATCGTTGCCTAAAACCCCCCCTTCAATTTTGGGATTATAACAAAATCCAAAAAAAGTTTCCTTTTTTATTTGGTTCCCTAGCAAACACCCCTGTCTTTCCAAACCAAGACAAGTACTTATTAAAATAGACTGAAATTTATAACTGTATTAACATTGTTTATACATCAAAGTTTATCCTGATACCTATATATGGATTAACAGAGATCCACTTAAGGCTGGGGAGTTGACTATATTTACATAATGTAGGTATCTACTTGCTTCTATGAATATCTGCCTTTGTATGCTTAAAATGTATCTCTTTTCATTAAAAAACCCACAAACTAAACCCCACCTTTTCAAAATAACATATTTTGAAAACTATATATCTAAATGAGGCACTTTGAGAAATAAGAGGTAAAAAATTTTCATTTCATTTGTTGTTTCTAGTAAATTGAATTGATTTGTTATTGTGGTATGTCTTAGCCTGAGGCTCTTTCTTTTTCTCTCAAGCCAGACCAATAGCATAAACATTAAAGGACCATTTATACAGTCACAGAGGGTCATGCAAAAATTAAATTAGTTGTGCTGTTAACAAATCCTTGCAACAGAAACTTTACTCCAGTACAATTAAGGATATTAATTAGGGAACTAGGTGTAGACATCTGTTTCCAAAGGAGAGATACATCTAATAGAGTGCTTCTTTCTCTCTTCATCATATGGTGCAAGAATTTCAGATACTGCTGCCTGCTTATTAGTTTGAAAGCTGATGATGAGACCTTAAGACTATTTTTAGTTGTGTTCTGTTGTGAGGTTGTATGAAATACAGAAGGAAAAATGGCTTAGTGTACTTGCATAATAACTAGAAGCAAAAAGAGGTTGAAAAAACAAGCTTCCCTGCAGATGTGAATCATTCACATTTCTTACTACTTTTGGTAAGATCTTTTATGCCTTTCTCTGAAAAGGATTGAAGATTTTTCCTGGGTGATTTACAGGAGCAGGATGCAGTTCTCCTAAAGGGTAACATAACAGAGGATGTGAGCATGTTAGCAAGCAGTGGAATTAATGGGAATTAATTAAAGAAACTAGATTTTCACAAAGAACTGGATACTTTTCTTTGTCCTTACGATAAAGAATGTGGAGAGGAAAACCTTGGCAAAACAGGAAGATATTATTCCAGAAAGTAGCATTTATTATCACTTTGTTTTGTGATATCAGTCATCTGATTATGTTCTTTGGCATGCAATACACTGAAAGGTAAAGGAGAGATGATCTGTTCTATAGACAGTTCTAACTCAGTTTGTGAGTTTGGCATGTGTTCCTCCCACCACTTCCTTCTGTGCTGAGTGCTGCCCAATTCATATGAGGTTTCCTATCTTCAGATCAATGAAATTAAGATGAGTGGCTTTGTGCATAAACACAGGTACTTTTGTTTGTTGACGCTTAAATATTTGTTTTCTATAGAACAAGTAAAAACCAGAAGTCAAAGAGGGGAAATAGGGAATCAAAATTCAAATCATAATCTCCACTACCTCTCTATTATATGCAGTGCTGGGATGTCCTGGTTCCCAGTTTGCAGGAGATGAATATTAGTGAAGGAATTCTTAGGACAGTGTCTTCATGTATTTCCTAAAGCTAACCCTTCAGGTCAAAAAGTAGAAAAAGATTTGAGGCACACACAGGTCATTCTTTTATTTCAGCCGTATTACTACAGATGCAATTCATATTTATTTTTATGAAGATATTTGTGGCTAGTAACTTAATAGTCAGTAGAGAGAAAGAAACCTCTTCATATGGCATGGCTCACTTCATTTACGATATAGTTTGATGAAAAAATGTGAATATAACAGCCTTGATTTAAGTAGAAGAAAAATTAAGCTTTGAAATGTAGTGAAAAGGGTGACTGTGTATGTGTGGGAGTCACAGGTTAACAGAGCTTTCTTTCACTCAGGAATTTACGTAGAAATAAACTCAGAAAAAGAACAATGAAAACATAAAGCAAGAAATGTTCCTAGCATAATGATATTTTTTATTAAAGGAGCAAAATGAAAGGCTAAGAGTAATGCCAGTTATCAGAGAAAGGGAATAGATTCAGTGTCTAGAATATCTTAAATGTCACCTAATTCTGTTGAAGAAAGAAAAAAAATGTCTTCCATCTGTTCATTGTTTAATTTACTGCTTCTTTCAAACATCAAGGCTATTGCTTTCTTTTCTCAATATTTATGCAAAATATATACAGTCTTGGCTGCAAAGCTGTAAAAATCTGAAAACATAATATGAAACATTCTTCAGTCTACTGTATCAGCAAGATGCAATATAGATGTAATATAGCTGGTAATCTTTTGAAGCCAGATTAGTTCTTTGGCACTAGAGGCATGAGTAAATGTTGTTGACAATAAATAAGTATTATTTATACTTATTTATATTTTGTATATTTATATACAAATGTATTTGTATACTTATATATACTCCACTGGATACTCCAGTGTATCCAGAATGACTACACCATACACAGTCTGTAAAGTTCAAGGAAGATAAGCTTTGTCAAGAGTTTAATGCTGGAAAGAATGTGTTTCACTCACATGACTGGGAGTAAGACACTACTCTGCTATTGTGTAGAAATGAGACAACTAATAATTTATGTTAATTTGTTTACAGTGGTGGGGAATGAACTCAGCTGAGAGAAAAAAACAAGACCATGGCAACAGAGCTGTAGTAACAGTACTCAAAAAACCCCAAAAACAACCCCCCCAAAAAAAACCCAAACAAAAAAAATCACAGCAAAAAAAACCCAAAACCAAAAACCAAACATATGAAGGAAATGCAGTAGCTGAAGTTCAATGCTGAGTTATGGTTCAGGGTTCTGGAACTTTCTTTTTACCACTGTCATTTTCTTGAAAATTTTCAGTGTCAAACTAAAAAACTATACTTTTTTCTGTAAAGGCATTTTATTAATAATTCACAGCATGTAGTAAAAAGTCAATTTAAAAATGTTATTGTTTGAAAAGGAAGTAGAATCACAATAAAAAAAAAAAAAAAGGAAGAAATAAGCGAAACCCAGAAAACCAGTATGTGAGTATCATACTTATTTCCTCCCCAAAAAAATGGAGTATAAATGAAGCTAGACACAATAAGAATTTATGCCAAATTGCATGCTTGATTTTAAATATTCTCTGAATTGAATTTGTTACTTCTTGATAAGCCAAGCAACTCCTACTTAAATCAGATGATATAGGGTTAAATAACATTTGCAAACCCCAGAGCATGCCAGCCCAGGGCTCCTATCTGAACCTTAACCAAGCCTGTCAGATCTGCCTATGACTTCTTTCCACAGCCCTAACCCAATGGCAAACATATTTCAATGATTTTGTTCTGTTACCAGCTCAGCCGGGTCTAGTCTTCAATACAGTTATCTCACAAATTATTCTGAAAAGAATTTTAATGTTGCCAAATTCACTGAAACTAGCCCTCTATTTTCTTCCAGACAAGGAAAATCTTCAGAGCAGAAGCATTATCTATAACTCAATCATTTTTTACTGTTCTTTCCGGAGTAATATTTGAATCACGTTTTCAATTCAGCTTCACATTTCCCCTTACATAATATTTCCTTCCTGTCTTATGTTTGTACTTTACCAAGTAGTTACTGTGAATATAAAACCTAAGTACAGGCAGCTTTGCAGGAACTTGCTTCAACATTAAATCACTAGCTATCCTCAACAATGATTCCAACCCTAAATATACCAATTTCTGCTTGTTCCAGAGAAAGCTTAATGAAGTAAAAACTGTGATTCAGCTAATGGTAGACTAAAACTTTGATCTAGATGTAGAATTGTGCTTCCATTAAGAAAGGGGCAAGGTTATGGCTTGAATTTGGTTTTGTAAGCCACGGCCTTGGGACTGTTAAAAAAGGAAAAAAAAAGGTGGTGGTGTTTCTTGCTTACTTACCTTGTCATTTCCTCAGCTGGTTATGCTATAATTTTTATAGTTGATCTTTATTCTTTCTTTCTTTCTTTCTTAAATTTACATAGTTCCTTTCCCTACTGAATAACTGTTATTTTATGCTATGGGAAGCTCAGAGTCCATATAGGTCACATTCTTCACCAATTTTGAGAGGGAGAAAGATCAAAAATTAATTCCTTCTGCTTATTTTATCATTAATTCCATTCTGGTGTAAACATTTCACCCATATTTTTATGCAGGATCTTTCAGTCTTTACCTTTATCTTATTTAAGTATCAGAAAACTCTGCCAACAGTTTGAGAATTTACATAGTGCAGGAATACTTTGTATCAAATGTCAAGCAGAATCCTGAATTAATGCTGCTGGCATACTTCAAAACTAACTAAAAACATTTTACATATGAGAAAACTGTCCCACATAGTACTGTTACATGTCCCATTCCATGACACATTTTATAAAAAAAAATAGGAGTAAAATACAAGCAACTCCCCCACAATTCCTCCAAAAAACAAATGAAACCAACCAAACAACCCATACTCATCCCCCCCCAAAAAAAACAAAAAAAGAAAAAAATTACCAAGCGTCAACAACAACAACAAAAAAAAAAGCCTCCTTATTAAATATAATATTAAATAATTCTGCTTTAATATCATTGTACATTGTGTATTTCAACACAAGGCGGGAGATATTTAAAAAGCCTGTGTGAATATCAGACTTCTTGTGTTCTAATGAAAATTCTTATCCAAACAACAAAATAATAAAGTCTCACAGAATTGTTTGAGAAATGTGTGTATACTGAGTGTGTGCTCAAGTGACTGGTCCTGGCTGGGAGTGGGGAGGAAAGGGAATAAACACTTTGCATATGTACAGGAATTTAGAATAGTTTAACATACTCAATGTGAGCCAGAGTTGATAAATCAGAAATCCTACTCTCAGTGGCACTCTCATTCTGCCATGTTCATTGGTTTTCTACAAATTTTTTTTACTCATGAAAATGTTTGAATATCACCGGATTCTCATACTAATACTGAGTTTTGCAAACAAAGGTATTCATATTCTGGTCAGGATTAAAGGGAGGACAGAGGCAGGTGATTTTATTGTGTGGGTCTGCTGTAGGTTGTCTGACCAGGAAGACCAAGACAATGAAGCCCCCTACAGACAGAGAGGCACAGCCTGACATTTTTAAGCCCTGGCCCTTATGAGGGACTCCAGCCACACTAACATCTTTTGAAGGGACCAGCAGCAGGACACAGGCAATCCAGGAGATTCCTAGAATGCATTGGTAACAACATTCTTCTCAAAGTTAGAGAGGATCCAGCGAGGAAAGGCTATGCTGGACCTTGTTCTCTCCAACAAGGATGGGCTAGTGGGGAATAGGAAGACAAAGGGTAGCCTGGGCTGCTGTGACAATTAAGCAGGGAAGCTTGAGATCTGTGGGCCAACAAAGAGGATAAAAATTCATTATCCTGGACTTCAGGAGGTTAGACTTCAATGATCTCTTTGATAGACTACCATGGGATGGAGCCCCTGGAAGGAAGAGGGGCCCAAGTGATAGTGAAGGGTTGTCTCTTCTAGACTCAACAGCAATGCATCCCTACAAACAAAATTGGGAAAAGAGCTCTTGGACAAATTTACACAAAAACAGGTAGCTTAATGAAGGTGGAAGCTGTGAAAGGTAGCCTGGGAGGAATACACAGAAATTATGTGAACAGCCAGGGAGCAGGTTAGGAAATATAAAACAGTGGCAGAAGTCAATCTGGCCAAGGCCATCAAGGGTTGCATAAAAAGACTCTTTATGCAAATCAGTGAGAGGAGAGAGAATAGGGGAAATGTGGGTCCTGGATAGATGACTCATGATTAGTCACGATAGGTAGAAGGCTCAGGTACTCAGTGGCTTTTTGCCTCAAAGTTCAAACCACTCTATGGTTCTATCAATGACAATTTTATTCATGGCTAGGATACCAAAGATATATTAAAATTGTCATATATTTTATATGCTCAGTAATACATGAGTGACAACTACTAACAGATTATTTAACTAAACTTTATTTTTTTATGTGTCAAGCAAAAATATGTATGCTGTGCATAGAGATTTTTATTAAGTAGCTTTTAATAAACTATAAATTAGTTTTAAAAAGTAATTTGAGTAACTATATTAACAGCTAAACTTTACACTAAAGTTTTCCTTAACCTTATGTTTGTAAAAGTTAGTAGATAGATATTGAAAATGGTGCAAAGGAAAGGTTACAGCTACAAGAATTTATACCCTTTGAGTCTGATCACTTTCACAATTTTTTTTTTGTGTGTGCATGCTTGGTTTCTGTTGCTCTCAGAAATGTTTAAATCCCTGGTGACATGGTATTTGTTCCAGTACTTACTGGAACAGTGATAATCTCTCTATTGTGTTCGGTGCTCCAGTTTTTTTTTTTTTTTTTTTCCTTTTTTTTTTTTTTTTTTAAATTTAATTTCTTTCAACTTTTTAATGAGTAGTAACCCTCCATGGTTTATATTTACTGTTGTTCTCCTTCATGGTCATGTACAGCGTCTTAAGTCCAGGAAGGAATTTTCTGTATGAATGAAGTATTTCTTAAATGTCTGCTGGGAAGTTTTTTTCTGTGCAGTATCTGGTACCTAAAGAAAAGGTATGAATCAAAGCTGACTGCTTTTCTACAATGGCACTGCCAGTCTTGTGGGGCTGTGTACTGAAGGGTAAAAGTTTGGATCTCAGATCTATGAAGCATTATGTCCCAGTCCCTAGGCAGTTACCCACTGAATATGTCTCAGAATTAGGGTCAAAGGTGTCTCAAAGAAGTTGCCTGATGAGTTGACCCTAGGGAGGAGGACAGATTCTGAAAAAGTCTATCAAGTGCAAAATGTTCTTAAAGGAAACATTTGAGCTCCAAGAATAGTCCTTTGTTTCACTCGGAAGTTTCTAAGGGGTCCTAATGGATACTGGCTAGTATGGGACCAAGAACAAAAGAGCAGTTTCAGGTGTGCAGCTTGCTTTGTTTATTTAGTTAGTTTGAAGGTTTTGGTGGTTGCTTTTGTTTTGTAATCCACCAGCAATTTATCAAGTAATTAAGCAAATACATAATTGTTTTGAGTAGCTGAAAGGAAGATCAGTGAGGTGGACTCCCTGTGACACTATTTTTGTAATGGAGGGAAGTACCCAAGGCTTACCTCCCCGTGCTCTTAAAAAACTGTTTGAAAGTGAAAGCTCTGATGGAAGTGCCACAGGTCTTGCTCCATTTTTCTTCTTTGGGTTGAAACTTAGGAGCAGGTAATAGAGTGAGCCTGTGCAGAGGGGGTGTTGTTCTGAAGATAAGAGAACGTGCATACTACAGGCGCACCTGGATGCGGCCGGGTCAGGCTGAAGGGTGTTCAGCATTCTGTGAAAGCTGAACTGTAGCACCAACTCTAACACCAAGAGTGCTGTACTGCTAGTACAGTTTAAGTGTGCTTTCTGCAGGATCAATAACAAAGTTTCTTAACTTTATACAGATGCCCTGAATACTTTTAGTCTGCTGTGGTTAAGTCTGCGGTAAAATGCAACATCTGAAAGCAGACATGCTTCACAACTGCAATAGAAAACAGTGAAATACTTGCTCCTTTATCTCACTTTCAACTAGCTATTTTTGCTTGTGTTACTTTGTGTTCCCTGCCTTCACCTTTATTTAAAGAAATAAGGAGCTCTGCTTTCTATCAATTTATTTATTTAATATTTATTTTTCAAACTGGAATTTTCTTTTCACTGAAAGATTGGCTTAACAGGCACAAAGTACTTAGAAATTCAGCAGCGATAGCTCTGCAAGCCATACAGATCATTTGTTTGTTTTATTTGAGGTCTTACCATGGTAGTAAGTCTAAGGTTAACAAATTAGTAGTTTTAAGTGTTCTCACCACTGCCTGTGTATGCAAAATATGATATCCTATTGCACTCAGGAGAGTGCTCTGATTTTGCAAATTCTTTAATGCTGTGCTAGCTTTGATGTAGAAGAGTAAATCAAACTGACATACTCAGCAGAAGTTTATTACCATTTGTAAACCAAGTATTTTATTAGTGTTAAAAATTTATTTTTAAAAATTTATTATTTCCTCTTATTCACCTCAACTGGTCATTCCTCAGCAAAGACGAATATTTCTAAACAGAAGCATTGAAGGTCTCCTGTGGTGGCTCTTGATGCACCCTGGGTACAATAATTTCAAAGATATGCAAAGCCCACAGTATTGTAAAATCAAGTACAAAGAAACCAGTGTAGAGAGATGGAAAAATAAGGTTGAAAAAACTCTGAGTTGACATGTTTTCTCTTCATCGTTAGCAGCACTGTGCTGTCTGTCAACTGGAGAAATCTCAAAGCCCTGGCAGTAGCACTAATTTAATCCAGTGGTAATTTATGTGCCACTCAAGAAGGGGTCTTTTTTTAACATGAAGAAATTACTCTGATTATATAATTGAATGGCAGGATTCATTACTGGGAAATGCCACCTGTGGAGAAAGACTTGCTCTAAATCCATTTCTACTGTGGAGTAGCAGATTAGTGCAGCATAAGTCACTCAAGAAGCCATCATGAAAATTATAGATGGAATAGACCCAATAAACTATGTAATCCAATACCATCAGAGTATGATTGTTCTTTATAATGTATTTTGTATTGCCAGTGCAATATGAAATGGCTCAGATGATGAGTATTTACCTGCTTCTATAAGAAATAAATGAAATGACAATATGGCAATGACAGATTCTGACTGTGGCTGCTAGAAAAGGATTATTAACACTAGGATTAGTTAGTCTGTTTTCAGCATAGTGAATTTAAGATAAATTTCAAATATTCTGTATAGTTCATTCTGAACCAAAAGGACAAGGAAATAATGACTGCTGGCTCTCTATATGAAAAATCCACAATTTGAAAATGCAAAAAAGCATCTATTGCTACCTAAAATGATAATGCACTTTGACTAGAGAAAACAGATACTTTAATCCCTCACATCCCTCTTTTTGTTACTGAAGTCATCTAAAATTCTGGCTAATAGTCATTTTTAGGTGAAATTAGTCCAAGGCTGTTTTTTCCACTGAAGTGAGGGTTAAAGTAGGATAATCTGAACAATTATCTCTTCTTTTTAGATTTACAATTTTATTTATCCTGCCAGGTTGAACAAAATAATCTTCATTACTGTTTAGCATCTTTACTAAAGATAGCACTGAAAAACAATTATTTGAGTGACATTTAAGACTATTTTCTGTAAGGGTAAAAAAAATGATGTCAAAATGTTTTTTTGACAGTTTTTAAATGAAGCATTTCAACATTTTTTACACAGATGAACTTTTCATTTCAATGTGACTGAAATGAAGACTAGAAAAAAGCATTAACTAACCTGGCATTAAAAAAGACACTACACTTTTGCTGAGCAAAATGCTTCATTCCATTTCAAACATTTTGTTCCATTTGAAAGAATATAAAACTTCCCAAAACACATGTTTATTAATTTTTTTCTTTTTTATATGTTTTTTTTTTTATTTTTTATACTTTGTATAAATCCTCAGCTATTTCAGTTCAATGCAAAATGAATTGATTTTTAGGTCTCCAGTAATTTTAGCCAGAATGTAAAACCCATTGAGAGGCCAATGGTATAGGTAATTTTATTTTAACCTTTAACAAGGTTCATAAAATTGTTATCATCAAGTCATGCTGCCTGTCTCACTCTGAACTGAGGGGAAAATGCGATATATTCTTCTACTGTAGAGCTTTTGTCTAAATTTCATAACTCTAAGGTAGTAATCATTCAAACCCTGTTATTAGATTAATGCCAACCGCACAATTTACAGGTAGCAAAACAGAGTTAGAAGAAAACAATAGTCCAGAGGAGATCAATTTATATTTTACCTTTGCATAATGTGAATATTCCCCTTAGTTTCTTCAGTTTCTCATTAAACATGTGAAAAAAAAGTGTATGAATCTAAAGTTACAAACCAGCATAGAGCAAAGATAGTAATACAGGTCAGGTCTCATAAGTCTTGCTTTTAAATATTAAACCAAACTGGAAAATAAACTTTATTTTAAACTATGTCACAATGGACAGCTTGATGGTATGAGTTATGAACAAAAGGTCAGAGTCATTTTTTATAATTATCTATTGGGAAACTTAAGTGTATTTTGAATAAATTTGTTAATATTATGAGGTACACAGCCTCAAAACTTGAGAAAAACTAAGTCATGGAAGCACAATAGTAATGAGATTCAGTACTGAAAAAAGCCTGGCGCACTTCAAAGACAACTAGCTTTTCAATCTTTCTTGACCTAGAGGTAAAAAACAACGTAGCTGTCACTCTTAGAGCGGCTTATAGTAATATTCATTTTGAAAACTCACTTTACTTTTTTCCAATATTCATAAAATTTTAAAAGTGAAGGAGAGGGAATGAAGATAATTCATCTGAATAATTCTGCTAAAATGTTTCATAATTTTGTTCTATTGTTTTCTTTTAAAGTGAAGTGCTTTGAAGAAAATTTGAGGGTATGAAGTCAAGCACTGTCTCCAGCCTCCCAATCATTTGTTTACTACTAGAAAAATACTATTCTTATTTTTTGTTGTATGTGGTAAAAGCATATATTGCTACTCAGGACTGCTTGTAATGATTTCTTGCAGATAACTTCAGCTATCAAGAATAATTGTTGCAGTCTAAACTGCTAGCCTAGAAAAAATTATGACCAGGTGCTTTAAATGTAAAATAATGGGCCAAAATCAACTTCTCTGCCAAATGAACTCCCCTTCCTGACATCACCAGAGAACCTTTTAATCATCCGTAAAGAAAGTTACTGATCTGTCTCCAAAACATTGCTAATTTGTCTAGAAAAATGCTAGACTACCATGCATCTCAGATGGGCTGTTAGAATTAAGGTCATTGGCACTCCCCCAAACAGAACAGGCTCTTGGAGCACTCCTGGTTCCTAGAATGTGTAGCTCAATACAGCAGTGGGCAGCACAGGTACCTGAATGAGGTGCTCTCAGAAACAGTCTGGTTACTAATGAGATGCTGGAGCTCTGGCAATATGCACTTAAAAGGGATGCTTGAAGATTTAGGTGACTTCACAGTAAAAACATGGTCCCTTGAAAAAAATGGTATTTACTTGGAACATACGCAAATACACTCAAATGCACAGAGGGGATGTGTGTAAGTGTATTACAATAAAAAATCATTAGTCCAAAGAGGGTTTATCTGCCAAATTTTTAGTGTTAGTTTGATAAGACCATCTTCCCATAGTAATTCTCATTATGCACAATCATCACTTAAAAACTATAAAAGCATTTTAATGTTTTAGAGACTTCCTAGACTTGAAAAACATTGTTCTGATTATTAAACAGATGTGACATCAGCTCCAGATGCTGGAGTCTAGTCTTGGCTCTCTGTTTCCTACTTGAAGGGGCAATGGGAATGAAAGTCTGAGACAGAAAGAACAGGAAGGAAGTTTGTCATAAATTTAAAAGACTTTGATTAACTTGCATTGGATCTTGTTGTTTTTTCTGGGGTTTTTGGGGTTTTTTTTATATGGTTTGGGTTCTTTTTGGTTGGGTTTTTTTTGCTGGGGTTTTTTTTTTTTTTTTTTTTTTTTGGTTGGTTGGTTGATTGGTTGGTTTTGGGGTTTTTGGTTTTTGGTTCTTTCTTTTTTTTGTTTGTTTTTAGGGTTACTTATTATGCATGTTCTGGTAAAAATAAATGAAGAAATTATCAAGTCTGAGGATTCCTTCTGGAATCCTGTTTAAAAAAAAATCTGGTTTTTTAAAAGTCATGTTGCTGAAACAGCACACGATGAAATTTAAACTGTAGAAATTACTCATCAAAGTTGTGTTTCATCTTTGAGCATAGTAATGGAATAGTTAGAATTATGTGAGAACAGTGAAATAGAATCCAGATCTGGAAAGGGCAGTTACCTTGTAGAGATGATCTGAACATAGAGAAAGCCCTTTAGTGATTTTGGAGGAGCTACTTGCCTGCTGAGATTAAAGATAAAGCAGAACAAGAGTGTTCAAAGTTCTAATGGAAAGTTTGCTGATTTGATCTAGTTCCAAATCACTATCTGCCACTCACCCTGAATACTGCCTCTCCCAGCAAAACTAAGCAACAACATTGTTTCCAAATATGACATCATTTTCTCTATTCAGAGATCCTATTTTTAGTTATTTATTTGATGTCAATGGAGATAACAGGAATTGTCTTTGCCTAGTAGATATCTTTGCAAAAAATCCCCCAAACCCACAATAAAGCAAAGCATAAAAAAAAGGAAAGATTAGTTAAATATATCTCAAAAATGTTGCTCCACCCCATCATCATCCTGCATGTGTTTATTCTTTCCCCATTGTTTCTTAAGTATCAGTTTTCCAGCTCCTTAGAGAAGGTTTCCTTGAGAAGTAAAAAAATACCCTTTGAGGAAAGTATAATGTTTTTCTTTATATTTAAAATATATAAATATCTACATACAAAAATATGTCTTACAAAGTGAAAAAAAAATCAATAAAAGTTGTCTCAGATTACTATTCCTGTAATTTTCTTGTATTGCCCTACATCAGTACATCAGTATTTCTTATATATATCTACATATATATATGCATATATATAAAGCTAGAATGATTTTCTAATTGTTTTAAATCTGAAACAGATTCTTTGCTTCAATATTGCCTCCTTTATAAGCTTCCCCACTTCTAATGTAATTATTAATTTAATCTGGTATTTGTCAAGTTCAGCTTGAAGGCTGGTGTAATTCTTAAATATTTTTACTTACTTCTCTGTATTAGTCCTTGGTAAGTTTGAAGGTTGGTTTTGAATTCTTTGGGAGTGTTCCCCAGATCAAAATGAAATACCTAGCTGTCACTTACCTAGGTCTACTGAGGGCTGCATGGATTGCCCAGTAACAGAGGCCAAATGTGAGCAAATGCTAGAAAGAAACTAGCAGTTAGTGATGTTCCCAGAGCACTTTTTGGGCAAGATCCTACAGACTGGCAGATTTGGAATCATTCAGAAAAGGTTCCCACTATTTCCCCCTAGTACCCTTTTCCGCCTTCTCCTAGGCACATTGACCTTTTTATCCACCACTTCAAAACACCTGATGATTCAGTTACTTAAACTGTGTAAGGCTATCTCACTAAACTAATTCCTCAACACTGCAAGGCTCTCAGTTACCCCATCTCTACTCTGATGCCTGACTTTGGCTGGAAATTATTTCAAATGCTGAGGGGAAATAAACCAAAACCAAACATTTGCTACATCTTTGGTCTACATATATTATGAAACTTACCTAAGAAATACAGTTTCCAATTAAATGATATATTAGCTCCCCAATATAAGCCTCATGAAACCTCACCCTGTTGCTCTAACACAGATAAAACTAAAATCAATCCTATAAAGACTAGACATTTCCATAATCAATGTATTCATTAAGTAGAGCATTTTCCCTTGATCAGAAAGGGAAGGCTAAACTTATTTTCCTCCAGAAGCATAACAGCAGGTAGAGATCCTCCTGTTCTCTGGATCTTACTTGCCCACCACGAGGCTTTGTTTTTTGAACCCTTATCTCAGAACATGAATAGGACATAAGTGGTGATGGAGAGACAGAGACCCTTCAATCAATGGTGGCAACAAAATAAAACAACACCTTCCAAACTGCTTCAAAAGTACACAGGAAACATTCTTCAAGATCTTTGCTCTTCTCCTGACTGATACAATGCAATAAGACAGGAACAGCAGGTCCTGTTAAGCATATGCTTTCAAAGACTTTTAATGGAAATATTTCATTCTATCCACATAGTGTTAAGTGAGAACTTTCATGAAAAAGTAATGGGAACTAAAGCTGTAGTCAGCTATAGGTCAGGGAGCAACCTCTGATGAATGAGTCTCTGTAGGCTTTCATGAGCACTAGAAGACTAAAGTTCATGTATGTATTTGGATCAGACAACTTTTATAGGCAGATAACTTCTTAAGGATGCAAAGGTGTACAGAACTAAAGCATAGTTTTAAGGGTGAGTTCACTGATGGTGATATGTTTTGAAAGCCTTGGACCTAAGCTGCAAATTGCATGTTTTCAGGTTTCACCCTGTACTGAATATTAATCTACAATCTAAATATTTAAGGACTGATGTACTTTTGTTTGCAATTGAAAAATATTTGCAGGGGTCAGGGGTGGATGTGGGCTGAAGTATGTTGTTTGAAGATCCTTATGCAAAAAAACAATACATTTAAGAAAATTATTGTAGGTTTTGTGCCTCAGTTTTTGTTTCTCAAAAAAGTGCTCTCTCTCAAAGTGATCCTGTTTCTTTGATCACTGGAAATCATCCTATATGGGTCACCAGTGTTTTCTGACTGTGCACTTGAACACATCTAAAGTGCAACATTTAGACAGGCAGCAGAAATTTTTAAGCACAAACAAGACACTACAGCGTGGAAGCCACATAGAGTTGCCAAACCCATCTCCTTGTCCTGATCTTACAAGGATGTCAAGAACTTCAAATAGATATGTTGCTGCAGCCTTTTCAGGAAGAGCACCGACTTCATATGCCCCCCGAGGGCAGGTATGAATTGCATCTCTGTAAAACTTGTGTGACTGTTCTGAAATGTGTGGCTTCACTGAAAGCAAGTCATATCCTTGCACATGTATGTGGGGAATGTAAGCAGAGATGTGCACTTCCGTTTGCCTCTTGGCTTGCATTCCTCAGGCAGAATAAATATACAGGTACTGTGGTTTGTGCAGCCTTCATGAGGGACAGAAACGAACAGTCAAAAGTACTGTTCTTTCATCTACACTGAAATGACTATAATTTATTTATTCGCGTTAGTCAAGGAAGAGGTTTGATTTCTAAAGTGCTAACTTCATCTCACAAATTAGCAGACTGTTTAGCCCCCCTTTACTTGGAAAAGGATATGAATGCACATGTAAAGTGCTGACTTTCTGACTGTCTTACAATGACCACAAGGATATGCTGTCAGATTCATATAAAAAGTAACAGATTTTAAAGTTATGTAAAAGAGTCTGTGGCATTTTGAAGGATGAAGAAAACACAGGAAGGAACAGGTAGAGGATAATGGCAGATTGATAAAGAATTGTGTTTAAAAGAACAAAACCACAATTTTAATATCAGATATGCTTTTTTTCTATGTACGGCACATCAATCATATTTTTGTTCCATAGCAAATACTAAAGGATAGTTCATCTTAGGATTTTCAGCTTGGACAGAATTTGAAAGCTGTCTCTTTTTCATATTTTTATAATTCATGCCAGTTGAACTTGACTGCACAAATGCCTGCTGAAAACTGAAACAAAAAAAAGGACAAATTCTTAAGTGAATAGCTTATATGCTGAAATATTTGTAGCATAATCTTTTTACTGTCATCTCCTTCAGCTTATTTTTATGCATATATGAAATACTTCTAAAGCTGTGGAAAGAATTTTGCCAGATTCATCTGGGATTTCTTCAGGGTTTTGGTTCTTATCCTGCAAGCCTGTAAATAACTTTCTTCTTAATTTTGAACGTTGAAGTATTTTTAAAAAATTAGTTAGGATGTATGTATATGTTTTTGACAAACCCTCTACTACAAGTCTGCATACAGCAGCAAACTGATTTCCTGTCTCATATTCAGGCCCTCAAACTGTCAGTGTCACTAGTGAAATCACTGCTCAACAGCTGCTGGCAGGAAGTTCTGAATACCAACTTTAATTAAAAACTTTATAAATAAACAGTGTCAAGGTTATGTACTTAGTGAAAAATTCTCTGACATCTGGATAAAAATAAAAAGTACATCTATTTATTTTTTCATATTGAAGTGCTTAGTAAAGGAACCTGCAATATTTTTGACCCAACTAGCAATGCTAGTACTTTCCAAACTAGTAAATTCCATCAAGATTCTTTCATTTTCAACAATGAGCAGTACTTTGAGGGAGTACTTATGGAAGTTATTTCCAAGAGCACTATAAAATGCACTGCTGTCTATCAGTGATGATCTAAGATGAAAAGGCTTGGAGACTGAGGCTTTGCAACAGAAAGAATCTGTTGAAAGGACTACAAAGTTCTGGGACTTGCATCACTGCAAGCAGCTAGTTTTTCCCCCACATGATTTATTCACCAGGTATATTGCAGTCAATAGCTGTACAAACAACATCGGATTTCTGAGTCACAGTGCAAGGCTACCTGAAGTGAGGGAACACCACCTGAGGAACCAAGAGCAATAGTACCTTTTGAAACTCTTCCCACTGCATATGACATACAGGTACCTTCAGATGGAGGTCTTGCAGTAAAATAATCTGTAATTCTCACAATCCCATTATTTTTCTGTGGTATTGAGTGTGAATTTTTGCAACTGTCTCACACTTTGTCTCCAGGTTTGAATCTAAGACAGCAATTAATAACTATGAAGAAAAAACACAAATTCTGCCTAACATAGGCACACAAAGCTCAGAACAAACTGATTAAAAAAAGCCAACCTTACAATACTGTATAAAGTATACAAAGGTTTGTTCTATCACAGATTGGTGCTGATCTCTGCAAACCTGGATGACCTGTAAATCTTCTATCCTGTATCAATATTTGTGTCTAATTCCTCATTTAAATTATTTAAATTATTGCAGGGAACAGAAAAACAAGATATAAAAATATTTGAAAATCTTTTTTGGTTGGAGTTTTTTCCTTTTTTTTAAATTTTTTTTTTCTGTTGGTGTGAGACATTAGAGTGTAAGAGAACATAGTGATGGATTCGAAAATATTGGGTAATCAGCAATTTTTGAACATAATATCATTCATTTCTGAATGATCTGATTGAAGAATTAATGACAATGCATTCCGTGACACAAAGAAACAAGGTATCTGTCTGTACCAAATAATCTTTGTAAGTCAATGGAAATCCTATAAGCGAAATGACAAGGAAATCCATCAATAATTAGATCCCAGATTTTAAAACAAGGGTACTTTGTGGTTAGCATATGTTCCTAGAAATTCACTAGAGGAATGGGGCTTGGATATAAAAACCTATGAAGCTGATATGGCTAGGCTGATAGAGTTTGATTCCTGCTGAAAGAGTCAGTCTCATCTGTCTTCACTCTGCTTTGCCCACCGCCTTTTCTAAACCTTAGATGAGCAGTCATTTTGGCATCTCTGCCAGGACAATTCAACTCTCAGGAAATATTGACTTTTCATGTTTTTATGGTTCTCTGACAAATTTATGGAGTAGTGTCTGCTTAGTGAGAAGCCAGAGGAGTGCTTGAACTGGTGGGCATTGATGGCCTGGAGCTGGGTGGGCTCTGCAGTTGAGAGGCCCTTCTGACAGCAGCTGGACATTAGGTCAGCACATCAATCCTATTTAAACATGCTTGTAGGTGTAAATTTAGCCAAACTAGTTCTTTCTGTTAGTTAGGATGTGTGTATATGTGTATATGTTACTGAAACCTGATTTACTTTGATGCATTTTTCTGTCTTTTTGTTCATAGCTTGAGACATTTTTTATTATTTTTTTGTCACGCACACCGAGACCTCTCAGGCTCTTTGAGGTTGCTCCAGAACTCCAGCATGCATCAATTAACTGCTTGGTATTGCAAGGAATTATATCAAACCTGAATAAAGAATTCTATGAATGTCCAGTGTCAAGGAGTGCATAGTCTTTAATGGTTTTAAGAGGTGCAGTCTCTCTTGCTTTGCCTAAAGGCATTAACAAAGTATCAGAAATCTCTACTTTCCAGTAGAACTAAGGCCTCAGTAAAACACCAGCTGGAAATATATTGTTGCTTTGTGACTTCAGGACTGAGCCTGAGAGAGCTGTAAATCAACAGTGTCAGCTTAGTAACAGCTGTAGGAGGTTGAGAGTTGAGAATTATGTTCTTCCCTAGGTCATATTCCTTCCGGGACTATGAATAAAAATGGCTTTTGGTGCCAGTTTATGCTAGCAAATTAGTTCATCACCAAGTTGTTTTCACTCTCTAAGGACTGATTCTGGGGCCCAGAGTCCAAAGCAGTAAGTTTGCTCTGTCTGTTTCTAGTGAATGGACTCCAAACTCCACACATTTAAGGTGGGTACTTGGTGAAAGCTTTCCCCCACAACAGAAACTAACACAAGTGACTCTTCAATGGAGCAGTGAACAGGATCCTACTGTACCTCACACACCTGCTGCAGATACTTTGCCTCTCCTCACATCCCCTCAGTCTGCTTTGTTAATACCTAATAAATCCTAGAGGAACCTTACTTTGCACATTTTGTTTATAGTTTAATGCCCATGTCTTTGACAGTAATCTTCAGGCAAACATCTGTATCCTCAGTGTCAGACAATGAATTGCTTTTCACACATTTGTGAACATTTTTCCTCTAGGTTAATATTGCATAAACACGGTTTCTTTTTTAGTTACCTAACACGACTTTTTTACTCAGCAGTGATCTTCATATGTATTTTTAACTTCTTTTATAACTGAATTCTATTCACTTGTCAACAGATGTCATATTGATCTTTTAATTTCATTTCACTTGACTACAAATAATCTCATAACAGTTTTCAGTTCCTGGCTTTTGAATACTTTTCTTTCCCTTCTTTTTGTCAAAACATGAAAAAAGTATTCTGAATCTTTAGCTTCAGTTGTATTACTTTCCATATATTTCTCTGTCTACTGAAGACATTATTGTCTCCTGGTATTTATCACCCTGAGAACAGTGTTATATACAGATGTTCCATCTCTAAACCACACACACATATACACATGAAATCTGTGAAAGAAAGAAACTAAGATATAACTTTGTATAAGGGGTAAAAGTGTAAGTTGTTCTCATGCAGCTAATTTGGATGAGCAAGATGTGACTCTGGAACTCGGTGACAAGAATGTGGAAAACTCAATACATTTTTTATTTATAAATTGACTTTTTCAATCTTTTCAAAGACATTGCTATATAACCCCAGACAGAGCACAAATCTGTTCCCATCCTTCCTAAGAAAATTTTTTTGTATCCAAACTTCCTTTGCCTTAACTGAAATACATGAAAAAAAAAAATCAGAAAAAGACCTGTTTCCCCTATATTTTCAGTAGCAGATTTTGTTACTTTCATTCTTCATGCACCTTGTAGTCAGTAGAGACTGAGGTAAGATATTACGCTGACAAAAACCAACTTAGGCTTGCCTCTAGCTAGCATCCAGATATACCACTGATTTTGAGGCAAGCAACTTTTATAAAACTGTGACAGACTTTTCAAGGCATTGACTATTTCAATTGAAAGATCGCTAGGAGCTCTCTGCTGTTTGACTATGAATCTCTGCTCTTGAGGGTGAAAATGAGTGTTATCACAGTAAATCAGACATATGCTGAATCAGTAGTACAAAGGCTTTTTATGTTTTTAAAGTTTGGCAGGTTCTCAAGGAGTCTATTGATTTGTGACATTAAGGTGCCACACTCTCCCCTCTTCCTTTTGTCCACCGTAAAATGTCAACATTTTCATCATATGTGTGAAAGCAAACACAAGGATGAAAAAGCTGTAAGGTGGCCTGGATATTCTTGGCACTAACTTCACCTGTGTACTTCACTAACAAAACTCAGAATCTCACATTATCAGTCTTCAGAGACATAATTACATATCTTGTCCTCTCACAGTAGTTTTTATCATATTGCAATTAACATCAATGGGAATTTTGCTGTAGGCTCAAGGTAAGGTGTATCCACAGACCCTAGAGCAGGGTCCACGTAGTGACCTCTCCCTGTGATATGGCATGGAATGCACGGCTCATTGTGTGTCATGTGGGCAGCAGGAGGGCTCCATCTCTCCTCTTCCTCCACATGCTTCTCCAAATTCAGTCCATTACAAAATCAGTCCATTACAGTCCATTGCAAAAGTTCCAGTATGAACAATCAGGCAAATTATTTATAAGAACAGTGTCAGTGCTCTTCTGAGCTGAAACTGAAAGTTTTCACCTGAAACTCAAAGTGGAGAGATAATGGAAGAAGAAAGAAAATTAAGAAAATTCAGGGGAAAATGTGAAATATTTTTTGTTTGATTTTGGAAAAAAATTTCATTTTTGAATTTTTGTGAGCATTTCCTATTCTAACCTTTACCACTTGCATCAAGAAATAATATATTATAATATGCTATAATACATATGAACTTAAATTTTTGTGAGAGTACTTTAAATTTGACCTTTTCTTTCATGATGTAGCTCGAGTAAGAAACAACTTTTTTTCATTTTCTTTTATGTTCATGACACCAGGTCTATCTTTAACAGAATATGATAATGCACGCCCTTAAAAACATCACAGGAATTTTTAAAATTAATTTTAGCAGCTGGTGTTTTGTTAATCAGAAATATTATAGTCTAATAAGCATTCATAATTTGAATGTCTTACAAATTAATTTGTGTATCAACTCACACTTTATTTATAAGATTTATATGAATTTGGAATTAATTTCATTACATGAACTATTGACTTCCTGTAGTCATTACTGAACAGTTCTGAAGGTCACAAATAATGGAGATTTTATCATCTGCTTGGTAAAATTAACAAAAGTAAACTGGAGGAGAAAAATGTATTTATTCGTCTTATTGAAAATTGTGTCATGTCACCCAATTAGTGGATAAACTGGGTAGTGGCAACAGAGAAAACCAAGTCTGTGTTTGGTGAACACACATCACATCTCTGTGAAGCTCCTGATTAAGGTTTTTAAAAGAGAAGGAAAAAGGGAGACCACAGATTATGTAAAGAATAATTTTGTAGTAAAAACAAGGGAATTAGGTAGAAGATAATCTCATCTATGCTTTATTCAAATAATTGTAATAGTTTTTACTGGTATCTGCTCATTCTTGACATAGCCATGAATCTGAACCTGGATGTCTGCTTTGTATTCTGGATGGAAACATGAGCCTTTCCATATTTTGATTAATAGCTTGGGTAGACTACTAGATGCCCTTGTCTCCAAGAGCTATGAAAACACCTATCTAGAATTAATATTTTTTGCCCTTTGAGCAATTGAATTTTTGTGAAGATAGGTTTTATGCTTCAAAACAGAAAGATGCCTGTCAGCTAATATGTACATTAAGCAGCTAAAAAACTCCAAAACCCTAAAATCTCAGTGTTGTGATTCTAATTTAATCTGTAATTTCCTTATTACTTTGTCCACTACTTTTTCCTAATGTTGAAGGTATCAACGTTTTCCTTGCTATGTCTTCACTGAAAAGTTGTTAGAAACCACTAGTACAAATTTGATTCTGCTTTTCTTAAAATACACCTCAAATTCCATAACAATGCTTTGTGTTACGTTCAATTAGGTGAGCAGGAAGTTAACATTTAGATGAAGATGTTACTTATTTTTTCCAGTTTATAGCAAAGGTGTATTTCTTGAGACTTACACAGCTTTTTCACATGTTTCAGCTAATATTTAGAGTAGACATATTCACTCACAGATTTATTAGCTAAAAATATCAACAATACAATAAAGAAATTTTGAAAATACTTTTATCTTCTCTCCAAGTTACAATACATACATCCAATATGAATAGGACTAATCTAATTACAGTTTTACAGAGTACTTTTTTCTACCCAGAATATCCTGGATACTTCAACTCAGATATTTATCTCCATCATATTTTTATTTACATTCAGCTGGAGACAGAGAGTATGTCCATTTTCTGGGTCAATATCCTTTGCCTCTCCACTACTTGAATAGCATGTTATTTTATAATATTTTAGATCTTTCCTGAAATTTCTGTAGTACCACACTGCATTTTCCACAATCTTTTATTTGTTCTTAAAGTCAGTTAGCTGCAGTATTATTTGGTTTACTTCAGCTAAACTTAGCATGTGGAACATATGGCGAAGAAGAAGATGACATGTAAGGTCTTGGGCAGCTTCTGTTCAAAATTCAGCTCTGCTTTCCATTCCAGTCTTGCTTTTCTCTGCTCCTTTCTTGTTCTGTGGAACTTTCTATAACAACTTAGATGCCAAAAAAGCAATAATGTTTTAAAAAAAAAAATTAAAAAATTGACAAGGTTATATAGGACCCAGGAAAGGAAAATAAGGATGAAAAATTAGAAACAGATTAATGGCAGCAAGAGGAATGGGACTGTAATAGGAGTGAAACACAGCATTACACCTGTTGTGTAATACGTGCTTATTTTGTGTATGAACAGATGCCCTTGCTCTTTTCCAAATATAAATCACATCAGTTTGGGTGGATTCTATCTGGACTTGCAA
The DNA here is from genome assembly GCA_018697195.1 of Certhia americana. NCBI lineage: Eukaryota > Metazoa > Chordata > Aves > Passeriformes > Certhiidae > Certhia > Certhia americana. The sequence goes on from CM031861.1 coordinate 43,942,924, forward strand.
ATTATGTTACTGCAGATCATTCTTCTGTTTTCCTTGGTTTCACTTTGGTGTTTGCTTTCTGAAAGATGCGTGTGCAATCTTCCAGCTAAAATTGAAGACAGCCCAGAAGATGCAATAAAGCTTTGCTGAGCAATTCCTGTTCTTGCAATTACAGTGCATTTTCATTAAATGGATCTCCTGAGACAACTTCTCCAGGTGCAAGATTGCTGTAGGTTTGTGGCTCTCAAAGGTGCTGAAATTCTATACCACTTTATTATCCTCTACATCACACTATTTCATACAGCTCTTCTCTCACATATTCCAACAAAACCTGACCGAGTGAGAAGCTGACACTTTAGCAAGAATGCCAGCCACACAGAGAAAAATATACAGCTTACAGTTCTGAGGCATAGAAATATTCTTATTATGAAAGTTTCACTCTAAAAATACTATCCTTTTAGGGAAAAATACTTTTCCTGCAGAAACAATGAGGTATTGTACCTAGTATATGCAACAAATTAGGAAGATTTACTGATTTCTGAAAAAAAAACCCCAAAACAAAACAAAAAACAACAACAAAAAACCCCAACAACAACAGAAACACACCAAACCAAACAAAACAAAAAAAAATACCAAACAAACCCCCTCCCCTCCCCCGCCCTTTTTCTGAAAATACAGAGTTTGGAACACACCATTTGCAGTACAATTAAAAGGTTTGCTTTATAAACACTTTTAGGATATGTGCAGACTTTAATAGCTTTTAAGAGCAAGAATATTAAGAAGGTGTAGACAAGAATATCATGTGTGTTGTATTCCAGAGGAGAAGGGAAGGTTTTCTTACTAGTGGACAGAAGATCAGTTCAAGACTAAGACTGAGAAGAATAAATGCTCATAATTTCATAGCATTATTGTTAGGCAGTTCAAGAGTTCTTAGACTAGAATATTCAATATAGGACATACATTTCTTTCTGCACTGTTGAAAAGGAGTTCAACTTCTTTTGTAACTGAATAATTCAGATTTTTGTTCAGAATCTCTTTTAGGTATCGCCACCTTTGAAACTTAATTGGGATTTTTTGTTTAGTTAGTTTTATAATCAGGAGTCTAGCTTATCTTTTGGGTACATTAATGGTTCCATATTAGGCTCAGTGTTTTTATAACAGTGTGCCAAATATTTGACTTTCTCGTGTAGGCTTGATCTTGTGTCCTTTATAAAACTTTACATTTTTCCAAAGTGCAATATTCAGATTTTTGCACTGTGTTTCTTGTGAAGGTTAAGCTTGTTTATTAATGCACCATTGAAGATCAATGTATGTTTGTGATTTCTGTATATTATCTATTCATTTTAGTTGCATGATACAAAAGACAAAACAAGAAGAAAGATAATTTGCAAAATAGCCTGTCAGAAATGCAACAAACTCTGTCCAATCCTAAAGGCATACAACAGACACAGCATAGAAAATAACAGCATTGGAAGAAGCAGAAGGGTCTGCCTACATAAGGACACAGGTGGAAAATAATTGAATGGTTAAAAATGTGCATTTTAATTTCATTACTCAAACCACATAAACAGTTATGTGAATATCCTCCCTAAACACTAAAGGGACCTAAATCTGATTTAACAAAATCTACTTCCAAGGCAAAGTACGGTAAAATGAACTAAGACTATTTTAATCCTGAAATGAGGTGTTTGCACAGCCATATAATGAATTAAATGTAATCTAGTTACTTAGGATTAATTTTCTGAATTAAATTGATGCAAAAAGCCTAAGAACTGAGTGTGTTTTGCAAGATGTATATATATTTTTCTATACTTTTCTTGAAAGCAATGTCTCAATGTAACTATGTTGTACTCAGTACATGGGACTCAATACTTCAATAAAGGCAAGACTTTGGGTTGAATTGTTCTAGCTAGCACATGGTTTACTTTGGGGTTTCTTCCTCACTTCTTTTAATATAGCTACTGGAAAACTGAGGTAGAAAAGAAAGTAGGAAAGGCATGTTAGGTTCCAGGACACTCACAAAATGAAAACCAGATACTTATGAGAAAGAGTTGACAAAGAAGTTACCAGCTAAATATTGTCAGTATTTCTTAGGCAGTTAGTTTCTCCCATATAATGCACGGAAAGGTGGGCATTAACCTCAAAGAACAGGTCCTACGGTGATCAAAATGAATAAATACTTTCCATTCTTCTTACAAGCAGCTATATGCACTACTGAAGGATAGAACAAATCTCTTAATCTTGTCCTGGTATTAATAGCTTATAAAGATCACATTACAAAAGCCTCGCTGTTATCAATGTCAGAAGGAAACTCTTAATAATGAATTGTTTTAAAACATTACAGTAGCACTTTGAATCAAAAAGTTATGAATTTTATCATGTAAGAGAACTTATTTTAATCTCTTCTAAACTTTCCTCTATTCCTAAATATTGTATTATATCAATAAGACTAGGAGTCTCATGTTATTTTTTAAGTTGAGCTTTTGAGATTAATATTATGTGTTTATATTATTCCCCTCAAGATGCTCCATTATTTCTGATTAATTTCAATTAAGCCAGAAAATGGCCTTTTATCTCTGTACTTTCAGTATCTGCTCCATGCTAACATTTGTTTGAGTTTACATTTAATAAATATCTTAACCCTTCAGCAGCAGCTTGAGCTGGAGGGCTGGTAATGAAGATGTATGGAAATAAGGACAGGAGAAAAGCATTAGAATGAAATGGATTAAGTTGACTGAGAAGTCAGAAAGACTCATGATAACAAATGATGCTACAAGAAAGTCAGGGCTGAATAAATACCAAATTGACTTAACTGAGTTACTTCTTCAAGGTCACACCTAAGAGATTATATTTGTGGCTTTTTGCCATACAAATTCCATTTGGATTAGTGAAGAGTAAAGCAGTGCCCTGGAGAGAAAGAAAATATACTGATAATTTCCATACAATGGCAGCCGTTCCCTTGGATAATATGCAATTCTTATGTTTTTCAAATATAAGAGATTTTTGAAATCACATGTTAAGTGACTAACTCCTATAATTCTGCACAGAAATTACATATTACCTGCCATCTGTCCCCACTTAGCCAACTGGAAAGAAGCTATTAAATAAAATCTGGCTACTGATGATAGACTGTGCACTGTCTACTACCATCTTTAGTTCCTAGAGCCTACATAGTGACTTGAAAGGAGAAGCAGTTTAATAATAATGACAGACTCTACTGAGATAACTTTCTTAGTTTTGGTTGAAATTTTACATTTCCTGAAGTCAAGATTCTAATTCAGGGAAAGACAATGCAGCCAATTTATGCAGCCTTGGTTATTTATTTGGTGTTGAAAAATATAATGCTCAGCAGTATGCAATTACTTCTTCAAAAATAAGTTAAGGATGTTAAGTTAATAAAGATAAGGATGTTTTTTAATTATCAAAATTATTTTGATAATATGAATTAATTTAATTTTAAAGAAGCATGGAAAAGTCTGATGTAATGTTGAGTTATATATAGTTGACTATGATACTTAAAACATGCATAAATTAAGAATAATTGAAGTTTTATGCATGATTTTGGGTTGACTTTTATATTCTGTTTTTACTCTCTTTTTTTCAGAATGTTTTATTCACAATTTACAAAATTCAAAAAGTGTTATGAAGCCTTGAAATTCACTGGGAGGTAGAGACTTTAAATCCCTTATCCTTTACCTTCAGACCACACAGTTTCTCATACTGCATGGGGTAAGCAAACAATATCTTCCTGATGGCATGCTTTATTTTTGAAAGGAATTGCTTTTGGTTTTGGTAGCAAATGCACAACTTAATTATAAATCCAAGGTGTGATTTATGTACGATACAGTACCTTATTTGTTTTCATGTTGCAGAAAGCACTGAACAGTTTTTTGCTCTTGAACTTTGCTTTAGAAGATCCTAAAGACACCTCACATATCAGTCTCTTATGATAGGTCTTAAAAGTAGAAGCTACTGCAACTGATCCCATTGACTGCCATCAGCTAAATTACACAGCTTTACTAAATCCCCAGGAAAATTTCTTTCATCGCTTTCAACATTTATGAAGGTCCTTTGACTTCACCAGACTGAAGTTCCAAACTATAATTAAGTTTCAGAACTCTTCTCCATACTGTTTAATTTCTATTTTTTGGAAGTTCTATTGCAAAAATAGAAGAACATTCTTGCAGATGTTCATGGAACTACTCCAACATTTCCATCTCTTCCTTACCCTGTTCTCTAAAATATACCTCTGCCAATGTGATTACAGAAATATGGGGTTTATGGGAAATTATAGAAATTCTGAACAACTATTATTTTTTTCATATGTTCTATGTTACCAGAGAGAAAAAAATATACCTGGAAATGAGCCCCTCATAAGCAAAGGCAGATGATTGTCCTTATGAGTCTAGGAGGCAAACTTTATTTTTTGGTTGAATTAATGGATTACTGCCACTGTTCTTGCAATCTAGAAAAGACAAAAAAATCAGCCTAAAACCTCTTCACAAGCCTGCAAGGGTTTCTAAACTGCATTTGTTACAGTGCTAAAACAGTATGCCTGCAATTTTGCATTGAAAATTATTTCAATTTCCTTATTTAACTATGTACCAGTTATAATTAATAATTATTGTTGGTTGCACCCTAAAGTCTTTATACCTATTAAGCCTTTTATGAAAAGATTTAATAAGTAAAATAGATTTAGTTGTGTCTAATTTGAAGCCAATAGGCTTTAGGGTTCCAATGGTCAAAAACTTGATTTGCTCAATAGTTTTTTTTCATTTCAGTCATGCAATTTTTTGTATGATACAATTCTCTTAGGAATATTGTAAGTCAAGGTATTTCTTATATAATTATTCTGTTAAGTATCTTCGATTGTGACTCCGGAATTTTTACTTTATTTCTACTGGGTTTCTTTAGCACCAACTAGAGCTTTGGTGCTAAAGAAACACAGTAGAAATAAAGGGTCCATGAGTTTATCATGGGTCATAGAATGCTCTCATAAATAAATATTAAAATGAGGTTCTATTATTTTCCATTTATAGCACAGCAGGATCCAGATAAGTTTACAGAGTTCATTACGTTGAAGTTAATTTCTCATTTTGATTGTGTGTGCCAAAAAAATTTTACTGAAAATTATACAGAAAATAAATGATCCCTTTTACAACACAAAAATATAGAGACTACAATGAGAAACTGTGTTGATTGGGCACTGATGTTGCTGATGACTTCAGGTATTTTGAATGCCAGCTTCCAGGCCACCGGTTTGGATTAGACCTAAAGGTTTTTAAATTTCTATATAAGACTCAAAAACCCAAAAGTCCTGGAAGGGTATGTAATTACACCTCTCTTAAAACTCATTTACTCTTGTAAAATCAGTGAGGTAAAATATAAACATTTTTCTTTTCCACCCAAAATTTTGTTTCTTTATTTCTGTTCTCTTTCAACTTGTCATTCTTCTTTTGTTTTAACAGCTACAGCAGAAAATAATTGATCTTTTAATGGTCTATACAGAGTCTAAACTACATAAAATGTTTCAGGGTTATGTAACCACACCAACATTGTGCCACTTCAAAGTAATTTATACCAATTTTATGATATTCTGTACTTTTTGAGACTTGAAGGGGGAAAAAAATAAAAAGAAAAAGTGTGGACACAGAAAGCATTTGGTGTCTTATTTTACAAAAAATTCATCAGGAAGAAACTTGACACCAAAATTAATATTTGCACCAAAGTCTTAATCTGAATTTCTGCACTTCAGTGTTTGTGTGACCTCAAGTTGTTTGTATGACCAGGCTACAGATAAACTTCATCAAAATAAGGGGATTTTTTTTTTTGCCCTCCCTTTGTAAATGAGCACCTTTTTTGGACCCTATAACACATAAGTACTTCATAAAATCATAGAATATCTCAAACTGGAAGGGACCCATAATGATTATCAAGTCCAACACCCAATGCTCCTTTGCTCCAACTTATAAAGAAATTTTGACACCATAATAGAAAAAAATCAAAGGAGCCATGACTTTGAATTGAATTTTCAAATATTTCTAGATTTTCTATATAAAACTTTCTTCATAGTTTGTGGACAGCTAACTAAAGCAGCCAATTCCCTTAATATGATAGAGCAGTACCTTCTGAATGGTTAATAGCCAGAAACTGCAACCTTAAAATTGTTGAATGACATCCCTGAAGGCTTATTGAAGGCCCACAAACTTATTAATTGGTAGCCAAGGTCAAGTGGGTAATGACACTGGAAGTGCCCCTGACAGCCCATGGCAATTCAAATGACACTTGTCTCTGTAACTGCTCTGTGTTCTTTGCACAAAGTTCTGGCTTTCTTTCAGACAACAGATACAGTTGATAGAAACCCCAGTGGCCACAGAGTCTGCTTGCCTCTGCCAGTCTCAGAGACTGCAATAAACCCCTGAATACCAGCCTCCATTTCACACCCACTGAATGTTCTTCTGCCATGGAAAGAAACAGCCAGAGCACTGTTTTGTGTTACCACAAAAATCCCTTAGTGCAGAAAAAAATACTGCCAATGCTACTGCATATTCTGAATCCAATGTCTAAACCTTGTTGGAAGAGTAGATAATCCCACATGTAAAACCAAGTTAGGTCATCATGATTGTTATCACCCTACATTGAATACCAGAGGAACAAGTAATGAGCAGGCTCTTGTTGCAAAGTTTTTTAGGGAGACATGCCTTTTATGATTTATATACAATAAAATATGTGACTGGAATGCAAGACAACATTCGTTTGATTCCTTGCACCTGGAGTTTGGGAGTTGTTTGTTTCTTTCTCCTTTTCATGTCAAATGTGAGTGTCCTCATCCAGTTTCTTAATTTTTACAATGTGTGTCTTTTCACTTTTTATTTAGCTATTTCATAGGTGAAGCATTTGAAGTAATACCTCATTCCCTTTGTGCTTTATTTAGACACGACACT
>CM031861.1:43949946-44096660 GCA_018697195.1 Certhia americana
AAAAAAAAAAAAAAAAAAAAAAAAAAAAAAAAAAGGAAGAAAGAAAAATGTGTCAAGACAGATGTTTTAAAAAGGGTAAAAAAATATCCCAGCATTTTGGTTTTTGGCTTTTTTCTTTCTGTCTGTCCTAGTGTCAGCAAAAGTAATCAGTTGAATATGTATGTTAAAGGTTGCCTTGTATAAAAGAACAGTGAAAGTAAAGTGCTTCTAGTAGAATATCCCAGTTTTTTAAATGAAGAGATGAAGAATTCAATCAAAATACATTATCTCAATGTTATTATTAAGTGGCTATAAACACTTCATAACGCACCCTCATGCCTTTCCTTCACAACAGATATAATAAATGTATTTGTTTCAGAAGAAACATGAAAATATTCACAGAAACAAAAATATATTTGTTAATACAAGAAAGTCATTTACACTTTGCTATATGTCCAAATTTAACACACATATAACATGTATAGGAATTCATCAGCTCATTTCCTTTCTCCTGACAGACTCATCTTTTGCACTGACTGGTAGTAGGAGTCACCTAAAAGATGTAAGGCAGAACAATAACAATTAGGAAGGTTAGTCAGATCCTGCTGTAAAGACCAGAAAAATGTGTCTTGGGTACTTAAGGTACTTGGGTACTTATCAATATCACAAGTAAAAATCATATTAATGTATGTGCAAAGATCTATTATTCAAATAAGTGATAGACATTGAAAAAAGTAATGTCCTCATTACTAGTCATTTCTATATCATGTCTTTATAAAACAGTGTTCATAGTTCTCTGAAAATACTTCACTCTTTTGTTTCTCCATCTAAGCAGAGTGCTTTTCTTCCCTGGCAGAAGCAAGAGGGGAAGAATTCACTTCATTGGTCTTTTACAATGTTTTTGAGGACACTCTTCTTCCCAGGAGCCAACAACCTACTGTACTAATGTCAGTAAAGAGAATAAAAATCATTTTGCTAACTTGGGAGAATTATCAATGCTCTCTTTTACACACAGCTAAGCTATAGAAACAGAAATCTGAGAAAAAAAATAAATTAAATACTCTAGTACACTGCCTACTGTGTACTGAGTTCTGGTCAGAGCAGAAATAGAACACTGCATTCTTAATAAATACTGTTTTCTTTATGTGTGAAAACTGTTGCTGTTGGAAGGTGAAGTCTGGCCTGAACATAGCTTTTTAAAGTCGTAAAATGCTATCGGCTTGGTTATTTTTTTCCCTTTATACTGAGATATATGCAATTATGAACTAATTTATATCAGTTCATCTTGGAGAAGAAATAAACTGCTAGTGAACACAATTTCATATCAGTAAGTCAGTAATCAAAACCACACTTCAGAAAGTGCACTAATCATAAATCTTTTGCTATAGTCATAACAGTATAAGTCTTGTGTATAAACCTTTTGGAATACAGCAAGTATACTGCTGATCTGTATCCATTATTGGGATTATTGACATCCTCTGACAGAGCCTCCACAATATTTGTAATGTTTCTGCCTCTATTTTATTGTTTCCCATTCCAATCATAGCTAAACAGAAAAGTTGCAAAGAAGATAGCATTAAAAATAGTTAAATCAATTATTTATTAAGTATACCATAACACATAAAATGTTGATTTACCTTTTGGTGAAGCTTTCTGAGTATGAAAGATTTGGTAGCACAAAGAGGGAAGTACATTTTAGACTTACCTGAACCAGTTTTCACGTTACTTCTCTGTACCTTTGCAAGCAGAGGAAGCCCTTTCATCCCCATATTACTTCACATACATGATCTTCTCTTTAATGTATCTCTATCTCTTTCTCAGTAGTATACAATTTATTTCCTTTGGTGGGGAAGAAAAACATGCATTCTCTTCTCCCTGATAAACTGAGCAGAAATTCAAATCAAGCTTCTCACATAAAAAGATAAAAATCTTTTAAATTCCCATTTTATAGGCCATATTTGACTATTTGCTAGGTTTTTAAACAGGCTGTTGCTTATTATGAACAGTATTGCCTGCATAAAACTTAATTATAACAGAAACACCATTGCATTTCTTGATTTTTCCACCTGCCTTTTGACTTCTCCCCTTTAAACAATGGTAAAGCCACCCGATTCAACACTATTTATAACAGCTGGGTCATTCTGTCAATCATTTCAGGACAAAAAATGAAACAGACTGACATTGTAAAAAATAGCAGGCTATTGATAATGTTAACCAGCACAGGAATCTAAACCCTTGTCACCTGTTTTGCCAATTAGTTATACTGTACTCTTGGCCTGCTTATACTCAGAAGCTGGTAAAGACAAGTTGCCTCTGACAATTTTTTTCCCTGTCTTAAAGGATCATTGTTAAGCAGAATTACCTTTTTGCTTCAAAGAAGACCTCTGTTTTGTCAATGCATATTCTGAAGTCTCATGCTGATTTAAGCCTCTCATTAAAAGCTGACAAAGACACAAGTCCTATTGACAATGCAAGAAGCAAAAAAAATGGATATACAATAAAAAGTGAGGTGCTATAATACCTTAAGCATCTTCATAGGCTCCACTTCTGGTGAAGAGTAGTTATAAATAACTAGAATCTGGTAGTAGTTTTGTAATGTTTGTTAAATAGATAATATTTGCCAAGTATTTTTTTGTAATCTCACCAAAGAAGTGAAAAAATTATATAGACTGTTGAAAATAAACTTTCCTGTTTGAACTCTGAAAGAGCTCTTTTCAGGTTTTCATTACAAGATATACTTTTAGGTCTTTGTGAATAAAACAAATCCAGTCACCTAGTTTGAGAAAAAAATACAGTTTGCTCTTTGCTGACTTTTAAGATCATTAAATTACCTTTGGGACTTAAAGAGTCTCAAGAAGCTAGGAGTTTTCAAGTAGAAAGTTCCAGGAAGTGTTGTTCCATATAGAGACAACAATAACGGTAAAATGAAGTTCTATTCCTTGGATATGAAAATAGGAAGAAGTAGTTTCTCTCATCTACCATAAAAATAAGAAAACTGATTTTTTCCAGTGATTGCAAAGCAGAAAATTCCCATGAGAAACTTACTCATGGTTTGGGTGAAATCATAGAAATTTCATCACTGACTTATTAAAAATAGGATTCAAGTCTAGTAAGAAAAAACAATTTTCCTATAGAAGTACTTATAAAAATAATTCTATTTTTTAGGCCTGTAGTAAATTAAGTTAATGAAATCTGAATCAGTACAAGATTTTCTAGCAGCAAAAGAACATTTAGTGGAGTACTTTTAGAATTGTTTGCAACATTTGTTTGATTCAGTATTTATTTTTCCTCTGAACCATGAATCCATAGAGTGTGGAATTTTGATGCACTGGTATCATGATTTATAAATAAATACTCATAGTAAAAATAGAGAATTTTCTATAGATACATTCATAACTACATGTCTTTGAAAGAAAACTGAGATTTCCTGCTTCTGGAACAAGCACTTCTGGATTCAGTTTTTTCCCAGTTGCTGATCAAGAATAGCCTAATTTACTTAAACTGGTTATTCTATTCCTACAAAATAATGTGAGAACAAACTAATTTTTGGCATAGCACATTTCTCCTTGTGCATATTGTAAATAATAGAAAAATCTTAGTGAATTTAAATGCATTTCTGTCCTCACAGGCATGATTCTGTACAGGTCTCTTGATGCTGAATAACTCAGAGGAGGCTGTTGTAACTTACAATGCCTTTCAGCAGCCTAGATTTAAGCTCATGGCTCAAAGACTTGAAGCTATTTAAGCCATCTTTATCCTATTATCAATGTCTGATCTTAAGATCAGACATCTTTTTCTTTTGTCTCAGTATTATACACAGACACTATATAGTTACACTGATGCAACGTCTAATGTAAACAGCATTTTGCTGATTTTGAAGTGCCTTGTAGTGTCCTCAGATAAGGAAACTGTACTCCAGGTTGTGTTTCACCACACCAGGATTGATATATTTTATAAAAATGCTCAGGTAGAAGCCATAGTATTACATTAGCAGAAATTTTAATGTATTTGAGCTCAGACAAAGAAAATTCAGAATTGCATTCTGAAATACTTTTTTCACATTCTTCTAGTAATATGATGAAGAACCCTTGGGAAATAAGTTTTCAAGGAGAATGCAAATATTTTATGTTTTATAAAGAAAATCAGAAAAATGGTAACAGAAGTAACTTTGCATATTACTTACTTAAGTATTATCATAGAATCATTTGCTAGTATCATTTAGATTGGAAAAGACCTTTGAGAGCATTAAGTACAACTTTAAATATGAATCATTAAGTGACATAATTTTCAATAGAAAATATAGGGTTTTTATTTTTGACATTACTCAGCTAAATTAACAGAAGCATGAAGCATATTACAGTGAAAAAAATTAACATTAAAAATACAATTTTATTCGATTTTAACCATCTTTTTTTTGTTTTGTTTTTATTAAAAAACTCTGCTTAGAATGTGTTTGTTCAAAGATTAATATATCTGTCAGTTGAACCAATACTGTGGTAACAAGCATAAGAAATTCAAGGTGGATTTATTGGGACAGTCAGAAAGTGAGAACCATCTTAAAATACTTTAAGAATGACAGTTATACGAGTTAAAGGATGGGGGGTGAGAGTAAAAAAAGACTGAAATTGGCCCCGGGTAAAGACAGGAAAATGGAATCATAAATCATACAAGACAGCTGTGTTCTTTTATCCATGGATCCAGATGTTCCCACTAAATGTGTAACAACTCCAGAATTATTTTACAAGGAGGAAAGGAACTGTGAATATTCGATTTCTCTCTTTCTTAAACAAGACTAGCTGGGAATGTTTGATGCCAAGTAGAAACTTTGACCTGTGCTTGCAGGAGAACAGTGTCTGAGTGGAGTTCTTAAACATAGCTCCTAACCAGTGTGGACTATAATATGATTTAAACAGCCAATGCTAAAAGACCAAAGTTATACTGGGATCTTTTTGAAAATAGTGACTAGAATCAAATCTATGGTTGAAGCATCTGGGAAATACGAGGTTAGATACCCTCACTGACTAGGAATTTCTAAATGTTAGCCAGTATCACAGGATGATGGAGTCCTGCTAGAATTATAATCAGTTTCATACTGAGACTGGAAGTAGATGAATGTTAGATGGTGAGAAAATGAAATTATAAGTCACTTCAGATATGTTCTGAAATAGCAGCTCGGGACAGACCATGACAAAGCTATTTAAATATCTTTTGATTTTCCCTTCTCCTCTCTTCCTCATCCTTAAAATGCAATAGCTGATCATAAACCAGCTTATGTTTTCAAGTAAAGTAGAGAAGGAAAAGTTTTTCCACTCTTCTAAATGTTTCATTACTACACAAGAGTAAAATGGTTTGTTTTTTTTTGCATTAGTTTCCTTCACTAACAGAGTTTTGAAACTTAAAGACTAATACCTATAGCTACTCCACAGTCATCTAAAAAGATACTTTATGATTGTAATATAAAATAGCACACTACTGGATTTTATTAGGTTATTTCTGTAATTGCACCTCTGTGACTGAAGACAGCTATTAGGTGATTATCACACTATTGTTTGCAGAAGAGGGAAGAAGATGAGTTTCCATTAAATAAGCAATGATAAGAATGTTCTTAAAAGCACATATGTTATATTTTCTTTTCAGGTGGATCTATAGGGACCTGAGCCACTATTTTTAATTTAGCTCAATGCAAGAAATACAGAGAAAAAGAAAAGGCAGACATCTACTTCTGAATTTAGACAGTGCTGTTGAAATTATGGAGATAATTATGTACATCCCCATTTGAAGCATCATGGAATTTATTTGGTTTGAAGAAATTAAGGCTCTTGGTTAAAAATTATATGCCATTTCTAGTGCTACATTCCACAGAAACCTGAGTCCCTTTAAAATTGTAGGTACTTCAGTTTGTTTTCTGTATTTCAGAGCATGATAATGAGAGTGATATTTTGTCTCTCTGGAGGCTTTCTGCATCTTTGCATAAAAGTAGACACTTCAAGGTAGGAGAGATCTTTGCAAGATTTATCATGTTGTTCTTTAGCTTTTTTTTTTTTTTTTTTTTTTTTTTTTTTTAGTAAAAATATTTGTTTCTTAGTGTGAAAATCCAGTTATATAACATACTGAATTGTGTGTTAGGAAGATTTTTTTTTTTTTAAAAAAACAACTCACATTCTTCTTTCTCTTTAGTATGTTTCCCCTCAAAACTTTTAATAGAGAAATGAGCTGTAAAAAAAATTGTGACCACCTTTTTAAGATTAGTTATGAATAAAGTTCTTAAAGTCCCACAGACCTCCCTAAATATTTGGAACTCCTGTATTCTTTCTGACGCACCTATTTAGATGTATACCAGTTTTGAGAGATCAGTGAAGAAAGTGATCTTAGCAGATTTTTCCAAAAGGCTGAGACAAACATGGTTGTTTTTTGGACTATGATGACATTGAGAACATGAACAACTTATAAATTTCAAAAAATGTAATTACATCTACAGATACTTCTTTTTATTTTTCAGCTATAAAAGCATCAAGACTATTATTAAGAAAACACTGGCTTGAGGGAGCTGCTGTAACAGGTTAAAATGAGTCCATATTTCATCCTTTGGTATTCAGGTGGTGAGTACTTTCTAACTCTCATATGTTTTTAAAACTGCACCCAATTAAAAAATTCTCCTTCAGTTTTTGTACTGTACTCCATTATTATATGCAAAGGACTGAAAATCCATCATTTTCAATTTTTACTCACTTTGTTATCTTTTCAAGGTATGATCAAATTATCAGTGAATATTTGATGTCTCTTACAAGGCTTTGGATCACTCTTCAAGCAGAAAGCTATATGGCAATTAGAAATGTTTGTGAGTTCACTTCCAAAGGATGAGAAAACCTGCTTACAGTTTAAAGTGAGTAGTGGTGTGATAAACACTTTTCTTAAAAATAGAAAATTAATACTATAAAGTATGAGAACAATATACTGTGGGAGGAATGAATCAGATGTATGAGGAGTTTCTAAATAGTTTTATCAATCTTCTCAATATAAGAAAAGGTTTATTTAACTTTAAAAGGGATAAATAGAAAATATAAGGCAGATTTTAAATCCTGTGAATGGTGACATGAACAACAAATTTTGTAGTAGAGAAAAATGCATGCTAATCTAAACTAGCATAGCAATCTTAATATAACTATGATCACAGACAGAAAAAAGAGAAATCAAATTGGAATATTGTTACATGTAAGTTCTCTTTAATCTAGACATGAAAATACATTAAAAATAAGATGTATCAAAGGGGAAGAGGTGGCTCAAAGCAGTATATTGAGAAGAGAAGCTACTTCTGTTACTGCTTCTCATCAGTTAGACAACTGAAGAAAACATCCCAACATATATTCAACCAAATATGGAAGAAGGAGGTTGATGCACAGAATCATAGAATCATTAAGGCTGGAAATGATCATAAAGATCATAAAATCCAACTGTCAACCTAGCACCACCGCCATGTTTTCCACTACACTGTCCTTTTTTTTTTTTTATTATTTTTAATTTTTTTTTTATTTCTTGTTTTATGCAGGCTTAGATGCTCCTTTCTTAGTGGTCTGAGTTTCATCCCGAGCATCTTCTTTATACCTTGAACATAAAATGTCCATAAGGACCTTCCTAACTTTGCAAATTTCACTATAGAGTCTGGACTTAAACTTTACATTCAAAGGATTCAGCATGAGCATGGTTAAAACCTTCAGAAAATTTAGAACCAAATTTTTGTCCCATCTCCTACACATGGCTTTTAATTTGTGGGACATATGCCATATTTTCATTTTTCAACACTTTACTTACTGACTTATATTACCGATAAACAAAAGGAAAAAGGATTTTTTGCCTTTAGGTGATTTATTTTTTTCCTGACAGAAGCTGACAATGAACTAAATAGCTCTGTTTGGTATTCTACATGAATAGAATTGTGACCGGCCACTCCATAGAAAAAAATTCAGTTTTTAAAAGCAATAAATGGCTATTTTATTTTCTCTTAACCTCATAAAAATTAATGAAATCTGGTTGAAGAGCTGAGAAATAACTTGGGTGAAAACATGAACATACTGAGAATACTTAAGAATTCTATTAATCTCTTGATAAAGGAATCTAAAAGACCTGTCTTTGCTTCAGAATTTCTGATGGACTATAACCAACTTTTTGGTGAAGAAAAGTGCCAATCCTAATAGGGAAAAGAAGCTTGGTTAGAATTACATAATCTGCTTTGGGGAATTAGCCATCTATTTTTCTGTTCAGGATGTGCCCTGTAATGGACTTCCATAATGGAATATACTAGGCTGTACTGGAGTCTTCAGAGATTTAGAAAAATAAGTCTAATTCTTTGTTTCCTTAAGTATCTTACCTGTTCTTAAGAGGATCAAGGCACTCGAGATTTCTGAGATTTCCAGCCTAATTCTACTGAAGCACCCTCAATTAAGAAAGAGAAATAGTTGGCAAAAAATAAGAAAGCATTAATGCTTTTTTTTCCTACCCTTGGATTTCATTCAATAAATTCATTTTCCTCAAGCAAGGACCAGGTGTTGAGACCCATTTTATTAGCCCTTTCATGCAAATGCAGGGAGTTTTTGACCCTGCTGTATATAATTGGAAAGCTGAATAATTGCATGTTATATAATTATATGTTTAATTCTTTGGAAATGAACCCAGGCAACAGTTTTCAGACAGGAAAGAACTGCCAAAAAACAACAAAAAAACCCCAACCAAACAAAACCCCAAAAAAACAAAACAAGAAAATCCCAAAAAAACCCAAAACCAAAACAAACAGAAACCAAAACACAAACACACAAAACCCCAATAATGTTCTGTTTCTTTGCTTACATTTTATACGTGAACCTACTATACTTGAATCCTTTATCTGCTTTTTTTCTCCTTTCTCTATTGTTTGCAAATATGTTAGAGTAAGGTTTTCAAAGAAAAACCATAAGAAAAAAAATTATTTTCTGATGCCTAGGAGAGAAACATATTTTTTTTCAATCTCTTCCCCACCTCCAGCCCTTACTGATTATTGTGTTGCTAACCTGTTTCACCTTTTTGTGTGCTTTAGAGCCATCTGTTAAAATGTAGAAAAGTAATTTTAAATTAAGACGTTGGAAAGACATGAAATGAAGTTCTTAGGGATAGCATTGTCTAAAGAAAAGTACAGAGGAAATATGGACAAAAAAGATTGGGCAGATTGTGCAATATTATGGTATAGCTATGCAAAAAAATCAATTTTTTAATTAAATATATGGGAAGATTTGGGGGAGGGCTTGTTGTTTTTTTTTTCTTTTTTGTTTTATTTTGGTGGGCTTTTTTTTGTTTTGGTGGTGGGTCTTTTTGTTTGGTTAATTTTGGGTTTCTTTTGTCCGAATGGAAATTATTGCAGCAATGGAACTACCAGATTTATTCCAGGGTTTTCTACAAATTTAGGAAATTTAGAAAAGTTCATTTATGCACGATAGTTCTTCCTTCTGTCTCAACATCTCCAGGCGGATATGCAAAGAAGAAGAAATGAATCATGTGGATTTCCTTGTGTCTTGAAATCTTAGGCTCTCCTTCAGGGAAGAAGCAGAATTGTTTTGTGCCACAATGCCAATTAATAGTGTGCAACAGTGAGAAGACATAGATAATCAGATCAGTTCTGAGCATAACAGGATGCAAAAAGAATTAAAAAAAAAGTTTCTACGTAAGCACAGAGCACAAATACCACTTTTCCACACAGAAGTGGTACTGTCTGAATATGTGTGACCAATAGCTCTGCATGACCACTCAATGGACATCTGTCTTCACATGTATCAGGGGCCAGAACTGATGTTTTGAAATCTCACTATATGCTTAACATGAAATGCTCAGCAGAGCGTACTATGAAGCACTAGGTGACTATGTAGGGGGCATAGTTTCCACTTTCATAGTGGAAATTTTAGAAGCTATTGTAAAAAGAATTCCAACAACTTACAACCTGATCTTATTATTGCACTTCATCTTTTCCTTTATTATTACTTCACTGACCCAAGGTAAGTTTTCAGAACTACCATGCTGGGAAAAGGTTAATCGTCTGTTTAGACACTGAATGGAAAGAGAATGTTTAATTCTACAGTTGCATCATTCATTATAAATATTCTAAATCAGAGAGTTCTGGGATTTCATTTGTCCAAGGCCTAGTACAATAGTTCCCCTGATTGTGCTCTTGAAGTATTATGAATTGATGAATAAATGAATAAATATCTATCTCAATGTTTCAGGCAGAGGCATAAAAATCCTTTTTATACACCTAAATGTGCTATATAGCATTTTTTATAGAAGGAATTTTTTTCCTAATGGCAGGTAACAATAGCTTTAAAATAGGGGGATTAATAATCCTTATGGACTTTATCCTATTGCATAATTGTAAATATCACCAAAATATAATATCAATACATAATTCTTCTATTAAAATAAATTTAACAAATTCTTTTTAGTTGTGCCTCATAAACAATTATTTTGTTGGTTGAGAGAGTAGAGGAAAAAATATAAGAATGAAAAAGGAACAATTAAGCAAAAGCAGACAAAACAAATTGGAATAAATGAGAGAAATAATGATTAGTGTATATAATGAGTCCTTGTGTTTTTTCTCAGTTATGACAATATGTTTAAAGTGTTTTGTATTCCTGTGGGGTATTTACTAAATTAGACTTACTTGAGAATCCAGAACCATGTGCAAATGAAACCTGCTGATGTTGCAGTTTTCAAATGTACTTTTGAATGGTCTCACAGCTGCACTGCACAGCACCAAAACAGGGGATGTTATTCCTTTGGCAACATGAGCTGGTACAGCATAGGAAATTTGGGATGATTTTCTGTAGCAGTTCCAAACTTTCTGGTCCACATTCTTAGCCTTCCTACAACTAATTGCTTAAGGCCATTCTGGCAGTACAAAGCTATTGTAAAGTCAACACTTCCATCCTGTTTGTCAGAGACTGAATGTTATAATTTTTTGCTTAAATATCTTCATGAAGGACTTTTGCCTATTATAGCAAAACTATAATACAAAAGCTGCAGAGAAGACCACTGCACCCAGAATAGGCCTTCTGACTGAGGCTCTGGAGTGCCCAGGGAGGGAGATATGATAATGACTCAAGTCTGGGTTGGGGGGAGAAAAAAATATTCACACAGGGATCAAGCTTAGCACCTTTGAGGTGCAGATGCCCCAGGGTATCAGCTGCCAGGCTTGAACAGACCCTCACACCAAAGGCTGCAGAGGATAGAAGGTTTTGGGTGTGTAGTGAAGAAGCCTCTGGTTTGAGGCAGTGGGGTCCCCTTCACCTTGGGAAAAGCCACATCCCTGCAGCAAGATCAGACCCATCAAAGAAAGGCCAAACCCCAACCCTCAGCAGAGCCCTGCAAATGATGCAACATGTCACAGAGTTGCCAAGGGCCAGTGTCAAACCGCATCCCTGCAGGAGGCACCTGGTGTTCCCGCCTAGCCCCAACGTAAATTAATCCATGGGAGTCTATACCTTTTTGGTGCACAGAGGCAGCAGCACACGGGAACCTCACCACTACAGAAGACCAGATGGAGGGAAAAAATGAGACATCACTGTGACCCTGTAAGGATTATATGTAAGTGACAGAACCCCTGCCCTGCGGTCTCTGTGCCCTCCACACACACCCCCCCTGACAATTCTTTCCTCTTTTTTTTCTCTCTCTCTTTGTTTCTTTCTATCTTTTCTATCTTTTGTTCTCTTTGCTTCTTTTAGCATTGAATAAAATATATCAGTATATTGGCACCAACATCTAACCACGTTTAGTTTCAATTATGCTTTTTGTGTTTATTTTCAACATTTTTTGGTATGATCCATTTTATTCACAGAGGCTTGGTCTCACTTTGGTCTCCACTGTTAAACCAATTTGTAACAGGCTGAGAAAAGCACAAGGCTGAGAGCTCCAGGGACCCTATTATTACAAAAGGCTTTCCAGGGAGAACATGGAACTAACTGCTCCAGCATTGCTCCTTGTACATCTTTCTGCTCACCACACCCATGTGCTGGGCATCTCAGCAAAAAGCTGCTTTTACTTCTCAGGGTTAGGCTCATGCTTAAAGTTCCCTCGACATCTTGGCTCAACTTGAACTGTATACTTTGTTACAGTAGGCAGAAACCTCTCATAAATTACTTTTAGGGGTTCCCTGCTGTGTGGTAGCCCTGGATTTCAGCCTACTTACATGCAATGACTCTTCTTTCCCTGAGTACAAGAGATTAAATGGCTGCGGAGAGTGAAAAGATGGCATATTTTCTTTACTTATTCCCAGAGATTGCTTGCCAATCACTGTTAGAGAACAAAATGATTCCAAATTTGCTTGAACCTAGGTAGGGACAAATATACGCCTGAGTCACGGTTACTAATTTTCTTATCTTTTCTTATCTGTGCCCTGTGCGACCAGTGAAGAAAGCATTTCTTTATAGCTTTTCTTGTTCCCTAGTTATTTGTCATGCTCAGACTGGGGTTCTAAACGTTTGACAGAAGAAAGGAATAAATCCTTTCTCTCTCACAGTCTTAATTCATAGGCTGCAAGCTGAGTACCTCTAGTTCAGAACATTAGCAGAATAATAACTTCCAATCTTATTCATTTAATCCTATAGGAAGCATGTTCTGCTAAAAAGAAAGTCAGGAGGTGGTTGGGTAGAGATTCAAAATGCAGTGTAAGAGCCTGCCTTTAGATAGAAGTGTAGCAAACAGCAGCAGGAAAAGAGCCATAGTCCCTGCCTATGACCCTGAATGGACGTTTTTATGAACCTTATATGTCCCTGTTTTATGTATTTATTGCTTTTAAACTTTCTCTTGAGACTTATATTTAAGTTAGTTGTTTTTTACCATATCTCTGTTTAATCCTATGAGGGTTGGAAAGGAAAACAGCTTGTAAGGTTTGTAATGACCTTGAAAACAGAAACAGCTGCCAAGGTCATGTTCAGCCTATTGACTGAGTTCAGCAGGGATCTTTTGGGTTGCCCAGTTTTACCCCAGCTAAAGGTATCAGTCAGTAGAAATCCCAGAAAGAAAATGGATTAGACATTTTTCCCTTCAAAGATAAAAAAACTGTTTGTACATGCATATATTTAAATCTATATGTAATGTGTATCACGAGGAATATCTGATAAGAAGTCATGCCTACTAAGGCTGTACAGCTTGCACTTACATTCCTTGAAGTTCCATTAAAAGTTAAATTTTAATTCAGCTTTGATCTGAGAAATGTTGTGGTAGAGAGCAGTAAGGTTATTTCTCTAATCCAGAGACTGACAGCACAAAAGAATGCTTTATAAAATGGTCCTGTGGGGATTCTCTCTGTCTCTGCAATCAAATTTGCTCATGGTTTTTAGAGACAAATCATGACTGTTCTAACACTCCCACACCCACCTCTTTCACACTGCGAGCCTTGAAATTTAATTGAGGTTTTGAAAATAGTCGGTGTTCTTTCTGATTGGTCATGAATAATAAAACACTTGCAGTTAGAATGCAAATTATTATTCTGTTGATGATGAAAGAACCATGGTAGGATCCAGTTTATCCTTGTGTTATTTGGACTGTAATAAAAAAAAAATTATATATGAGAGAAAAAAGAAGATGAAGTATCTATAAGAAAAATGAAAAAAAAAAAAAGAATTTTCTTTTCTAGATATATTTTGTATTCATGAATAATTCCAAGCTATATTTTTTTCAGTCTTGTTTACATAATTCAGCTGTGGACTATAAGGAAAACAAAATGAAATATGGTGATTTCTAGAAAGGGTTTACAAATTTCTCATTTAGGAAAGGAAATCAGTCCTTTATTTAGTACTGCACAATGATTGTGAACAAAAGAACAAGTGTAGGCAATGGAAAGGGTAGTAGAAAAAGTCTATTTTCAATGTTTTCACTTTTGTGGCTCTTGAATCATTTGCATCTTGGGGATCTCTGTGATCTTGTGATTTTTTTACCTGATGGATAGGTCATGACCCAGCTCCAGGTATAGAACTGTGATTTAATCATACTCAGATTCAGCTGAGATTTTTTTTTTTTTTTTTTTTCTCTCCAAAATGAAACTGCTGTCTGCAAATTCAAGTCACAGAAATAACAACTACCTGCTATCCTGATTTGTTGCTTGGTCCTTGCTGTTAGTTGCTATAGCTAGAGCACATTTAAGGAAACAGTGTCTTTGAAGGTTTAAAACTACTGTTAGAGCCTTGTCAGAGCTCTGGCAGGTGAACTGTACAATAGTAGTAGCTATTTGCTATGCTTGTGTTTTCCTTAAGTATTTTTCTTACATGATTATGAGGTTTGCATCTTTATGTAGCTAAATTAACTTTTTCTTTCTTTACAGAAGAAAATTAATTTTTTTTAATAAAATGGAACTCAAGAAGTATCATATTAATTGAAATTTTCAAATTTATTTAATATAGTATATGTTACAAAAAGTTAAGTATTTTATTATCACTCTGATCAATACATCCCTGCCCTTTATCTTTGTTATCTGTTCCTCTACACTTTCAAGTTTGGATTACTGCAGGTTTTCAAATTATTCCGTACATCCTAGGTCTTTACAGATTTTAGCAGCTAAAATTCCATGAGACACATAAATGTAATTTGGTCCAATGGGAAGCACAGCATGCACTCTTCATTGTATTGATTTCAAATCCATGTTGTAGTTGAAGGCTAATACACGAATATTGACTTAAATATTTCAAATTTTGTTAATACATCATTTATCAGCCTCATACTTTCCAGTCTGGACGTGCTTTTCTTTTTCCTTTCACCTACTATATAGTTCATAGTTGGACAGCTTTTCTCCGTTAAATGCTTTGACAAAGCTCAGAATAGTGAATGGAGCATTAATCTTGGACTTGAGCAATTCTGCCCAAAGTCTGTGAAAACTTTGGAAGCCAATTAGTTTCTCGACTTTGTTTCTGTATCTATAACATATAGATATTGGCTTTAGTTTGTAAATGTAGACAAGTACCTTCAAGACTTATGTTTCCACCTAAAAGAATAAGGAAAAATAACCAAGTAAGTAATGGAGACAGACACTGTGAATTAATAAGGCTTTTTCATAATGAAAACAAAATTGCCCTTTCCTAACTGAAAGCAGTTTAGATACTCAGCAAAGATTTAGCCTTCCAATAAACACTCTACTTAAAAATATTTAGAGTTTAAAAGACATTGAAAACTAATGAGGACTAAGTAGCAGCAACAAAAATAAGTATTCTTTATTATTTTCATGCTTGACCTTGATATTTTCTTCTTTAGGAAATTAGGAAATTAAATCATATAAAATTTCTCAAAAAAAATTATAGAAAAAAGATTAAAACTGTACCCATTTTAACAATGCTAAAAGCTAAAGCTAAAATGGGATGAGAGAAGACATTTATATTCACTGTTGAGTTGTGAACAATTTTATGTATTTTTTATGTAAGGTAAAAAATATATTAATAATATACAACCTGTTGAATAAAGAGTGAATTTAATTTTAATTTTCAACAGTGGTCCACATGTTTTGAAGCAAGATGATATGTGTAGTCTATATGCCTTATGGAGCAGCAACCTTTGGAAACTGACTGTTATGTTCTTTTATAATGCCTGTGTGTTCTGCTCAGATATCCAGGTACTTATGGCAGTAAATAGTTCTTTTGATGGCAAAACAGTCATGTCCTGCCATTGTTCACCCAAAACATTTGCTGCCTACAACTAGCATAAGAAGAAAATCTCTGTGTTTGCAGACTACTGGAAAGTGTACATTTTAATTAATTTCTGTCTATGCCTGAACTGCAAGCAGTGTTGCCCAGCTTTTGAGATCAGAACATATCCTGCCATCTCTAAAAATACTGTATTGGTTCCTCTTTATTGCATTCCACAACCATTTGGATATGTGAATATTTGATTTAACAAGCATACCTCCTTCTATGAAATGACTAGAATGAACTCCTCATTATGTTAGAGGGTCTATGTGTATTGTGTCCATGTAATAACATTTGTAGGGTGGGAGCCAATTCAGGTTTTAAGAAAAACACGAACTGGGGGAAAAGAGCGCCAAAACTAAAAGCCAGAAAATAATTTTTCTCTCCTGTGATTTGCTCCAGGCTTACTATGTCACTTGGAGCTGGCAGTGGTTGAAAGTATTACACTGTTGGACAAGATCCAACTTCCATGTCCAAGCATGATGACAAAGTGATTCAGTTACAGCCTTATCTCCATCTGGGCACTCAAGTCAAGCTACAACTCTTCTGACGGTCCCTCGCTCACTGGCCCAGATAGAAACCACAGTCCTAAAGAAATGCTCAGTAGAATCAATCATTTATCAGACCTAGTGAGTGTATTATGCCTAGTGAGTTATTTGTAACCATCGTGTGCCATGAACAGATTTTTCTCAAGAAGACTAGGAAAATAAACACATATGCTGAACAGCTTTAAAAATATAATCCAGAAAACGGATGAATCGTGCTCATCTCACTGTAAGTTCATATAAAATCCACTGCTTTCCTGACATGTATCCCAATAAAACCAAATGCTATATACCATTGGCATATGCTTATTTCATACATAACTTCTGTCATTAACATAAATTTGGGGGTGGTTTATTTTTTGGTTTGGTTTGGTTTTTTTGTCTATGCAAAATTATAATATTGCTATTCAAATGCTGCAGTAGCATGAGATGTATTTGTAATTTGTATTATAATGAGAAGGAAACAATTAAAATTATTGCATCCACATAGACTTGTTTTATGTTAGAATAGTTCATGTACTCTTATTTTCATTTTCCAAAATTACTTTACAATGTAAGACCTTTTGAGGTTGTTAGCAATGCAGACTGATTAAACTGATAATAATATTATGAAAGATTTAAAGAATAGTCCGTTGTGATGTAGAATAATTAATAATACTGCATCTATTGCAAACATGTTTAAAGATAATTTCAATAAATGAATATTTACAGTAGGTGAGAATTTATTTTTTCTTATTTTTATGGATTCAAGCTGGCTTAAAGCTGAATTGTCTGCCTCAATGTGAATGTTTTTCAATATTTAGAAACACATCACAGAATAGTTTGTCACAAATTTACTAGATATATCCAGCTTTGAGTAATTGAATACCCTCGTGTTCAAAACATTCACAGAAGCAGTGCCCTTCCTGAGTCAAAACGAAACTAGAATAAGAGGATATTTAGCAGATTTAGGAGAAAGTACAGAAATTTTAAAACAAATGTACTTTATGAAGGTTTCAGATATATTTTGAAGGGGATTTGCTGACAAATGCTAGAATGAGTTGTTTTCTTTGTGGTCAGGAGATCACATCGGCAAAACAAAAGTTAGAAATAACATAGCTATACTTTCCCACTTAGAACACTACAGCAATCAGTGTAGAGGGGTAGCAAAAAAACATTAATTATAGTTTGTGGTTTCTCAGCTTTGGAGTCATCAGAGGTCAGATTCTGTAAATTAGAATATCTTAAGTGTCGCAACCATAATAGTCTCTTTTTTTTTGGGTGGGGGGGAATCTTGTGCCCATTACAAATTAAGGAATGGCACATTTCCCCTTTTCTACATCTCTTGCATAGAGAAAAGGATTATGGAAATAAATTACATTTACAACCTTTTAAAACTTCCTTTGTTCCTTTCCCCATGTATGTTGGCAGGACCAGGTGCATATTGACTAAAAGTGTTATTTACTCTTAGGGGGATAACAAAACATTAGCTCTTGCCAAAACACAGATTTGCAAATCTAACAGGTATTCAATGTTTATCAGGACCATCTCTTAGAAGTTCTAATTGCTCTCATCCAGTCTCTTCAACTTCACTACTAATAGCAGAGAGCTCTTAGCCTACATTTCTTCTTCCTCTCCCCTTTTTTCCACTTTCAGTCTTCACATTTTCGAATTACGCTATAAGTACATGTGATATAGTTACTTAAAAGATAGTTTTTGGTAGACGTTCATACAGTTTTCCAGTGTAGGTACAATTAGTAGCAGATTAATTATGTTTCCTTATAAAATAATATTGAAGTCTGTGGAGTCCTTGTTCAATGGAGTTTCATGAATCAATTATTAATAAAGGTGAGATAAGGCAAAATAAACTTTTAGGAAATAAAAGGTTCTCCCTTCTTCTTTGGAATCTCCTCTAGCAATGCATCTTTTGTGGCAGAGACTTCTCTGTTGTTATTACTAGAAGCATCTTCTAGAAACATAGTGGGCAGACTGCCCATCACATTTTCAATGTGGCCTATTACACCAATTTTGAAATTAAAATTTGCCAACAACCCAGATGGATAGGACAGCCTTGACTTACAGCAACCTCTCAAACAAAGTAGATATTCAGGTCTGTTCTTTGCAAGTAAGTCACAAATAAAGATTTTGGAAATTAAGTTTTGAGAAATTCAAGAGATTTTTTACTGACCGTTTACATGTCACATGACAAAGAAGTCAAAGAGAGCATTAAAACATGTTAAGCTTCTGGAAATCATCTGGTCAATGCCTTAACTTGCTAAGACAACATTTAAATGTAATTTCATAATTAATTAAAAAAAAAATGTGAAAAGGACATTCAAAAAAAAGTGACAGAGAAACCAGTCAGGCCCAAGTACAAGTGAATCTTGTACCTTTCTAGAGACAATTCTCAGTATCTGTGTGTATGTGCGTGTGAGATGGAAACAGTGTCTAATCTGACAGGATAATGTTCAGAAATTATGCAATCACTGATGGAAAGGCTGTTTATGTTTTCATACTCTTAAAAATATCCTGTGTGTTTGTCCAGTTGATCAATGCTCTTCTTTCTATATTTGCCTTCACCTCCTCACTCCCTTACTTAGACACCAGTCAAATGGCATCTCAGCTTCATCTGTTGAGATGTAAAATCAATTGGATTCAATAAAGACCCATGTTTTAAAAATTTGTGTTTGTTGGTCCACATATGCGCAAGGTATATAAAAATGGAACAGAATATGTGATGTTTTTTCTCATTGGGGAAAAAGACATAAGTGAAACCAACTTTTAGCCTAAATATTCATATTATGCTTGACTGAGAAAGTCAGTTTTTTTCACTTCCATGAAGTGGCCCAAACCAAACAGCATGAATTCCAGGATGGGGCTCAACAACCTAGGAGCAGGGTTTAAAGGCAGGTATTCATATTTGAAGGAATGAGCAGCAAGATAACCCTAAGGATCCATGATAGGAGCTACAAATCAGTGATAGCATTTATATCTTGCAAGTAGCATCACCATAAGGTAAAAGGTTTTCTACCAAGACTTTGTGACTCTGCAATTTGATTACACTTCACTCCCCATACACAGATTGAAGAATTTTCTATATTAAAATATTATTTTATTAATTTATGTCATATATGAATATGAACTATGTGCATATATGTGAACAATGCATAATATCAAGATATTAACATGATGAACAGAAAAATGTCCTATTTACAGCCTTGGAAATATTTTGGAAATTGCAATCAGTAGATTTCAAAGTCAGTTTTAATGTAAGAATGATAAGCTTAGATTTCTCAGAGTGCCATACCTTCTAGAAACAGGATTTATCCAAGACCACCTATCCATTTAGCATGACAAACACAAACACAATAAAGACTTCAATTCTTTCTTTTATCAACCCTTCTTGTCAATAAAAATGACACAGTGATTCTAACATTTCTCTTCATTATATAATTCCATGCATTTATCTTGGTGATTTATAAAATTTCTCTTCTCTTGCAGCATTCTCTCTACATTTGGTACTGGATTTTACTTCTCAGTTGGGGAAAAATATTCTTGTAGTTAAGACACAGAACTTAGAGGCAACTTTAAGCAAACCTACAGCTCAAGCATGGTCAATTTGTCTCAATTTCCAATTGCAATAAAAAGGTACTGCATTTTTCTTAGTTATGAAGAGCTTTGAATGGCAAAAAAGAAACATCTCAGGTGTCTGATAAGACAAAATAAAAATATTTGTGGGCCAGATTTATACTTCAGGCAGACCGACCGTCCCAAAATATCCAAATGCTGTAAAGCAGTACAGCTTCAAAAGCCACAATGCTGACATTCAGCTCCATATTGTAGCAAAACATAAAGTTATTTGAAATAAGGTTGCCTTTTCTAAGTCTTAGTCAAAAAGTCTAGTCAGGTCACCAAGGAACTTCCTCGTTTTTCTTGATTTCAAACTAGTCTACAATTCTGCCTTCCTTCTTATTATAGGAAATAGCTACTGTTAGACCTAGGAGATCATTCTTTGATATTTAGGATAACTTCAGTTAGGGAACTTCACTATAACAGACTAGGCATAACCCATGCAAGAAATTGTACTTAAGGCCACCATGACAAAAGATATCGCTGCTAAGTTCTCAACAGCTGAACTAAGTCTTGTAGAATCCAGTCCTTCCTTAATAACTTTTGAGAAAAAAAAAAATTGAAGATAATTCGTTCATTCATTCATTTTTAACAAGCCACAATCAGCAACTCCAAAAAACTAGACACTTGTGTCCACCAGAGGTGTCCATTGAATTTTAGGAAAAAGATTAACAAAGACTGGCTGTTACTTGTCATACACATCCCTAAGAACATCTTTTTTCTTTATGCTCCACCTCCTCTATAAAGTTGGGGGTCTTTTGGCTGCTGAACAGTGTATTATATATCATTATACAATTGTAATGCTTAAACTCTTAATTAAAATTACTTGTTATTTTCTCATTCCACTGCATAAATATCTGAGCTACCATTTACTTGTGTTACTTGTGTCAAATATGAATGTTGTCACATGTGACATGACTTTGTTCTTACCTTCTCACTTTGTTAAAAGTAAATGAAAGATCTAGATGACTAAACATGAAGAGGGCAGTGCTAAATTGAGATTTACTCATATAAGTTCCTTCCCCAGAGTTTCTGTTTTCACTATTAAAACCTTGATATTTCAAAACTTAGGCTTGCTTCCTTAAATGTTTTTCATTCTCCTGCAGTCTCTCTTTCAATACTCTTGATATTTTAGCAGTCTGTATACTTTATTGGCAAATAAATTAGCATCTTGAATTACTACACAACTCTAGCTATAGCCAATTAAAAGTATCATTAGCCCACAATGAGCACCTTTCCCTTACAAACACTGACTATTTCTGAAACACCTTATTAGTTAAAAACAATGTAATTCCTTCTTTATCCCCAATACAGGACATTTTACACTCTAAAACACAAAATTCAGTTACTTTATTTTTCCGCTCCCTTCTTTTCTTTTTCATTCCTGGGAGCAACAACCACAAGTAAAATAAGAAACAATATTTTGTCCCAACTTCTTCCTAAATCCATGTATTTGGCAAAGGCACAGTCCTTGATGCCCACCAATATAATTGCTGACATAGCTGTAGACTGCTACAACATTTTGCTTACCCTCTGTCCAAACTAATGGCAAAACAGCAGTTGACTGCAATGACAAACCTGATATCCTGAACACAGTGCAAACCAAATAGCACCGGTGAAAGGCCTTTGGAGACAATACTTATAGAAGTTCAGAAAAAAATTTCCATTTGTTATTCATAAATTAAGGATATAGTTAACAATTTACCAAGATATTGAAGTCCAATATATTATTAATCAGTGAAATGATCGTATATTTCAGCAGCTGAAGCCTGACATCTGAAAAATATGTTAAACATTTAGAAAGAATACATTCCTGAATCCCTTTCTGTAAATGGATCCTACCAAAGTGTAATTTTTTACATATTTCTGATTCTCCTCATCTAAACATTTGTTTAGTGTTGTCATGTACTGCTAAACAGCTGCCACATTTGATTTTGGACAGTTATGTTTCAATGATGAGTGAAATATACTGGATGCATATTTTCCAATCATTATTATTAATAAAGAGCTTGGGACTGAGTGCCTGCCTGAGTGCTGGGAACTCCTAATTTTGTGTTTAATATGGTTTTTGCTCTAAACTGTAAAATTTGATAGTCATTTTAAAGCAGACCACTGCAATAAACAATGTTCCTTTTTAATGTTTTCCATAGTTTTAAGACACTTCTTACAGGAGTTACTTCTCCCAAGAACAGCTGTTTTCAAGTTATCTATTATCTTTTAGTCTCAAAGGTCAGCTCCAGTCCTAGGAGACATCTGGTAGCTACCCCTTTGTAATGGAGAGAAATGGCACTCTCTTGTGCAATGCTTGTGCTTCACAATAATGGAACGTACTTGCCTCGTTCACATTTACGAAATGCTATTTTTATAGCTTATGGAGTAGCCCTGCATAGCAGACCTAATAGCATGCACACAGGAAAAGAAAATACCTAGAAAGATAGATGTGAAAATGTATAATGTATGTAAGTAAACAAAGTATATTTATCACAGCTGCACTAATACTCCAACATAAAATGATTGGATATTAAACTATTCAGCCCTTATTTAATTTCAGATTAGTTTGTTATTGGGAGCCTTGCTAGGAAATAGGATACTAAAGGAGACGTTTAAGTCAAAATATATCTGAAATAGCTTATAAAATATATGGGTGACCAGTTCTAAAAGGCACTAAGCTACCTCTTATCTGTTTGCGTGGGTTTTTTTAAAACTGTGTGATCTCTCCATAACCACCTTTGTACTTCTCTGTTAGTATGATATTGTATATTATTATAGGGGATTATTAATAACATAATTATTAATTACACTGCACAACTGCAATGTAATCAAATGCAGGATTCAATAAAAACATAGAAGTTAAAATACCATATGAATTTAAAATTCCCTTTTATCTTTGCTCAACCTAATTGAGGGCTTCCCCCTGCTCTCTTTTTCTTACTTTTTTTCCAAATAATATACTTTTTCAGTTTCCACTATGGCAAGGAAAGTGAGGAAGGAGAGGGACAGCAGAGCAGGTTTATTTTGCTAACATTCTTGTTAATGTGGAAGAAGATTACATTACATGCAGTTTGATCCCTAGATAAGACTGTTCAAAGAAGCAGAATCAGAGGCCAATTATGACCCTCCAGCCTTCAATCTAAAATGGAGGATTGTGACAGTTTACTTAAGATGAGAGTTATTTAGTAAGTGAGCTGTGCTGGAGGAGTGATGCCCAATTAACTAATTGATCTGATAGAAAGATGAAGTCTCTCATAAAAGAAAAAGGAAAAACGATCACTTTGGAAAATCTTGCCATTTCCTCTTGTGATCATCCTAATTAGCTTCTGATAAAAATGATAAGTGAAGGGGGAAGCAGAAAGGAAGGATGTGAGAAATTAAGAAGCATGTGATCAGTTTGAATGTGTCAAATATTATAACCCAAGGTGTAACTGCTTTTTATTTTATCTAAGTGAAATGGAGTTTAATGCAACTGAATTATGTTTGAATTCCTTTACAATAACTGAAGCCTTGGTGCCAGATTTCTATAAAAAATATTTTGATCTATTTTAGAGAAGTTTATTTTATCGTTCATTGTATTTGTCCCCAAGCTAATTATTAAGGAAAAAAAAAATCTAGATTTGTTACATGGCTTAATTATTCATTTTAATTGTTTGGGTACTTGAAAATGTCCATTGTAAATGTGTTGATTAAGTTTCAAATGAATTGTGAATTCTTTCTGAATTCTTTGGCAAAAACAAAGTTGCTGTGTTTTCAAAGCTTATCTTCTTGTATAAATGTTTAAGTATGCATTTATGAACATCCTGAGAATGGAGGTAATTATCACAAACCATATTCTCTTCTTCCTTTTCTCACTCTATAAAACACTTTCCTCCAAAGAGAGCTTCTGCACAATATTTTGTGGAATTACTATGGCATAAGTTGCTACTCACTGAAAGGAAGGGATCAGATCTGCTTCTCAAAGTATGTTCTGTATAAAGTACACTAATATATATTTGCTTTTTGACTTAGAGATGTACAGAAAAACACACTATGAAAAGCCAGTGTCCATAAAAGAGACAGAGGAGTCCTGCTACTTTATTCCAGTAAAGGGAAGGACTCCACCAGGGCACAGGCCTGTGGGGTTTACTCTCTGGAGGTTTGGGGGACACAGCCTCCTTTTATCCTGAACTCTCACTGCTCATTGCCTTCTTCCTCTCCCCATTCCTGAGGTTCAGGGAAGGTACAGCCTTCCCAAATCGCCTATCACAGATGTCCCCTTGAACTTATCGATTTACCCCACAGTTCAGAAACTAAAGCTTGTGCAGACCCACTTGTCTGTCTCAGGAGCCAGACTGTCTGGACTCTTTAACAAACCTACTGCTTGATGGTAATAGAGACATTAAGACCCATTTCAAAGACGTAAACGCCCATACCTTCCCCAGTGGAACTGTTTGTTAACACATTAGCACATATCTTCTCTATCAGAGATGAAAGAGATACTGAACTTCAATGCCAATCATTTGCTGTGGTCTGGAGTTGAAGAAGTTTACAGTAAAAGGACTTACTGATTTGAGAGTCACGTTACACCAAATTCAGAAGGTCTCTGTTTATATTCTAGCCTCTTAGTCTTATCCTTACACCCTGCTTTGGAGAGCCAACACGGCATGCTTAACAGCTAATTAAGGGCCCTGACCCGAAATAAGAGAAGGGTTTTGGGTCAAGCAGCTGATTAGGAAGAACTTAAAGACACAGTATCCTTTTCTCTCCTGTGCCCTCCCCACCCCCACTGCATTCTTCAATGGAAGAAGAATGACCATGTTTTGTGATTTTTTTGTGAGTATCATGAGCTCCACCACCACACTGACATCATCATCTCTTACATCCATAGTCCATTTGTTTGCTTCTAGATAAATTTTCAAAGGAAACAAGTGTCATTTTATTCAATTTATTAAATGTATGTGAGAATTGACAAAAGTTTCTCACAGATCCTTACTATTTGTAAATTCATAAATCCTGTAAGACTGTACTAACAACACGTCATAAATGTCTTACTCTTTTGTGAATTAGTTGATATTGCTTATGAAGTAAAATATTTAATTGTTGTCAATGATAAATAAAACTAAATTTTTTGTATTATCTGAAATCTTACATTGAAGTAAAGTTGGACCACAGAAAAGAAAATATATCTATCTCCAAAAGTTGGACCACAGAAAAGAAAATATATCTATCTCCAAAGCAGCCTAATTCTTCTACTTTCTAATGAATTTCATGCTTAACTTCACACTTCAAATGTCCAAAAAACCTGTGTGGGTGTTACTTAGCACTATATTGATACACATGAAAGTAAAGTTAATACAATATACTTTGCACTGCATATACATTCTTCTTCATAGGCTGTCAGTACATACTTAAAGATGCATTCAGCAGGTCGATTCTTTCCTCTGAATCTGCAAAGGAAGTACTTTGGAAAGTTTCTATATTCCTTCCAGAAATGTAAATTCCTCAAAGTATAAACATATACAAATATGTATTTTGAGTGTAAAACCAAACATGGATTAAAAAAAGAATGATTTTCAGTAAGTCATTCCACAGTGAATAAGAGTCTTTCATTCAGGAGTTTGAAACTGAACTAGAATAGAGACCCAGTATTTTTAGATGGAAAGGGAAAAAGCAGTAAACTACTTTGTTTCTAAAATGTAATTGGTTATTTTCAATTCCAGTTTCAGATGTATATCTCTAGTATTCGTGTTCACTTTCAAATGCTGTTGCTAATGAAAGAGTTGTCTGAATCTAGAGTTCAGCTACATTGAAATATTGGAAAGATAAGAGTAAGTTTTATATTGTTTCACACAATGGAAAATTATTATTTGTGAGTAAGGATATTTAATTATATTTTTATTATATATGAAGCTGTAGTCTGACAGTCCATTTACTTTGCCACAAATTCTAGTGATGAAAATTTTACTAAGACATTACAATATATATTTAGGAATAAAAGGGTAGTTGTCAAAGTTGGTACTCAGGGGCAGTTAACTTATATACAATGAGCTAAAAAACAAGAACAGAACAATATTTCTGGTTGCCAATTTCCCCTTCTTCAAGATGATTCCAAGACTGAGTAACAGTCTAGTGTTAAACCTTTGCTAGTTTTTTTTTTTTTTAAATGGCAAATGAAGCCTAACTGAAAATTTTATTGTTTTCATGTCCGCTTCCTACATGCATTAGCTCAGGAAGTGATAAAACTGGAGCAATTACCAATGGCCTTTTCAGTGACTAACGCCAAGTGATTTCCTGAGTAGCTATAGACAATGGATCAGGAAACAAGCCTCGTGACCAGGAAACTTTAATTATTTTTACAGCTTTTTCTTAAAGCTAAGAGGTCTAAAGCAATGGATGCAATAAAGTACCATTCAGTTCATGATTGGAATGCCTATAAGTAGTGATGGACAAACAGATAAATGTCTGAAACATCCATTTTAACTCCAAGTCTCTTGTCTGATATTGGTACTTCTGGTCTCAATTATTTTTGCACAAAAGCTTCGATATTTTGTTCAAAGTACACCAGTATGTTTGAATGACATACAAAATTCACCACATAGCAATAATATGCAAAGCAGTAGACACATATGTCTATATGATCCACAATACCAATTTTCACAACCAAATAGAAATTTTCTATCAAAACTTTTTGTTGCTGCCATTCTTGAAGTCATGTAATTATTTTCTCCTTCACTTCACCTTGAAAATTTTGAATAACAACCCCATCAAAATTTAAGAAAGCTCACATTTTCTTCAATGGTGTTTGATGACAGTGAGGTTGGAATATCAGCCCATATTTTGTAAGCTTAAAATGATATTTTAGCTACTTCTGTTCAAAGAGAAGCAGAGAAAACAGACCTGGGAGAGAGTTTTTAAAATATTCTAAGTATTGTGTTGCACATGTCACAATTTAGTAGTTAGGATTTACTTGTTTTGTAATTTTAAAGAAGGAGAAAAGACTTTATAAATACATAAAATCTAACCTTTCATTTAAGCTAATAAAAATAATTTGCTGAGTAGAATGGAATTCTTCTGTGAAAATGTAAGTTATAGGAAGAACTAGTAAAACTTCAAGCCTGTCTCCTACAGGACTTAAAGAATAAATTATAACTGGGAGCAGACAGCAAAAAAAAATGTAATAAAATGAAATAACAGAGAGAAACTCTATTTCCCTTATATGAAATAAAAGGATGATTAATGTGAAACAGTCAAACTCCCTTGCCTCAGTTTCCCTAGGAAAGGTTTTAATGACATAGAATGAGTTTAATCTCATTGTTTGAAAAAAACCAAATAAGTATTTTTCTTGGTTGATTCTGCAGAAGTACAATTTGGTGTAAATTTTAGACAGATGTGTTATTTGCACAATCTCATGGATAATTATTTTTTTGAGCTGACTAATCTGGAGGTTTGTTTGTTCATGTAATATTGTGATCAGTCTAACTCAGTGCTGCTGCCTGACTCATGTGTCTCTGTTGGAGTTTCTGAAGATATGATGGAGAGGGAAATGGCAGAAAACAGAATGCATAAACACCTTGACTATTCTTGTAACTACCTCTCCCTGCCAAACAAAAGAAAACATTTGCTATCATCAGTGCAGAAGTTGTAGCTTTCCTAATGTTAGGCCTTGGAACATCAAAAAGGAAGAAAGAAAAAATGCCATTTTCTTCACAGCGAACTCAGTATTGAGATCAAGATGTGCTTTCTTTGTTTTTAATTTTCTGTAAACATATGTCTACCTTTACAACTGTTTCTTTGACCTGTTAATTTGGAAACTATCTTAACATATGGGATTTCTGTAAAATTAAATAAATTTAATTTTCCTATAGAAAATATAACTTTATATGTATTATAGATGTGAACACAATATTATTTAATTAAAATTATAACATATACAGTTGCATATATTACAGCTTGAAGACAAATAGCCTTGTAAAGAAAGGTCACCAAATTTAGGTCACCAAAATTTAACAAATATCTCATGCACTAAATTTACAATCTTTCTTGTATATTTGTGTTAAATATAAATAGTTTTTATTTGCTGAGAATCTTGCAGGCTTAAGAATTTATCAACAGAAAGAGGATGGACATGTCTGAAAAGTTTTCAGACTGAAATAAAGATCAAAGAAAACTGAAAGCTCAAGAAAGGACTAACTGTGTCAAAAGGTATGGTTCTAGTTATTGACACTAC
Organism: Certhia americana; assembly: GCA_018697195.1. NCBI lineage: Eukaryota > Metazoa > Chordata > Aves > Passeriformes > Certhiidae > Certhia > Certhia americana. Next base: position 43,977,966 of record CM031861.1, read on the forward strand.
AAGAAAATGATGGAAACATTTGAAACAGCAGTGTATGTCTAGAATTTTTCATGGATAGCATGATAATTAAATATGCTCCCAGAGAAAGACAGGAAAAAGGATGGCTCAAGAAAATTGTGATTAAAAACTGTGAAGACTAGGATACAATAAGGACTTTATAGAGACTAAGACTAGTCTCTGTAAAGACTAGTCTCTACTGAGACTGCTGTAAGACTATACAGCAGTAGACGACACTGTTTCATTTCACTTTCCCTGAAGTGCATAAGAAGTTTAAATTAAAATGAAATAATGTAATTTCCTATCTCTGTAGTAACCAGAAATATAGCAAATAATACCATAAACAGTATAATCTCTGAAGTTTGGTGTCTTGTATTTGGATTGTATTGGTACCTGTTATAGCACAAGATCCAGTTAATGCCTATTCCATGCTTTCACCAACATTCCAGGTGATATTTCTCAGTTTAAATACCATACTATTTCATTAAAATTGAGCTATCTCACAAAGAAAATATTTTTTTTTTTTATTTTGATGATAATTTCTGTTAAATAAATATGTGAAGGACTTCTGTCTCTGTGAAAGTAGTCTATTGGTCTATTCTGCCATATAGAAGTGAGAGTTGACAGACAGATACAGAGAAAGAGAAGGGAACAAACTATGATCTCATTTCCTTCAGAGAACTCACCATAAATGACAAAAGCTTTTATAAACACTATCTCAACTTGCTTGAACCTAAAGAAAAGGTTCAGATAAGAATCTAGGCAAAGCTCATGGCTGGATTGTATTTATTTTGAATTACTCCACTCATTTTCAATATTGTTTCGAAACAAAAATTGCTATGAGAAACCCCATACAGTAATTCCCATGGCTAAGCTTCCCAGGGGTTAAAGTTTCCACAATCTTGAGCAAAGCATTTAAATGTTCAGTACTGCTGTCAGCACAATACATCAATTAAAGGTCCAAGCAGTGTCAGTTGCACTTGTTTATTTCATATATTATATTTATCTTTTCCTGTATTTCAAGTATCTTCTGATCAGCTTTCTTATCCTTTGAAAACATCTGTACATAATTGTTTCAAATGAACAGAAACTTACTGCAATATCTATTCAGTTGTCATACAATCAAGGTCACACAAGGTGCAAAAATTCTTATCTATATGAGAACAGGCTGAAATCACCTCTTACATAACCCTAGTGACTCCAATTACAACTTTGTTTTCAGTGGGGAAAATACTTGGAACTTGTAGTGGATTTTTCAAAGTCATCGTTTCCAAGACCCTTGGCTCTTGTGCAGACAGGAATGCATGATTTAGAAGAGACCACAGGAGAGCTGTGATTCGTTAGCTTGGAGGTTTATGCTTTTTTCAGGGGGTTTGGTACTTCCTTATGGTCCAAGGACTGAATCCAGTCATATCCATCAACTGTACTGTAAATTCTATAATCAGTTCTGGGATCACAAATCAGAACAAGAGACTTGACCCTTCCCTTCCCTCCCCTTCTCCCCCTCCTCCCCCAAAGGCTTACAAAATAATTCAGAGTTCCACTCAAATCTATAGGATATACCATGTCATGTATAGTATAAACATTACAATATTTGATGGCTTTTAACTTATTCACAGCATTTAGCTCACAAATGGATTTTAGCATCAAAAGTAATTTGCTGTCTTCCAAAATTGTACTTGAAGGAAGTATTTCTCTTTTCTCTCTGTTGTATATATATAAACAGAATTATAAACCAATAAAGATCAATGTAAATGCTAGGAAAAAGGTAAATGCATATTATGGGACACATGTTCTGAAGTGCCTTTGCAACTTTAAATCCTCATCTCAGACCACTGGAGGAGTATCCTCCATCTCCCTCCAGAGCACATTGAGAATTTTCTTCTAAAGCAATACAGGCACACAGGAGAACATATACCAAATTTAATATGTACTCAGAACCTTAATAGGACATGAACTTGAAACCTGGAGATGATGTTTGTCTCATTGACTTTAAAAATCTTGGTTTAGATTCAGTTGACTTTCTAAAACAAATGGAAAATTCTTCTATAGCTAGCAGCAAAAAATCAAAAATTAAACTCTTTGGAATAAGACCCAAAAGCAGGAAGGGAAAGGCATGTAAAGCTATGGAGATTACTTCAGATCACATTAGGTTATGTTTTGAAGGTGTTTGAAATGAAAGTATTAGCTAGAGTTTTGAATATATTTTTGAATCCTAGCTAATACAGAAATTTGAAGTTTACTTGTCACATGCGGGATATCTTTCTGTAATGAAAAGGAAATATTGCTAAATTTACTTGAATTACTCTAGTTAGACTATGTGTCTTCATCTATAGCCATTTCAGCATGTACGAGTGACGTAAAAAACTGTACAGAGAAATCTGGCAAAAGCAGAGGAGAAAGTAAAAAAATAATGAATACATAATGTGATAGAACTTAAATTGTGAATTTTTAAGGCACAAAAATGAAGAGGCAAAATTTTTAGTATTATTTTCTTCTTATGCTTTTCTGGTAACCTCTTCTATCACTATCAATATTGATTAACCTATTTATAGAACAGGAACAGAAAAGTTCAGACATGATTAGGAGGTAATAGACTTGCTCCCTCCAGAAAAGTACTTTAAAAAAATCTCAAACCAAAACAGTAACAAAATCTAACCACAAGATAAAAATATCTATGAAAAATAGCTTGAAATCTTAATTCAGTTTAGATCTTCCAACTGACTTTCATGGCCTTATGCCACTGAAAAATAAAATACATCTTACATACCAAAAAGGTAACCCAACTCTTTTCTGGTTCCTTGAAGTGAGAGAGTTCAGAAACTCATACATGGATTAAAAGAAGTTGTCTTGGGAATCCTTCCAAGTCTCCTTCTAAATTCAGTCTTCTATTATCTAATTTTTCACACAAAATTCTCGTTCTCAGACATGCAACCCATTTTTTATTTATTTGACTTCCTGGTCATTTACATACTTTTGCAATTGCAGATCTAATCCAGTTCTCTGAAATAATCCTGTTGAGTTTACTTTTTTAACTACTCAAAACCTAACTTCGGTCTATTTTAAATCTACCTGCTCTGCCCTTACTGCATAGACAGCTGGCATCAGATATTTATGTGTAGAAATCATGGACAGAAATGGGAGTCCTTCTTTTATTTTAGATCTGAGAAGAATTACTAAGCTTCCGTACTTTACTGCTTCATTTATACACACTGTTTGTGCAACTTCTTAGTCTCACTCAACACTATTAACATAAGGGCCTGTTGGGGGTTGGGTTGATTTCTTATAGAATTTTTTCCCAGAAGTTGCTAAGAAGCTAATGGCTGGGTGCTTTTCGGTACTTATGGGTGCTCGGGAACAAACAAAGGAAGCAGCTAAAGCAGAGACATTGATTCCACTTCGCTGGGGGCAGCTTTTCTGCTCTGGGGGGACGGCCAGGGCTGCTCGTCTCGGCGAGGTGGAGAGCTCTCACTTTTCCCTTCACCTCGGACTCCGTCGGACCACCGGTCTCTTCGTGTGCCCCCCGGGATTTTGGGAACCCGTCTCCTCCCTGCCCTGCACCCACAGTTTCTTCAGTTCTGCTCGAGGTCTCCCCACGCTGTTTCTACAGCCCCTGCCAGCCGGGACACTCTTTTCCAACAGCTCCAGCCACTGTGAACCCTCGGAATTATCTCACCCTCCTAGAGCTGCCGCTAGCCTATTTGCTTGTGACGGTACTGAGGGGGGTGGGGGGGGGTGTTACCAGAGGAAGAACTGTGACTGACTTGTTGTTTTGGTTTTTTTTTTTTTTTTTTCTCCTCTAGTTCTGTTTGTTGTCAATATTGTAATTATTGTTAATTTACCTTGTTAGACTAACTAGTAAAGAACTGTTATTCCTACCCTCCTTATCGTTGCCTAAGGCCTCTCTTTCAATTTTGGAATTATAACAAACCCCAAGGGAAGTTTCCCTTTTCTTTGGTCCCTGTCTTTCCAAAACCAAGACAGGGCCTAACTCTCTACAGGCTGTAACATTCTGGATTTTGTTTACTTGCCACTTTTTAAAAAAATGGCATCAAAACCAGCAGTAAAATCAAAAAAAGGATTCAGCCACAGATAGACTATATTGTTTAAGATCTCCTTTACTTTCCTTCTGAATTATGCAAGGCCTTGCATTCATCTAGCCAATTTTCAAGCCATTCATCCCTTCTGTTTTTCTTTTTCAAATTAAACATCCCTATAGTAGTTGGTATTTTAATAAGTAACATTGAAGTGGTTATAGAAGACAATATAATCACATCTCAGTCTTCTTTTAGATAAGATAAATAAAATCCCTAGGACTCTTACTCCCCAGAAATTTTTACAGGTCTCAGAAAAGGTAACTGCTTCTAACACTTTAGACAATCTTTAGATTCAGACTCAAGTAAGTCAAAATATCTGTTACAGTTACCCATAATAATCAGAGTTGTGATGAAACTCCACAATTAGGCTTCAGCCACACACATGGGAGTTTCGTTACAGAAGAATCATCTTGTTCAAGTCATAATTATTATGGAAACTCCAAATGACATGGCAACTCTAGAAAATGTGCATTCTTGTCCTGTACCTTGTACATACTCCTCATCTTTTCTGCATGAAATAAAGGTAAAACACACTGAAAAGTTTATGTCCCTCTTCTAGGCAGTTTTTTCACCAAAATTCTTTACTTTACCTCCTATGTTTTTCCTCCAAACATCTTCAGATACTCAATCTCATTTAAGGCCTTCTGCTCTTCCAAAGGAAGAAACATCTCTTAAGTCCAGCATGAGTCAAATCCCAACCCCTTGGCTTGAATCCATACAGAACTTAAAGACTCATTAGAGCTACCAGAAATAGATTTAGAAATATTGAGAAAAGGGTTAAAGGGAGAAGTTTTAAAGAGAAGCGTTGTTCTTGGTTAAGCTTTTATACATTTGGTATTCATGATAATCCAGTACAGTAAAATACGTGACTATGATCTGTTTCTTAGGTTACTGCACTTTGCATAAGAATTTAGTGATCCAATCGGAAAAGTGCACAGGATAAATAACTTGTAAAAACTTCAAATTTGCCTGAATAATTTTGAGATTTATTATTTTACAACAAAAGTCTTAGTTCCGCATTATTTTTAATGAAAGGGGAAAACAGCTATCTGAATTAGGCAGCAGTGGCTGCAATACCACTAACTCTTCCATTTTCATAAGGCAAGTTCCACCATTTAAAGCAGCTCAAAACCTAACTTTGGTCTATTTTAAATCTACCTGCTCTGCCCTTACTGCATAGACAGCTGGTATCAGATATTTATGTGTAGAAATCATGGACAGAAATGGGAGTCCTCCTTTTATTTTAGATCTGAGAAGAATTACTAAAAAAGTTATTTTGCTGAAGAGAGAAGTATGTGGGCGTTTGCACATTGATCAGAAAAAGAGAAGATGTGATGAAAGTCATGGGAATTTATGTGAAAGCTTGAACAGGGGAAATATCTAAAATGAAGCTGTGAGATAGTTAAATATCTTACTAAATTTACCAAAGATTAAAAAGAAAAAAATATGGTTGAACTGAATGCCTGAATGCAAGAGAAAAAAGCCACAGCTTCACATGTTTCCGTTGTATTCTGGTTTGAACCCCTATGCACTTTTTGCATGTGAGCAGAGTTTCTTCTTCTCATGGTTGTCCAATTATGCATACTGAAAATAAATTTAAAAAAAATAGCCTGCAAAGAAACAATTGAACTTGAACGATTCTGGTGCACATACCCACTAAATAAGCATGTGTGTTTTGGGGTTTTTTTTATGTTTCAGTTTCCCTGAAAGTTTTTTTTTGTTTGTTTGTTTTTTGTTTGTTTGTTTTTTGTTTGTTTTTTGTTTGTTTTTTTTTGTTGGTTTTTTTTTTTTTTCCCCAGAGTAACCTAAGGAAACAACCATTCTGTTAAGCAGTATCTTAAATTAGTTAGGGAAACATATGGTGTGCCCTCCTATGAAGGATATATTTTGACTATAGCTTTCTTATCTAGGTTTTGGCATGAAATACCTGCCCAAGGATATACAAGGTCTTTACATGAAATACAACTTGTAATATGCTGTCAATAATGATTTACAGCTGTGAATGATTAGATATTAGGTATATCAGGGTAGGGTTTTTTATAATTTGGAGAAATATTTTTCTTATGTAAAGCTCAAAGTAGAATAACATCTGTTTTGGGGGAAGGACACATTTTTCTGAGTCAGTGTTGGTGGGAGATGAAGTATATAGGTGAGGTAAGTGGAAGTGGAGAGAACCTAAAAAATATTCACACTTCATATATTATACCCTTTCATGTGAGCATGTTTACTTGTCTTTTCATACAGCTGTAAGTTGGTTGCAATGGCTTTCCCTAACAAAACTGCTGCAGTTGTGGAAGCATAGGTGCAGGCACTTAAGTAGAGGTGTTCATTAACACTTCATTTCTTACAAAAAACCCAATGCTATATTTCCAGTTTACAGTACTATATTGTTTAGTCATTTCTTTCTTTAAAGGAAATCTCAATGACTGTACATCTTTTCTGCAATTAAATACCATAAGTGAGGTTTTTTTTATTTTTTCCTAGTTGGCATGGCAGTAATCAGTCAAAGGCTAGACTCAAAGGTCTTAGAGGTCTTTTCCAGCCTGGATGATTCTTTGATTCTGTGATATGCAAGTTGTTCCACACATTCTTTAAAAAGGTGCATGAGGCATCAAACATAATTTTCTGCTCAATTTACAATTAGTCAGAGTGAGAACATAACTCCTGCTGATTTCTATGCACTGGAACACATGCCAGAGTCAGTATTGCTTGCTTCTATGCTGATTTGTCAATGCCTCATGGTGCAGGTTAATTAAACTCCCCATATTCTCAATATATCCATCAGAAGAGGATATGGCTGTATATGGACATCCACAATGGGGTTCAGCATTTTGTAAGCTAACATTAATCTTAACAAAATCTTTATAGTGGAATTAATGCAGATGCTAAAATGCACTATTAGGCGCTTCTGGATTTATTGTGCAACAACTTTACAGCATGATAGAAAGAGACTTTACCTGTAGCCAGACCATTCTTTCAGCAGTGTTTTAAAAGCATCCATGGCAAAAGTATCTGAGAAACTGGAGAAAGAGGAAGAAAGAGCTCTAGATTTCACTTGGAAGTGCTAATCTGACATTTTCATTACTTGAGAGGGAGCAAAACTTGCCTTTTCTAGAAAGACAGAGAACAAAGTCTCAACTGCTTGTAGCAGTCAAATATCCTGAGTTAAAAATCAGCTTTAGCTATGAAAAGAGGTGGTTACACCTGCCTACATGAATGTTAGGAAGCTCCTGTTGAATGCTTCAGTGCTACCTTAGTTTGTTAGTGCTTGGGTATCATGCCTATTAACTCCTGTCAGAAGAAGCAAAAAACATTGCCACTTAACTGAATTAAATGGGAAATTTTTATCTTCTGCTTCTTGGACGGTGTATAAGCATACAATTATGCATACATGCACACCTACACACCTATATTAAATTTTTGCTGTTAATATTTGCTTACCATTTTTCTTTACTTATATTTGTGTGAAATGTCCTATAGTTATCTTTGAGATAACAGTCTGTTGAGACCTCCCATATACTTAAATTGCTATTTGGCTTATATACCTTGCAGTTCTGTAATGCAATAATGCATCCCTTATTGCATTCCAATATTTTCAACATTCCACCTTGGGGCTTAATCCAGTTGAATTGCATGCAGAGCACTAATTGACATTATCTGGTTTCATGACCCCAGTCAAATGTTTTACAATAATTACAGCAAACAACATGAACTTGCTGTGCAAGCGTATTCTGTATTGGTGTTGTGAAGACTGGCTGTTGCCTTTTAGAGGCTTCTAAGACAATAGTGACTGACATTTTCATTCAGTAATTGTTTTTCACTTGCAACTGACCATCCTCCAGTGGTGTTAAAGCACTTTGTCCCTGTTTGATTTTGTTTTCTTTGGTGTACCATAACTAATGATGTTTCTATGCTTATTTAGCATATGCAAATGAAAATGCATGTCTGAAAGTTGTTTGTAGTGACTGCTGCTATGTGGATAATTTCTGCACATAATTGATATGTTTAATGTACACCCATGGGTGCAGTCAGATCAGATTTGCTTAGCAGCAGGCACTGAACAGGATTCTTTCACATGGTAGTTTTTTAAACAATAAAATTGTTTAAATTTAAATTAAAATTTAAAATTTAAATTAAAATTTAAATATTGTGGTTTAAATAAAGTAAATTTAAAGTTTGAAAAAGGCAGTTTGAAGTAATTTAATCAGGCTTTGGAAGAAGGAGCAGATACCTTCTTTGACTGCCTCAAATTAATGCCAGGTCATTTTCTTTAGGTTTAATTGCAGAAATCCAACCGTGATGATAAGTTCTTCACTAACATTGTAATACTTTTCTCAACAGATGAAAAGGACTACAGAACAGATCCATGTTTAGCTTGAAAATCTACTGAACTGTGTTTCATAGCTGGCTTCTCCTGGTATGAGTTCTTTCAGTACTTTGACATTAAATTTAGTAGCAAATACATTTCAAAGCATCTCAAAAATGAGAATTCTAAAAGTGTTTTTACTGTTCTACTTTATTAAGCATTTCATCAATAATTCATTATCCAACTAATTGTCCTGATCCTAATCATAATAAATATTAAAGAGCATTTCAGTAGGAAACTTGCTCTACATCAGGAGTGAATGCTTTAGTCTTGTAAAAATATTCTTGTTTACAATTGTCTTTTTTGTCCATAATGAAGTTAAGCATATGAACTACAGAGGATTTAAGAAATCCTCTTGTCAGTTGATTTTGACTATTCTGCTAATAATAAAATGTACATTGTATAGATAAATTTGCTTATTTTCATGTAAGTGAAACTTACAGTTTCACAACAAGTGAAACTGTGTTGCAGTTCTTATAAGGGATGTCAGGCCTACCTTGTAATGTGCTTGAACATAAGTTGTACTATAATAAATGCAGGTTTACTGAGATTACCATTTCAAATTACTGGTGAAAATAAGTACCCTCTCTGGCATTGGGCAGGTACAGTGCTGGCAGCCTCTCTCTGTCCCCTCAAACTTGCTACTGTGGAGCATATGCAGCAGAAACAGCAGTTAGATCCTGATCTAGCTCTGAAGTAATGAAGCATCTCAGCAGCTGCTTTCCTACTTATTTCATCCAATGTTTAACTCTTCCCTAGCAGGTATTTAGAAGTCTGAAGAGACTGGAACACAGCTAACCAGATTTTACCAGACAAACTAATGACAATGCAATGCTTTATTTCCCCTCAAGGTTTTGTATCAAGTACACTCTAAGTGAAGAATATGCATTATGGTCAAGTAAAATTGCATAATGATCTAAGTTTCCAGTCTAAAGCAACTGCCTTAGGAGTTCTCCTTTCAGCTATTTTGCCCATAAGCATTATTAAAAAGGATAAAGTAACTTCTCCATAGTAAGGCTACAATCAGTTGCAGAATATCTCCTCATCATGGCATAATACATTAGAAAGTGTTTCTGGGTGCTGATGCTTTTATGTAAATCACTGATAGATACATACTATGCAGCACTATACAAATAGTTTATCTAATTACAATGCAGTTGGATAAAAGGAAAAAATAAGTTTTACTGTAACTAGGAGGAGTACAGAACAGGTAGGTAGCAGATGAAAGGCAGCTATACTCCCCGCTCTCATTCTGCTTCCTTCAGTCTCCTATTCTTCCCTCAACACATATCACTCCTAGGTTATTTCTTCCATTGACTTCAGTAGCATTTTACAGAAGAATGAGTATTTTTGGCTTAACACATGAATCTGCCCCAACACGCACATATTCATGGATAAACTTCTCTTAGATAATTAAACTTAGGCAAAGTTTATCTCACACTACATGCAAGGTAGTGCACAGACTTGTAGTAGTCTACAGATGAGATAAGAGGTACTAGCCTAGGGGCACACAATCAGAATGATTTAGGCACTAAGTTATGTTGATATGGGTTGAAATTAAGGAGTAAAATTAGTTTTATAGGGGCATGAAATTTGTCATAGAAGAGAAGACAAAGATTCAGACCCTTCTTGTCAATATCAAATATATGACATTCACACTCATCATAATGGTTCTATGAATAACTTTCATGGCACTCCACAGCTTCTTCACTCTGTAGTCACATATTTCTTTTTCTTTCAAATTAGGTTTTTATCTGCCCATAATACTTGCATTGTTTAATTATCCTATGCTAACTTTAACACTATGATTGGTTTCTGCCTTTTTCTTCACTGCCTCATATTCCCCTTTCCTAAGTAAACTATTCCAATTAAGAGAAAAATGTTACTGGATCACTAATGTCTATCAAACAGCAACAAGCTTAGGTTAATTCATCTCCTTAATAGTATTAATGGAGCAAAGAAGTGAATGTCCTGGATTGCATCACTCAGTGAGACTCTACAAAAACAGAGCAGAGTGGAGTTGTAGATGATGTTATTGCTTCTTTCCTAATTTTTAGATCTGCACAACGGCTAGTCTTATTAAGAATTGAATTGGGGTTTTGGGAGGGGCTTGTGTGTGGGTATTTTCTTTGTTTGTTTTTGGGGTTTTTTTTAACAGAAATCTTGGACAAACCATACAGTAGAGATCTAAGTATTTTTGAACTGCACATGTGAAGCCAAATAGCTTTCTATATGGATTTTACCTAAGAACCGGGATTTTAAAAGTTATAACTTATTTCTGTATCTTATGTTTACAGGGTTCCAGATACTGTTCGCAAGATGATACATGGCAAGATTACCTGTATTTGCCCTAGGGCCTTGCCACAGATGATTTATAAACTAAAACCAAGTATACTCAGTCATGAGACAAAGTTTGACAAAAGGAAGGAAAGTACAAACAAGATTTACCCATATCTGGTTCACATAGATGACAAACTGATCTCTGTGACTTTGAAGTGTTAAGTTAGCTAAGTAACTGTTTTCTATTCTTTGTCCTAAACTCCAGGATTTTTATTTTAAATCCAGTTTCACACTTCATCTTTCTGCCACTGACCAGTTAACAAGATAACTTTGGTCAGGGACATTGCACTACTGTCAATGTACCTCTATTTATCATTCAAGAAAAAAACAGGAACAACAGAACCACAGTCACACAGTGCATCAACAGATTCAGAACTGCTTCTGTTTTCCAAGAATAAACCTGTCCTGTTTCTCATCTGAGGCACTCAACTGCTGATCAGCTTCATGGCTTATGTTTTAGTCAGTAAATAGACCTTAGAGCAAGCTGCATTTTAGTATTCATTTGGAAAGTATAATTCAATAATAATAAAATTAAGACAGCCACAGACATATTTTTTTTTTCCTTTTTGCTGGAAAAGAATGCAATGTGTTTCCTATTCCTTCAACAGTAGAGTTTGTACCTTAGGACAGTTATAGGTTTCCTTACAATCTTCCATAATGTCTCAAAGGGAAAGTAATCCTCCTAAAGCAAAGGAAGTAATGTTTTCTGGGTTGATTTATTAATTTTTTTTTTTTTTTTTTTTTAACAGAGCTTTATTTGAAGCACAAGAATGATCTTATGCTTGTATATGCAAGGAGTTAGTGAGTGTACCTTACTTTTATAACTTTGCTTTGCTGCTCTGGAAGGGGTCTGGTTTAACTACAAAGCATCATGGCAAAGCATCAGGAGTGGCAGAACAGATTGTTCTTCAAGAGAAGGCAACCCAGCAATTAATAACATCACAGAAGCAGAGGCATGAATACCAGAGCTGTAGTCCCCACCAAACATGAGTAAGATGAGCAGAAAAAGTCCAGTGAGAACAAAAGGTTCAGTCAGCCCGTGGGCACCAGGCACAGCCACACTCACCAGGCAGCAGGGCAAAACAGGGCACAGGTACAACAGCTCAGTTGTACCTGAACTTAAATGCAACTTTTGGGTCAATAGACAAATTATGTGCGAGTGGGGACCCAAGATGAGGCTAGGCAGAGCAGTTAGAGACTGCTCCTCTATAAAAGACCTTGACAAGTACATGAATAAGAGAAGTAATCAGTTAGGAAATACATTCAAAGGACAATAGTCCATCCTTTTTGAGTTGAGGAATGTAAAGGAAAATAAATATAGGTATATGTAGCTGTAATCTATTAGATAAATAGGCAATCCACATACATAGTTACCATGTAAGGGTATGTATGATTTTCAGCAAACACAATTCACAATGCCATATAGATCAGGAATCTTACAGATAATACAAGCTTAATAAGTTACATCTGTGTTTAGAAATACACTTTATAAATTAAATTATTACCTAAGAACAGATATGGATCCACCCAATTTCTTAACTGTCAAAATTGTGACTCATTTGTCCACAGAGAATACATTTGCCAAATTTTGGTCTACCAATTTTCCTTGCATACATCCATACATCTATTCATCCCATCAAACACTTGTTTACTACAGAAGCAAATACCCAAAGCGCAAACAAATAAATAAACTTTATGCAATTAAAAAAAAAAAAAAACAAACAAACCCCCCATGTATGTACATACATACAACTCAGCAAAGTTATCGTACAGAACTCTTTTTTCCTTTTATTTTTTATAAAATAACATGTGCAGCAATCTAATATTTGCAGGATTTCTATTAATTAATATGAGGGGTATATTGATGTAGCTTGCAAAACCTTGTTAATAATTAAGTAAGGTATTCTTTACACTTAGCAACTACCAGCTCAAGTCTGGCTGATGTCACCATGCAGTGGCCTAAATATCTATTAATTTTCATGAGAATTGGACCTATGCAATACATTCACTGTGTTGCTCTAGCTCTTTAAACCTTGGTGACTTACTTTAACAATATGCTCCCATTTTCTTATTGGTAGCATTTTCATCCTCCAAACTTGTACTTGAGCAATATTAGTAGGATGTTTAAACCAGAAGGTGCTTGGTACATGAGGAACTGGTACCCTGACATCAGGGTGTAACTATTGGGTCAAGTTATTAGAGAGTTTAATTATTCCATAAAAATCAGAGTGCACCCTCCCGTTTTAAGAAAACATAGCAATCCAAACTACACAACCAATATATCCTGTGACCTCTATTGTCAATTCATTTGACTAGCTTTGAAGAAGCCAAGGATCAAGCATGTGATACAAAACAAATCCATGACAAGCAAAAAAACCCCAAAAATTCATCCACATGAAGAATAGCGATTATTGCCTGATACTATGTATAGAATATTTTCCTCCTCAACTGCTATAGAATTGGTGAATTTGTATAGTTCAAAATTTTCACTCAAGTAAATTCATTAATCATAACTTATGAAGAAGCACTGTGATATGAAAGCTTGAATTCTTCCCCCATTCTTGCATACTTGTACATTTTTAGAGAAAAAAAATTCTGGAAAGATTAGCACTAAGCTTGGAAATTATACATTTCACTATTATACAATTATATATTTCAATGTTATGTTTTATTCACTTCTGTGAATTGTTTATTGCTAAGATCTTTGTTTCATCAATGCTACCTTGAGAGCAGTAAGTCTGGTTTTGCTGCTCCTGTAACAGGTCTTCCGAATTCCTCCTCACAAGATAAGCTCAGCTTTGACAAGTGTATTTGGTACTCCCTGTTGGTTGTCAGACTAATAAATTCTTCATGTTTCAGATGCAACCTTCCCTTTGGTCTGTTTACAGAACTAGTCAACCATAAAAGGTGACATTAACCTTTATTTTAATTTCCCCTTGATGATACTGCAGGAGGCTTTCAGGAATTTACTGAAAAGACCTGGAGTTAGTGTAACACTTCTCTGAGCTGATTTAGTACTGGCAACAGGATGGCAGATGTGATCAGTCGTTGGTAACGAGAAGCAAAGTTGAATGGAATTTCTTCTAGTGCGAATTTCACAGTGCATATCTACTTAAATGAAGTTGTTTTATTATAACTGTTAATTGCTTATATGTAGTTAGGGTGATTTCATCACTAGACATTTATCCTTGAAGTAGCTCTGGAGAGGTAGGCATAGCACCTAAATAAATGGATAAAATGCTATCCAGAAATATTAGTTCACTCCTTGCACATTATAGCTATTTTAGCATAAAGCCATACTGCACTATGTGTCTGAAAGCTGAAAGGTCTGAAATCCCCTAGTTAAGTCAGCCTTCACTTTACCCTGACAGCTGATAATTCAGACCTTTACGGTTTTTGAATAGGCAAATGTGTGACAACAGAAATAACTGGATTTTAATAGAAATAATATGATAAACACTGAGACTGCAGGGCTGTGTAGAGTGAACCTTGAAAGAAAAAGGTCTGCCACTTGAAATTACTCTGCACTTCACAATCCTACCTTACTATCTGCCTTCCACTTTATTTTGACTGCAATATTTTCTGTAGTTGTCAAAGATCTGGAGCTCCAGATCTCACGCTTGTACAATGCAAGCAAAACTACATGGTTTATATTAAGATCTCACTTAAAAATTATACAGAAATGCTAAAAGCATGGTAGAGCATAGTTGGTGGGTTTGAATTTGTCACAAGCAAGTATTAAGTCAAATTATGTACAAAAAATATAAATATGTGATGCTGAAAGAAAAAAATTTATAAACTGTGAAAAAATGCAACAAATAGTTATGATGACAGTGGTAAAAATACTGAAATTTAGGGATTTAGATACTGTTAACATTAAAGTTAGAAATAGGTACTCTTAAAGGTTTTCTTTGAAATCCTGATTCCTTTTACAAGTGACAACATATAAATATATAAACAAAAAGGAATAAAACCACAAAAAATATTAGTAGCAACATCTATGCATTAACATACCAGTAATTTACTCTGAGTTTCATGCTTTAGCTCATTTTCTTCCTCTCTCTTTCTATGTTTAGGCTGCCCAGTACTTTTTCTGCTTTTTCTGAAGACAATATCCACATATGCTTTATACTTAGTGAGAAAAGGACTAAGTTCTTTGCTTTTCAATTAATCTCTTTCAAAAACTTTCAAACTAGTTTACTTTTATTTGAGGATAGGAAAGGGATTCCTTTAAGTAAACTAGCTTGAAAGTTGTGTTGTGGTATTCCTGTGTAGAATATGATTTGAGGCATGAGTTACTCACAATGGCTTTATGAGTCTTAATCAAGTATTAGTATATTAACATAATAAAAATTACTCTTCTCAGAGCTCCCTGAATAGCACTTGTTGTTTTTGTCCTGGCAAATCATAAGTCATTCATTCAGAAAATCTTATCAAAACCAATCAAATTAATTGCTTTATACCAACAACGCCTACCAACAGGAGAATTCAGTTGATCATGCCTTTTATAACACAGTAGCTGTTAACACCATTCTTGAAAGAGTGGCTGTGGGAGCAGCTGAGCACTGATATGTTTGCAGTTGTGCACAGCTCTTAACTACATGGGCTGGTTTAGGCAATCTTCACCCTGAGTGCAGAAATACTGGCAGGTGGTTTGCCTGATTAGGCTGAGAGGTGTCATAGCTTCATAAAGCCTGACAGACACTGTCAAACAACAAAGCAACAAAAACACCTTCAGAGCTGAGATGAGTAGAAGCAACAAATCTTGTGCTATCAGAATTGAAGTTTGTTTACCACTAAGCATTATATTTGGAGAGTAACATCATAATCATCTGGAGAATTGCACAGCTGTAATGCAGTCCTTTAGAGAAAATGACCATGTTTGTTATTAAACCACCTCTTATGCTATCTTCCTTTTAGAAACTTAAATTGTGAGCCATCTACCAAAGTCACAGAGCTGTCTTGGATGACCACTAGCTAACCTTCCTGCCTTCCACCTGAATTTAATGTGTATTTTGATCTTATTATGTGCTGATTCCAAAAGAGTTTATTGTTAATGAATTTGGAGGTCTTGATATTTTATACTGAATTTAATGTTAATATGTTTTCTTTAAAAATGCATACAACTTCTGAAAACACATCCAGTTGTTGGAAGTAGTAATTGTTAAGGAAATAAATTCTGTTTCAATAAGGTGAGACTTTAAGAATGCTTTTGAATTTAATCTCAACACTGTGATTAATCCTTTTTGAAAAAGGTGAGAAGGATTAAGATTGCCATGAAAAAATATTTCACTAAGTTCTATAGACAGTGATGCAGAGAGTTGGGAGAAAATAATACGAATAATGAGAATAGAAAGAACACTAAATTCAACTGTTTCAGACTATACAAAACTTTTGTCCATAGATAAATGTGCTCTTCTTTAAGATAACCTGCATTTGCACTAAGGGCATTTGCTACCTATTTCTTAATTTAAAAGAAAAAAACTAATAAATTATTAAAAGGTGTTAGGTAGGTCTGAAAGATATAAATAGGTTAGATGTAGTTTATAGAGACTTTCATAAAATCTGGGTCAACTTTGAGTTAAATACTTGCTTAGAGGAGGCTGTTGCATATATCTGTTTCCCTTGAAATGAAGACTGCGTCCACAATGAACATTTCACATTTCCTCATTGTTTTTATCTTCCTATTAATAGTTTCTTAAAGGAAGAGTTTAAGGTTATTTTATATTTTAATTCTCTTCACTGTTGTCTTTAGATGATATTCTTAGGCTGAGTAGTTGATACATTTAATTAGTCAAAAATATGTAATGTTACAAGACTACCAAACTAGACAAGTAAGAACTAAACAAAATTAGGTAATTTGAAACTGTTTAAGTAATTAATCTTTTGTCAGAGTATGTGTGTGACAAAGATCCAGTAGTTAAAAATGTACTTCTGGTTTTGCTATCCAGCCCCTAAGATATCTCTTTCCTTGTAGGTTAGTTTTGTTTGGTTGGTTTTTTTTGTTATTTTAATGATGAAGTTTGACACAATAGAAAGTGTTTAAATCTTCCTAAATTTTCCTTAAAAACTGTAACAGCTCACCATTTTAAATTTTTGTATGCCAAGTTTCTGTAAGCCAAGATGAACAGGAATGCATAATCCTTGGCAGTAGACTGAAAGATTTGATGTTTCTGTGAAGTTCTTTGAATAAGAGGTCAAACTGCGTAACAATGCATTCTAGAATCAAGTTAAATCAAGCTGTGCTTTTGGATTGCACCAATGTGACTATGAATGGTATTTATGGATGAAATTTTAAAGGCTGTGTGTTACATCCTGTGTGGTTGCATCCTTCAAGTTTAGTTTATATAGCATGAAGATAAGGCAGAGGTGAAAAGAGAAGAGTTGTTTGTTCTCTTCAAGCATGTAAAGAGAAGCATCAGAAAACAAGCTTAAAGTAAAGAAAGTGGTGCAACATCTCTTACCAATTTGGAGTTCTACTAAAAGGTTAAAAAAAAAAAAAAAAAAAAATTAACAAAAGACTGACAAACTGAAAAGAAAAATCCCACATAAATTTTTTTAATACAGTAGAATGATTCCTGTTATAGTACAACATAGTGGGAAATAAATATGAAAAGAATAGTAAATACTTCACTGTAAATATTGACAAATTTTCACACAGTGCTCAGTATCATGGACTTTTGGTATGGTCACATTTGATGTGTGCAGGGCAAGACCAGGTATGTGTTCTAAAATGCATTATTCTTCTTTATAAGTAAAAGACCATTATTTGAAAACCATATCTATTTTGTTGTCTGTTATTATAAATCTGAGAAACATTACAATAAGTGTCTAGCAGAAAGCTTGATATTTGGACCTGCTGGTAGTAGATGTGATTCTGTATTCTCTTTGGTTATCTTTTCTGGGAAGAATACATAAAGATTAAAGAGTCAGTGTTTCATTATCTGTGAGACTTGAATAATTTCGAAATTACATTTTGTTATATAATATGCAATATCAATATTTATCTGACAAAATTTTTTCAATATTGAATATAAAGAAAAATAGAAATAGCTTGTGAAAGTGCTTCCTGTTTCTGCTAAAAACTATCTGGTGTGGCAAGGTGGACAGAGAGTTTCTGATCTTCCTACTGAAAGAAAGAAAGACCAAAAACCACAGCATCTCCCCCCCCCCCGCCCCCCCAATTATGTTTAGATTGATCTCCTCATACAAGAGGAAAATTGCATGCTGAGATCCTGAATGGTCTAGATTAGGAGTCTGTCTGAAAAAAAGAAAACAAACATAGTGGCTTTGCTCTGGGGTGGTCTGTGGGTTTTTTGTGGGGTTTTCTGGGGTTTTTTTTGTGGTGTGTTTTGTTTTGTTTTCTTTTCTTTTGTTTTGTTTTTTGGGTGGGAGTTTGGGGCCGGGGTAGGCTTTTTTTTTTCGTTGTTTTTTTTCCCTGAGGTCATAAGCATATGAATTCTACATATCTAACATGTAAAGTCAAAAGTAAAAAACATTCTCCTGTACACTGATTTGATTTCATGAAAGATTATTTATTTATTGTTTTAACAGCTGCTTCAGAAACTCTTAGGGAACCTGAGATTGTGGTTTAAACTCTGTTTTGTAAATCTGGGCTAAACATCCCGAAGCAGACAACATATGTTCTCAATATTCTGGATGTTCTGTGTTACTGTCTGCTTTGCTTGTATATACAGATATTTGAAAAAAAATTATGACAAGTTGATCATATGAAGGTCTTGCAGGTTGGCAAAGTAACACAGGCTAAATCAATTCTATGCACTTATATAATTAGCAAATTAAATCTACTTATAAAGGTGTTCCTGTCGTGACATTTTTCCACATTACTCTATGCTAATAAAATTCCACTGAAAGTTCTTATGCTATACTTGGACAGGTATCTTGATGATTGAAAGAACTGCTGTTTGGCTGTATTACGTAGGCCATTTGCCATTTATATTGGACTCCATTTTCACTATGGTCTATTATAAAGGTTTTCCTTTGTTACAATCACTTTGCTTTGATGGCTCTTACAAAAAACAGGACAACATTTTAGAATGAACATCCAATTCACAGTGTAGAGTGCACTCACAGCTGGATGAATTAAGGAGAGAGTGGGAAGCCCCATAGTGCAGGGGAGCAGCATGCAAGTGAGTATCATTCAGTTTTGCCTGTGCTGTGTTCAAATCTTTATTTTAGTTAAATAAGAAACAGGAGTTCCTAAATATACAGGTTGAAACCTGATTATGATTGGATATAGCATCTAGGCTTGCTTTTTCAAATATACATCTGGTGTCCTGGAAATCTATTGTTGTCAAAAACACCGCAAAGAGCTCACTAAACAGTCCATTCTTTTTATTAATTTTCTGGTTGGTTGGTTGAGGTTTTGTTTGTTTGTTTGTTTTTGTTTTTGTTTTTTTTTTCCCTACACTTAAGGGAAGTAAGCTCCTTCTGCTTTATCATGAATAAATACAACTAAAATTACATTTAGTGTACTTGGACTCATTGCATTATTCATATTTGTCCCTTCATTTGTAGAACTTCAGGCTTAAGTGGAGGACATGGATGACAGATGTACAGCAGTTCAAAAGGTACCATTTACAAAATGTATCCATCAGGCAGCAGGGAAGAGATAGGTTTTTAATGCCTGGTTTGTCTGCATTATTTACATATCCTAACAATGTGCAGGACAGCTGGGGGCAACAGGAAACAGGGGTTTGAGAGTGCACTGCTCACATTGCTTCCTTCAGCACATTCCACTTAGGAAGAACAATGAAAGCCTTTTGGAAGATTTAGTAACTGACTTGCAAAGGAAAAATATCAAAACATGATAGAGGTATGAGAAGACAGCTCTTGAAGGGGAAAGAGCAAAACACCTTTTATGTATTGTCTTTCTGGACAGAGAAGGCTCAGCACTCTGTCGTGTTCATGGAGGGACCTGGTATTTCTCTCAGCAGATCAAAAGATTCAGATAGTTGCAAAATGTTCCGTATACAGCTTGATGCAAGTTACTCCCTTGACAGGTCCAGTTGTAGTTTATGTAATTAATGTGGAATGACTTCTTTAAATAAAGGTTTTAATAAGGAAGAAGGGCTTGTTCCTGAATGGCTTTTAAGAGCAATAATTCCTTCAGCTTCAGAGGTGCCTCCTCCAGTAGTTCTGGTGGTACTCAAGGCAGCAGAAACAAGTCCTTTGTCTTATATATGGAACAGACAGAAGATGGTTGATTGAAAACAATGTTTTTGGATACAATTCTTCTTGTAACAGCATAGTGTTAAACTTTTTTTTTTTTTTCCCTAAATGGCTGTGTATACTTAAGGAATCTTTCTTGCAAAGCACCTAATTTACCTGAGCCTACTCTAATTATTAGCTTAGCCTGGTAATTTTGGTCTAGAAGGGGTCAGCTATTTTATGTGTTATTATCAGTAGATATTAAGGATAAGAAATAATTTTTCTGGTTTTAAAATAGAAAAGGAGTGCTGCAACATGTAGAATTATGTAGAGTCCTGAGTTATCATAAAATCAGAGTGAACAGTGAAGTTGAAAGATAAACCTACACCTCTAAATAGAAGGAGATCTGGATTAGACCAGCTTTCTTAAAAATGCTTCATCCTTTGATTATGGTTGTTCCTTTTTTATGCTCCCCATTACAGGTGAGTGGTCTTTCTACATTCTCAAACTACTCAATATTTTTTTTTAATCTGATCAGACTTTCTCATAAAAATTACAATAGTTAAAGAATAGCCCACTATTATTTAAGGCAGAAAATAAATTGAATTCTATGGAAATAAACCTCTAACTTTTCAAAACTACCTCAAATCAATATATCTGGAGATATGCAGAAAACTCTTATAATCAGAGAAATATACTGCATTTTTTCATACTTTTGACTAAAGAGAAATTTATAATTTTGCACTATTTAAATAGTCTAAATAAATATCGAAAACCCACAAAATATTCTGAATTGCATGACACCCATAAGGATCATCATGTCCAACTCTTAACTGTACTCCCTATATAGGGATAAAACTTGCAGCCTTGATATTATCAGCATCAAGCTCTAACCAACCAGTTACTGAACTTTGTGATGAGATTAAGCCATGACTCAAAGCAGGTTAAATATTCTAACTTTTAGTCGGAATCAGTAATTTGAAGATAAAATGCTTTAGTTTTGTATTTTTCAAGCCTATTGTTCTGTGAGAGATAGACAGATATATTTTTGTATAGAGATATAAAAATATATCTTTATGTATTTTACCACCCTCACCTTTGCAAAGGAATGCTGTTAAAAAAGATATTTCAAATTAACATCTAGATTTTGCTTTCAAACACCTTACTGTGCAATTTTGATTTTAAACACTGCATTTCCTCACTATACAGAGTGGATAGACAGAGAAAAGGAAGTGCAGCAAAAGCAATCTGTGTCTATTGGATATTTAACAAAATGGTGTCTCTATGTTCATAACATAAAGCGTCTTTTTGTTGAATTTCCTTTGAGACATTTGCACTAATTGGTGACAAATGAGAATGGTAATTCAGTTTCAACAGTGCTTTAAAGTACTTTTCCTTTCACAAGAGCAGACGTAGAATTGTTATGGAATGTGAAACTCCCCTGTCTTCTACAATGCCACGATACTTGCTTTGTTTTTTCTTCTAAATTTTTTTGTTGTTACTTTTATCTTTATATTTATAGTCTATTGTACAGTTTTTCTAAAGGAATAACTCTTCCTAAATCATGACCAGCTTTTACAATCAGCTACCAGTAATGAACTCTAAATAATTAAAACAAAGTCAAGACTAAACTGAGCTCTATTCACACTTTATATACATCAAGATATGTATAATGAATATTCTGTGTAAGAATATGAAACAATAATTTTGAAAGACAACATCTGCCTATTACATTTTTGCTGCTATATATTCCAGTACAGGGTGTGATTTCCAAACAGCTAGAAAGTTGAAGTCTACCACATTTAAGTTATTCAACCTGTTTATTTATTTATTTATTTATTTTTAATCTTAATATAGCTATGGGCTATATGCACAGGGTAGATGTAGAAGTTAGAAGACATGAGCATATTTGAACAGATATTGTTAATACAAAGTGCAGGGCAGCTGCTTGACTTCATTTTTAAATCCTTCGAACAATTCATATGACTTAAAAGACTCAGAAGGTATGACATTTAAAAGATTTGATTTAACCATGAGCTAAAGGCTTTGACTATACAGTTTCTAAGATCTCTTTTTATGCAAAATGTGCTAAGGATCTGTAACATGCATGAAAATGGGACATTTAAAAATAATTTGATACCATTGAGCAACATTTTCTCCTGAATAACTGAGAGCCATTCTTTGAATGCATAGGGAAAAGAGAGAAAATCGAACTCAAAGTATTAAAACTTTTAATTACGTACCTATTATTCTTCACTTCAAATTTGTTATGTTAGTGGATATCTGGTAGGTCAGTGGAGGCTCAGCAAACTCTTTCTTTCGTGTTTAATCCTTAAAAACATCCTTGTTTTAAATTTTTTCATTTGTTTATGATAAAAAACTTCTATGACATGTACCACAGGAAAAACTTACCTTTGAGGAAAAAATTACACTTTTGCCAAATCCATAGCATTTCTTAATTTGTCCAGTGTCATCTCACCTTTTTAAATCAGTGACTTATAGCAATCACAATGGCTCTCATCCAAAAAAAACAAGGATAACCAAATTAAACATCTTAGAAAATGAATATTTGGTCTCCCTTTTGACAACTTTAGGGCTTCTAAAAATTTTTTATACTATTGAGTATGCTAAACTTTTGGAGTCAAAATCACCTTTGGAGAATAGATCATGAAAACAACTTCAACAATATTGAAACTGACTTCAAGCCTTTACAGAGTTATGTTTTTGCAAAGATTTTGTCAATTAACCATAGTATCTATCAAGAGAAAAACATAATAATTGGAAAGGACAGTCCTTATGTATTATGCAAGAATTAATGTGAACTGTAACTCACTGTGAAATATATCTTTAATCCAAAGAGTGCACTTTCTTTTTCTTAATATACTGTGCAAGTTTGACCTAAGAATTGTTTTTCCATTCTTTCCCTTGTTTACTATTTACATTCAAAGTAGATAGAAGTTTATGATATGTTACTGGTAAGAAGCTACTGATTTAAACATATGACATAGTTGTTATAGTTTCACATGAAGTGAAAACAAAGATGTGAATTGTACTGCAAAGCCAGAAAAGAGGACTGCTGTTTGATTCCTTCTTTTTTTTATACCATATATCCATATTATTCTACTGAGATTAATTAGTTTAATAAACCATAAAGAAGATGCATATATATTAAAATCAGTGATAGCATTCTATATGTCAGTTAGCTCATGACAGTTCTTAAAAATAAAACACAAACAAAAACAAAAACCCACCAAAAACCCCTGAGCCAAAACACAAATGACCCCACTAAACCCCACACAGTCAACAATATATCTTGATGATTCTTTTATCATAGGTGATTTTGTGCATAGAAGTCTTCTCAAGACAGAAAACTGTTCTCAAATTTTGAAAATTTAACACTTCATAGTTAAACTAAGTGGATGCAAGCAACAGGAAGACTCATTTTCTCACATTCACTTTGAGGACCTCATTGTTGAAAAAATACACAATTTTATGGACACAAACACACTGGCTCTTGATCAGAGGAGGTCTAAAATCCTTTGAGATAGCTAGTCTAAACCTTCAGCCTAATTAAGATGTCACCCTTGTCAAAAAAAATTATGTGTCTGCTGTTTTTGAGCCTTCAACCTACTGTATTAAAAATAAAAATAAATTAAAAAAAAAAAATCAAAGATAAAAATTCAACATTCTGGGCCAAATAGTATTCTTGGTAAAATGCTCTTGACATCAATACAAGCTTGAGACTTTCTTCCAGACAAATAGATCCATACTTTTTTTAGCTATTCAGTTACTTGTGTCTTAGCTGAGCCTTTGGCTTTACTACCACCTGTATCACCCACTGTTTCAGAGGTAATATATGTCAACTTAGTAAAAAAAAAAATAAAGCAAACAATTCAAACTTCTTTCTTTTTCCATTGCCCTCAGTTATGAGAATGCTTGAATTGTTCAAATCTTACAGTTGCCCCCTGAATTCTGCTGCTAAAGATTTGCTACTACCTGAGTTCTAAATGAGCCATTTTAACACAGAAGTATTTTCAGCCCCATTCCTATAGCCATACATAGCCGTGGCATAGGTAAGAGCTTGTGTCTTCCCAATCTTCAATTCTGACAATATCTCTTAATTTTAGGAAGTGAATTTTATGAAATTTAGAATCCATTCTTTTATCATCAAAATCCCTTAAATGTGAAATATGAAAAACTATTCCTTGTAAACTGGATGTTTTTAGATTCTGATATTGATAAATTCCATAGTCTGTATAATATCAGATGGAAATGAGTTCCACAAGTTCTTTACTCATTATATGAAAATCAGTTTCAAAGTAAATAAAAAGACTATTTATATTCTTTGGGCTCTTCACAGATTTTTTCTCTTTCTCTCCCTTAAATCAATCCCCTTTTGAGGAAACAAAATTTATCATTTTTGTGTGGATCATTGAAGAAGCTATGTTTCAAATGATTTTCACAACACATCACCAAAAATCTACCTGCTTCCTCCTTTCATTTTAATATATGACAAAAATTAAATACATGTTAATTTGATGTAATGACCTGCCATATCCTTCTATAACTGAATTAAAACACACCAACAACCAAAGCTTTCATGATCGTACACTGATCTTTAACATTACTTCTTTTTTTTTGGTCTTCCTTTGCAACTCAGTGTTGTGTGCTGAGCACAATTTTATTGAACTCTCACCCTGAATCTGAGGTTTTTTTTCCTGGATTGTCACAATAGCAAGAGGTGTTCACCTTTTTCATTCTATATCTGGAGAGCAACAATAAAATTACCTAAAAGCATGAGAATGTTTAGGAGCTACGTGTGACAGGCCAAGTTAATTAACGAGATTTCCTTTTGCTATCAGCTTTGACAAACACATTCAAGCTGGCTGATACTCCTAAGATAGTTGCACAGTTCATCAGTCTCAGAAACAGATGCTATATCAAAACTGAAATGAGTTAAGACTTAGCCCATTAATATTTCCAAATACTGAAAATTTAAAAGTGGGCATTGAAAGTTCAAAATTTAATAACACTGATCTAAAGAACCTTGGAGAAAGATTGCTTCTTTTCCCACAACTAAAAGAACAAGATTAACTTTTTTTCATCAAGTTTTGTATAGTAACAGCATAATTGTTTCTGAGCTGAGGTATTATGTCTGTATCAAAGTTTGCAAGCAGAGAGCCAATAAACAGATTCCAAATGGAGCCATTGCTTTGCCTTCTTTACTGGACTGTTTTTCTTAATGATTGTGCTCTCTGTGCTCAGGAATACCTATCACCAGTTTTATCTTATTTATAGTAGATGTACTTAGCTTGGGACATGCTATAAACTACACTTCTTAAAGGGAAGAAAGACAATGTAAAATCTGTTATAGTAAGATAAGATGTCTGAGGATTAAAGAGAGGGATTGAGAAAGATCTAGAGGGTCTTCAGTCTTGGTTTTTTAAATGATACATAATAATATATTTTCAGCTTGAAGACAGTTCATTAGTTTTTCATTTATTGTTAACTTCTAGGCCTGAATAAGAACAAAAATCTGAAAGTTAGACATCTCCAGCAGTTAAAATTAAAGAAACCTTGTGCTGAAAATTGATGCAAGATTTAATCTTATGAAGCTGAAAAAGTCTGTCCCAAAATAATTGATGAAGAATCTCCTATCTTATAACTTTTTTCTTAAGTTCTTGATATTTTCTTACTATAATAATCTTGGTTCAAATAACGCCAAATAGATGCCGCAAATGCCTCATTCTCTGAAATCTACAAGGGTCTTAAAAATAATACCATCACTGGAGACTCTATGAATGGGCTAGAGACAGTAAGATAAAGTTATAAAAATCTAGTTCTGAATTTTGGATTCTTTGTCCATCTATGCTAATAAATCACTGTAAAAGTTACAAAAGTTATTTAAGTTACAATCTTCCTTGAAAAATATTAAATAATTTATAATTAGGAACTAAATTTCAACTCCAGGTTAGTCTGTAGCCTCTCCTTATAGTCGGTATATACGAGCACATCCTAAAGACAATTCATTAAGCTTCTTTGAAATATATTTATTCATATGTACTAAGAAATTCTCACTGTAGTTTCCTGGTTTTTAGCCTTAACTGTAGAATGAGCTTATCCAACCAACACTAATTCTATTTATATTCATACCGTGCCACTATTTTCATCCACTTAAAAGGAGGAAAAAATACAAAGAAGCAAGCTTATTGTTCACTGCAGAAATATTTGGATGTGCAAAACAAAATAAAAGTGCACTATGAATTCCACAGCCTTCAGCCTTTTTGTGTGAGGTGCCTACCTGTCAGAATCTGCCCTATGATCTAACCTCCATTTATTATCTGTACTTCAGATGTACAAGTACTTCAGAATCTAATTATAAAAACTTCTTATGAACAGGGCCTAGGGCACCCACAGATGATGACATATTTACTGGTGTATTCTGATACTGTTTGGAAACTGTATCTTTGCATTTGCTGAAGTTTCTCTCCTGCTGAAAAATGCTATTGTACGTTTTCAGCCCTTCTCTTCTCTTGAACAGAACAGAACACACTGTATTCTGCAGGCAATTGCAGTTTAAAGGCACAAGCAGTATTTTATTTGCTGTAAGCACTGGTACTTATATCCACATCTGTAACCAAAATCAATACTCATGCTTATCTATTCCTCTTTCCAAAGACTTCTTTATTTATAGGTGATAAAATTCAGCACTAGGTTAAAAAGGCTCTGAATCTCAAACTTAATTAAAGCACCTGTTTATCACCAAACATAACAAGCCATAAATTATATAGATGTTTCTGTTTATTTTGCACTACAAACATGTCACTTTGATCGATATGGATTTGGCTTCTCTTGTGTACAAGAAAAGTCTTGAAAGTGACAGCTCACTTTTTTTTCAGCACAACAGTAGGAAAACTTGATGAATAATTGTCAAACATGATTGACTGGGGGGAGATTTTCAAAGACACAGGTGCCTGATGCCTATTAGCTATCAGTGGAATGTAGGTGTCTGGCTCCTGTTTGTCTTTGAAAGTCTCCTTTCTAGATATATCAAAAGCCTTAGACAGAGTTATTTATCTGAATTGGAAATGACCTTCTATATACTTAAAAAGAGATGAAATTTATGGAAAATTGAAAGGGTCTGTTTAGTAGCTTTATCAGTTAGAAAAGTTGGATGTTCTGCTAGAGATCTTGAAAATCATGTTGCAGTGAATTCATATTGAAATTTGAAAAAGGATATAATACTTTAGAGCTGGAAGATATAATTTATAGGGAAAAGATTTAGGCTCTAAATCAGTATTAAGAAAAACTAATTAAACAAGTTGATTCACTTTTATTAGCCTGGAAATAGACCTTAAGGAAATTGAATAAGCTACATAAAAAGAGAACATAACCATATCTTGGAAAAGAGAGCAGTATATTTCAGTTCCTTCAGGATCATCTTAATATATTTTTAATGTAGAGAGTAGGATATTATTATGGAATAATATAATAATAATATAAGTTCCTTCTTCTGTTAGTGTTGAGTAAATAAATTGTACTTTAAAAATTGAAGGAATTAATAGCATATGTCAATAGAGTGACAGTAAAAAACCTTTACCTAAACTATTAAAGTGCAAGTGGAATTACAGTACATGGCCTAGAATGCCCACTTTAACATCCTGATTGCTCACTTTTCTCTTTTCTTTTCTTTACCATCCTATGACTGCAAAAATGAAGGGACTTGGTTTTGTATAGATAGGTTATTTTAAGAGATGTCATCTAGCACCTTTGCATGACTGATAGTAGCTGTCATCCTACGTTAGTATTTTTAGGACATCAGAAGGGTTTTGATCAGGCTTCCTATTTGGTAAGTGCTCCCTGTTGAGACTGCACAGCCCAGTTGGAAATCTCACCAAGAATGAATCCAAGAGATTAGGACCTGATGAGGAGGAGGAAATGTAGGAACACTTCATAAATCTGGTTGATTGAACAAAGTGAAATCAGTCCTCATTTAAATTACAGGAAGTTTGGTGTTTTCATCTCTGTTTACATATCATCAGTCAGTCTTTCTGGACATAACATCTGAGTTGATTTTTCTTCATAAATTGTACTGAGAAGTGATTAACCAATTGACAGTAGGTTTCTTAAAACATATTTTTCTCTCAATTAAGAAAATTTTAACCAATCAACAAAAAATAAAAACAGTTCTGTGTGATTTAGCTCCCCATCCATTCTCTGTAATAGAACAGACTGTAGTGCAGAAATAATTAATTTGATAATTATTTGAAAGTTACTAAATTTGAAATTATTTATTAATATTAAAATTAAAGAGCTATATTTTCAGAACTTTGGTCATATTAAATAAGAAACAAATAGGGATACATACTGCTTAACTGACTGATTTACTTTGTTAATTATGACTTGTATGCTAGTTTTGAGCTTTGTGGGTTAACAGAGAAGGTTTAGATGAGATACTATGACACAAATTCTTATACTTTGAGGATTATTTGTAACTTTTAATTTGTACTTTTTTCCTACTTAGAAAAGACCTTGTAAGTCTTATATTAGATGTCATTAGAAGTAATGCCTAAGGAATAAAGTGAAAGTATACAATACATTTCAATTAATTATGTAAATTTACTATCTAAATATTTTTCAACATAACATTCAAATATTTAGGGTGCTTTCACTGATGTACTTAAATACAGACTACTTACACTAAAAGCAGATCAAAAAAATTTTTGCATGTAGTACTGGTAACTGTAATTCTTCTTGAAAGCTTTTAAAATTCTCACTGCTGCAATTTTGGGTGGCTTTGTCTTCCTCTTTAAAGTGATCATGAAATATTTTTTCCCTTCTAGTTCAGCTGGATTATGAGCTAAGAGAAATTACCAGAGACATGGAGTTGTTTTTCATGTTTTTGAGCATGTTCAGTGTCAGATAAAGGATGTTAGGAAGCTGGATATGTGATCTGATGTTGAGTTGAGAAAACCGTGCTCTGTGACAGCAGAGTTCCAAGGACAGCAAAAGCTATTTTGAGAGCTTTTTGTACAGTAGAGTTTTATTCTATTCTCAATAAGACAAATATATGATAGACTTTTAAAATTCTTTTTCAATATTAACTCAAGCATTTCAATCATCTAAGTAATCCACAAGTTGCTTTTCAGCAGCATAAATTTCTTACCTTTTTTTTTTATGAAAACATTATATCAAGTCTCTGAGTTCTGAACATCATCATGGCAGCCACTATATATGCATAAAATCTAGACAATTTCTATCCTATTGGTCCTACAATGCAATATAAGGAAGCATAGTATAAAACTTTGAAGAAATAAAAAGAAAGCAAAATATGGAATCAGTCTACTCTAAGTACCATACCAATGTCTTCACTGCTAAACTGTGAGGTCTCTCTTGTCTCTCAGCCAAAACATTTACTCGAAATTGAAACCATATTAATTTAGAACTGCTTGAACATGCTGCCATGTCTAAATTCATTTTTCAAGTATTATAAACTTAGACACATGGAGGTGAGAGAGGAAGAAGGGTGAGAAATGAAAAAAAAAAAAAAAAAGAACAAGCAACTGCTAGGCTCTAACACACCTGGGCCAAACAATGGTGATGGTGTGTGAAACAGCAGCATAGCCTGATGAATTTTGTACTGTCCTTTTGTCTAACTACTTAAAGTGTCTTAAGTGCAGGACCTTATATTAAAATACTGGCAATTATAGCATGTCATTTTTATTGTTAAACAGTAGGCAATCACTTGGTGTAAGCAATTGTCTGAGGCTTACAAAAGACAAAGACTTGTTAAGATAGATGTGTAAATTGTGCAGATCTTTCTTTTATGCAGCTAATTAAATTTTGTTTTTAAATTTTTTGTTCATTATAGTTTTTCTGAGGCTGATATCCCTTAGTAAAAACTCTTGTGTTTAAGAGACAATACAGCTGCTGGGCAAAAGACAAAGATTTAAAATTGCTGTTGAGCTGAAATGAGGAAATAAGTTCATAAAACAATATTTTCTCATGCTCACTCCACAATGAAGTGTAATCCAAATACCAATTTAAGCCTTTTAGAGGCAGGCAAGGGGGAAATCATCACCAAAAAAAGAAAATCTCTCCTCTTCACTTTAATTTCTATTATCTCAAATATATCATCACATTTCTGTAAGTCTGAAATATGATGTAAAGCTCTAGAAAAGGTTTCTTTTCAACTAAGCACAACCAGTTTACTTTGAAATTATTGAATTGTTAAATGAGAGTCTGTGTCTTGACTCACTTCTACCCCTAACGAGAGGTACCTACTGCAATACTTGCACTTGGATTCAAATCCATTCCTGAAACTCCCTGTTAAATCAAAGTCCCACATATCTTAAAATAACTTGAAAATAAGTAATTTCTGTATCAGATGTTAATGCCCCATGTGTGGTATATCTAAAAGAAACTGGTCAGAGTCCTGCACTTTGGCACCACCATCAGTGTAGAACATCTTCCCTTACCTGCAGATTCCCAGAGTGTATCTCATGTCAATGCCTGCACTCATCAGAAAACACAGATTGATAAAACCCTCTTGGCCCTATTTGAAGAAATAGTACAGTGCTTTTCATGTGAAGTTCCCTACAAAACACTTTTGTTGTGTTATCTCGGATGGTTTCACAAAAGAAGTGGTAGGTTGTGTAAGCTAAGGGGAAAAAAACTTGGCTTTGCAAACAGATTATTACATGAAGTGCTTCCAAATCTGCATGTGAAGTCTTTCTAGCTCTCTGTTTTCCATGACCCTTAATGAGGAGTTTTAAGTCAGTCTCATATCCAGGACTATGAAAACAAGAAAGAGTGCTGAACAAGTTTAATATCTGTGTCTTAACACTTTCATGCAACATTTACATAGTGAAAAAGAAAAAAAAATCCTTTAGAATAGGGTGAAATTAATATTTGGCCAAACTTTAATTGAAATAATTGCTAACACTGACATTAAGTGACAATGAATAGCATACAATAGGAGCACAAGCTCTCAAGGCCTTTCCAGAGTTTGCTTCCTTTGACATTCTGATGAAGATAAGCATCTGAACACTCAAGAGGTTTCAGCTTTAGGTGATAAATCTACTCTTTGCTCTGATCACATGTGTTTCCTAGATCCTGCTCAGAAACCAGCCAAAGGAGATTTTTCTTTATGAAACATATGGCTAGAAGTGAAACATTCTGCCTTAGGAGGTTATGGGGGAAAATTTCATAGAGATTCTAAACCTCATTGACTAAAGTGGTAGAATTCAAAGGAAAGCAACTAAATTAAAGATGAAACTGCACCTTGCTCTGAGATTCCTTTAACCACAGATTGCTGGCATGTGGTGTAACACTGTGGGAAGTATTGGTATATCCTCCTCCTGTTTTTCTAGAGTTATAAAAACATCTATTGTCCATTTTAAGAGACAAATCTTAAATTATCTTTTCCTTGACTGGTTGACCCATTCATCTAATTTTTTTTAGGAGGCACAGGAAAAAAGTGCTCTGAACTATTGCAAAGATGTCACCTTTGACATATAGTAGTGGGGGGGTGGGAGGCTAGGCAAGCTGCCTGAACTTACAGGATGAAACCTGCAGAATCAGCAGGTTTAATTCCTTCCCTCCCACTCTGTTTCCTCTATATCTACTAATAAGAGCATAAAAAAAAGTCTTCAAGCAACAATGCATAAACTCTGATTTATCTGCCCTGTGGGCAGGGTAGATGTGTACTTAATTCCTAGAAATCTATAGATGGCCTGCTACCATTAAAAAGAGACCATAGAGAAGTGGGAAAGTAGATGGCAAAGAATTGTCTCCAATCACTTTTTCATCCAGTTCTTCTAAATGTTTTGACTTTGCAAAAAAAATTTGATTATAAATCTGTGCTATTTATATGCAGAAACTAAACATGCCAGTAACAAATAGCTGTCTGTGAAAACAGTAGATGACCCCTTAATACAAATACCATGTGAAGGGTACTTAGTTTTATAGATGATTTGTTAGGTGAGAGGATAAAAGCACTGCATGAAATTCCTCAGTGATTTAAATTTGCAACAATATGTAGAAAGCCATATGGATGTTATTGTAGGGGGAGGTGGAAGAGTTGGTATTGTTTTGAATTCCTAATGACTATTAGCATAAACTAGCCTTGGGTCTACTGAAATAATACTACATTTACCAATAGATATCTGACCCAAAAGTTGATTACTGTTTTTTACTTGTCATTTGTCTGATCTATATCATCACTTCTAACACCATAATCACAAGAAGGTAGTTGACTGAAAAAAATAAATATTTTATGATATATTTTCCAGTTCCTGAATAACTTATCCAAGTGTAAAATTCTTAAATAATTATTTAGGGATATAGCTTATAATGGCCTGTAACATAAACTGATTCAGAACACTTATTCTCTGCATTTGCTTGCTGTCCTTGAACTGTTTAATAGTTTTCAGACTTCCACTGCAGAGAGAAAAACTAGAAAACTATTGAATGTTGAGATTGAGACAATAATGTACCAACTATATCTCAGAAAAAATCTGTTTTCTGGATTTCCTAACCTCTAACACTCAGTTTACAACTTCTTAAACACAACAATTCCTTTTTTAGACAAAATAAGATGCATCTCTGAAAAATCTGATGTTGCTGGAGATTTTTTTAAAATTCTCAGTGGTGATTCCAAAAGTACTTGTATGTCCAAAGTATATATTATTATTGGGAAAAATTATATGAAATATAGATAAAGATTAAAATGAATTGTTACACTTTCAAATACTATTTAATAGGAAGTGTGTTCTCTTTAAAATCTCAGTCTTGGTGAACATTTTAACAAAAAATTATAGTTTTTCTATTCTTGTGCAAGATGTTTTCTTCATGTCCGGCACACAATACATTGAATTATCTTAGTGCATGTAAACATTCTACTTGATAAACAAAAAGCTTAGTATATTTGATGCTGTTTGGATACAACATTTAATATTTTATATTGTGAAGAATTTATATTGTTCATTCATAAGGAAAATAAGACAAATTTATCTGTATCTGAAAATTGATGTGAAAGAATTAGCAGACAC
Organism: Certhia americana; assembly: GCA_018697195.1. NCBI lineage: Eukaryota > Metazoa > Chordata > Aves > Passeriformes > Certhiidae > Certhia > Certhia americana. The sequence continues at coordinate 44,010,989 of CM031861.1, forward strand.
AGTGAATGGCAACAAGCAACTGCACAAGAACACTACAGATTGGAAGAGAGTGCATTAATTAAGATGAACAAGGAATATTATACACCCTCAGAAAAGGAAAAGCAGGGAACACAAACTGATGTTACTTGACAGTAAAGTAAAACAAAGGAAGATGAGAGTATTTTAAATACATATATACATACATACATACATACATACATAGCAAAACTGGAACTCACTGAGAAAATACTGTGGATTTCTTGTATTATAAAAAAGTAATAATTAAAATTTAGATAAATTAATTAAAAACAGACTCATCATTGACTATACTAAATAGAATGGTTGAAAATTTCCTGTAGAGCATCTCTCTAATAGTAAAATCTCTGCAGAGTGGGATTTTATGCCATGGAAATATTACTTTATTCTTGACCTATTTTTAATATTTTTCCTGGGCCCACAGGCTTAGTTGCAGTGGACAACAGTGTTCTAGACTGAATTGACCTTTGAGATGATCAGTCTTCTATTCTGTTCTTCTATTCTAAATACAAAGATTAGAATCCCAGCTCTTCAGGAGAACCTGCAGGAGGATAAATGTACATGCAATATGGCTTACATTTTAATTTCAGATGGCACAGTAAATTGAGTTTTATTGGACTCAATTTGTCTGAGAGACATTTTTTAAAAATGGCATGATTTTAAGTCTTTGATATTTTAAAACATAGTCCTCAATATCTTCAAGCTAGAGAGAAAGAAAAGGAAGCTGTTGATTTGAGGGAGGTGGTAGACCTCTAAGAAGGTCAGGTTCAAGTTACTGGAAACTACAGATTCAAATCCCTGTCAAGTGACCAAATTGAAGAATAAGGATTTTGACTTCTGTTTTGGCTTTGGCGTTCTGAGGCAGAGAAAATAGTTTGAAGAATAATCCCAATAGCTTAATAAATTTGTATCCATGAAATGGGGCAACTTAGTGAAACTCCAAAGCTGTTACAATTTTACCACTTAATATCTCATTTTGTTGGCTATATTCAATTGTTATGACTTCTAGTCCCTGTATTGTTCATCTGTGCTTTAAAACCTTGAGAGAATGGGGAAGTTGGACTCTGATAGTCTCTACATTTGCACAAAATTCTGGTCACTCATGGCTAATACTTTTTGTTTTGCAGTGAACTGCTGCCACTGGTTGATTTTGACAAATCAGTTCGTAAAAAAGATAATCGTTTTAATGCACAGGGTGTGCTGGGTCTGGCATTGTCGGACATTCATTATCTGCACAGAAACACCTAAAATATTTTCTTGAGAGGGGAGACACCCTCCATTGCAGGTCCAGTAAAACAGGCTAATCAGGGGCAGGTTTCATGTCTGTCTGCCAAGTTAGAAACAGAGTCAGCGAGTATACCACATACCTCTGATGCATTCAAGTGTGCACCTGGTGTTAGTTAATTGGGTGAAGACTTTTTGCCTGTGGGTGAAAAGGATTTAGTGACAGAAGGTTTTTCTATTCTCCCACTACCCCTACCCACAATGAGAAACAAACCATGATTGACTGGCTTATTTTGCAGGACTGTCTGGTTCAGGACTGGGGAATGTTCAAGGTTGAAAGGAGAGTTATTCAATTTACAAAAAATAAATAAGCAGGTTTTAGGATACATAAGACAAATAGAATTCTTCTCTCAAGTAAACCCTAAATTCTCACTGACATGGAAATGGTGAGTGGAGTAAGAAGATTCATTACAGTGATTTTATTGCTGATTTCTCCAGCAAGGTGTTTGGAAGTGGGTAAAACACAGCTGGTTTCTTTTTCCACTGCGTGTGTCTACACAAAGCATGGGGCATGACTACTGGAAAACAGCACTCTGGTTTCTGGTAAGGATAATAAATAAATGTCAGTGTAAAAAAATTTCCCAGATTTAAAGCATGCTAGAAATATTTAATAAATTCAGTTTCACAGCAACCATCCATTTTAGTTCTTTTTTACAAGACAGGGAATGGAACCACAGAGCTTTGAGGGCCAGATCCTGCACACTACTCTGTGCTACAGAAGACCCTGAGGTTGTAAAGTTCTGTTCAGAAACCCGTTGTGATTAACAGGTCAAAGACATGGAGTTACATGGTATGCTGAACAAATATGCTGCAGCTTCTACTATATTGGAAGGAAAGCTGTGGTACAAAATAATATAACCAAGCTAAGGTACAAAATAATATAACTTGTGAGTGGAAGGGTTATTCCTGCATCTTGCCACTTTTCCAAGCATGTTTATTCATGCTCATAAATAGTGTGAAGCAACCATTCTGAGTCCTCTTGCTGAAATCAAACTGCAAAGCAGTAAATGATTCAACACAGTGACAAAATATTAAAACCTTCTATTCCATCAGAAAAGGTGGGAAAGCTTAGTGTTAGTAATGGAATTGCGATTTTACTAAATCCTCATTAATTTTCAAGCTCATCTGTGTACTAACACATGGAGGAGAGTGTTGTGAAATGAGCCCATAGAGAATTTCAGACTTTTAAATAATTTTTATTTTATTTTTAACATTTCATGAGCAGGTGGACTACAATTGCAAGTAAAAGAGCTTGCTAATAAGTAACTTCACAGATAACTGTGAAGGCTGTGGGGAAGATTTAGAAGTAAATTGTAATGATTGATGATACTGAATTAGGAGGATCTGTGGACTCCTTCAAATGTAGAGAGGCTTATTAGGAAATCTGGAAAGCCTGGAAAGTTGGGTAATTACCAGCTGTATGAAATTTAACAGAAAGTCCTGCATTCTTCACCCAGCATAGAGTAAACTTGCTAATATATACAAAGAATGGGATAAAAGGCTGGAAAGCAGTGGAAGAGAGCTGTGGTTTTGGATTGATGGCAGTTGAACAAGAATGTAACAGGTGCATCAGGGACAGCATCACCTGCCAGTCGAGGTATGTAATTGTCCCACCCTGCCCTGCACTCGTGTGGCCTCATCTCAAGTTCTGTGTGCAGTTTTGGGCACCTCCGTACAAAAACCTCAAACTATTAATGTGCTCACAAGAGGGCAATTGAGAATGTGAAAGGTCTGAGGTCACTTGTTCAGCCTGGAGGAGGCAGAAGGGTGGTCACATGGCACCTAGTGCTTCCTCGAGGGGAGCCATGGAGGGGAAGATGCTGTGGTGATCAGTGATAGGACCTGAAAAATTTGAATGAATCTGCAAGGTTCATTACAAAGGGGAGGTTTAGATTAGACATAGGAGAAGGCTCTTCATTAAGAAAGTGGTCTTCCATTGAACAGTCTTCACAGGAAAATACTGGAGAATTCAAGGAGCATCTGAACAACATTCTTAGTCATATGGTTTATTTTTAGGTAGAATTAAAAGAGCAGGGAGCTGGACTAGATGAGAGACTTATGGGTCCCTCTCAACCTGAGATATTCTAGGATTCCATGACTTCTGAAGGTGTGGAGACAATTCAGTAATTTTAACTGCTTGCCTAAGAGGTTCTAATTGTCCTGTGTTACTATGAACTTCAAGTAAAAAACATTTTTTGGCCCTTTTTAGGAGGAAAATAAGTCAGGACCTACTGAAGGCAGCCCTGTTGAAAAAACTATATTTATTTATAGAAGGAGACACATAAATAAGTGCTAATTGCACAAAATAATAAATTCAATTTCCTTTGAAAATTATGTATCTTTCTTCACTGTGAATTTGGTGTAGCTCATAGACTTGTCCAAGTGAAGTCTCTCATATTTCTATCTATTTTTATTCAGTTTCCTTTGATGCTTTTTTTTTTTTTTTTTTTTTTTTACTAGGAGATGGAAAAGGTATTAAACTTTTCAAAAAAGAAAGCTGTCAGGATCTTGTCAGTCATGTTAAGGTGTGAAGGTTGTAACCATGCATGCTGTGATTTTAAGCTGTGGCTTAGGAAGGCAATTAAAGAGCAACCTAAGTGAGTATCTGAGTCATCTCTTTGGAGTGACACATTTGAAAGAGTAGTCTCCTACTTAATGTGTCCTTTTTCACTGTACATGTTATGCATCATCTAAAATGAATCAACTTAAACTCTGTCCCCTTCCTAACCATTTTTCTTCAGCCTAAGAGAGAGCTAGAATTTGTGTTGACCATCTGAAATATTTATTTTACTAGTATGTGAAAAATAATAATTAACAGAAGAAATTGTATGGAATTTAATGTAAGGAGATAAGTCTCAAGATCATTAAAATAGCTACTAAAGGGCGAAACACAGTAAAGCCTACACATTTATAAGTTATCACTTAAGAGTATATATATCACTATAAGAGTATCACAGCTCTCTGCAGTCTTCTATAACCTTCAAATGGGTAGGTGTAGGAGAACACAAAAAAATGTCACACTATTCTGGTCACTCCCACCCGTTTAACATTTTCTCTCCCCAAATGCCACTCAGATTCAAACTTAAAGGGGTTTTTACTCAATTTTTTATGTCTGGTTGCTTTTTCTGTTCCATGTCTCCCTATTTAAAGATTAGATCAGTTAAAGGAATGAAGTTTAACTTACTGTCCCTTCTGAAAGAGTTGGTAATATCCTTTTCTTGAGGAGAATCAAATGATTAGGAAAGTCATGTATGTCTGTGTTAGTAGCATTCAGCAACAGGAAAAAGCATCAAGGGTTCAGGCATTAGTGCAATTGTTGGGAGATTTTGAAGTAAATTTCTAATCAGATGTATTTTCAGTCTTTTCAGGTTCACAATCAGATGAAGAAAGCTACACTCCTACAACTGAGCCTGATGGAGGCCCAGAGGGTCTCTGCAGTGTGTTGCAGCACTGGCAGCTCTCAGAATCTTATTGCAGATTCCTAATTTCTTTCTGATCTTTCTGGGATGACTGGGATAGTAAGTAGTTTCGGCAGTGATACAAAGACATTGAAAGTACTTGTAGAAGAATAAAAAAGAAAAAAAAAAACACTTTTTGAGTCAAGATAAGGCAACACATGTTGCCATGTCCCACACTTAAGGATGAAGTAATTGAAGTAGTTTGGGTGACTATCATGAAACTTAGATAACAGGCTTTGAGTGACCACCTGCACTTTTTACATTGCAAGAATGAAGAGAGAGAGACAGCTGTCTCAGTATTCAGATTCCATTGGAGCTGTGTTTACCTTGCAGTTGGTCATTCACTGCAACAAAAAAAAACAAAAAAAAAAACCAAAAAAAAACCAACCAAAAAAACTAGCCCAGGAAAGATAGATGCCATTAAATAATTTAAAAAAAAAAAAAAAAAAAATCAGGAATTCAAAAATAGGCCACGAGGCTTTGAGGGCAAGTTACAGGGCTGAGATACTGACTTATAAACTATTACAATTTGAAAGGTAGATTACAGGATAAATCAGTCCTTAAGTCATGGACGTATTTGTGAAAATGGACAATCTGAAAATAGGAAGAGAGACAAGATAATGAAAATTTATTTTCTAGTGTCAGTGACTCACTTTTTCAATTATTTTCGGTTAAAAATCTAAAGTTGTGTTTGTTTTGGGGTGTTTTTTGCATGAAAAATATGTTTCTTGTTTCTGTAAAAGTTGTGGCCTATCTTCATGCACAACCCCAGTGACCTCAAAGTCTTCTTGCAAACCTTGTTCAAGTGAAGTCCAGCAGAAGACTTGGCAGAAAATTTAAAGTGGCATCTAGAGTTTGTGAGGATACATATTAATATCATTTGATAAAATAAGAAATATTAAAAATGTCATAAATTAGAATTGTGAATTAGCCTTTGGAATTTTATCATTCATATATTAAAAAATATTGCAAATAAGTATGGCTGGCCAAAAAGGTCCATTAGATACAGTTTGGTAGTCTGTAGGAAATAAAGTCAATTTTCTACTTTAGATCAAAAGGAGAAAGAGCAATAACTTGAGAATAAAAATATTATTATCTTTCCATCTTAAGCAGGTTAAAAGCTATTTTTAATACCTGACATACTGAGTCAGGACTTGTTATTTTTGAACTTTTAAGTCATTCTGTTTTAATCTGTGATCTGATATTTTTATGAGGTATTGTTGGGCTTGGGGGAGAAGCGTTTCCTGTCAAACTGTAGCTAGCAACTTTTTCTTCAGCTTTCAAAATGAGAAGTCCAGCTACAGTCATGCCAAAATTATTATAATAAAAATGCAATGGAACCAGGAATTCGGAATTCTGCAAGAGCATGACCTTTCAAATCTCGCTTTTGCCTCACTTCTTTAATTTGTTGGATGCCATTTTCTGTTGATCATCATCAAACAGCATTTTGTCCAACAGACTTTTTGAACTAGCACAGAACATTTGTTTGTTTTATAAAACAGATATTTTTTTGAGTGGAAAAAAAAATGTAGAGCAAGGACACAGAAACAAACCTAATATATGAATATTTGATATCCCTTGTATTATACCCTGAAATTAATTCTAGTGTCAAACACCCTCTGGCTTTGACCCACTGATTCCAAATCATAATGAATTGTATTTTGTGTTTGTTAAGAACTAACTGCATAATCAGCACCTCTCTCTGTACTGTTTCCTGTTGATTCCTTCCTGGCATTCAGCAGAGTCATCAACCCCTTCATTCCCAAAATTATCAACACTTGTAGCAATACCAAATGGAAATTTAGGGACAGATAAGTTAGATCAGATCTCTCTCCTTTTACATTGCCAGGACTCTGAACTACCTTAGAAACTAGGATATACAATCATGTTTTTTCTTTATATCATCCATGGCTCAGCTGCTTAAGGAGACAGTCTGGTACCCTACAGAAAATATCTGTTACATATATTCCCAGTTATTTCCAAAGGATGCAGAAGGGTGCTAGGGAAGAAACAAGAGCAAGCAAAATGCAAGTACTTAGAAGAGCTAACTCCCAAGTGTAATAATTCCTTGTATGGTGCACAATGTTAACACTTTTCAATGTCTTCATCTTTGAACACAGATGGGAAAAGCAGTTTAATAATTAGAACACAGGATTCATTTGGGATTTCACATTGGTTCATAGGTCAGCCTAAAAAAAGGTCTTTCCACTAACCTGCATGCAATGGACTTAAGAGGCCCTGCTAATGGATGTGTTGAATGACTAAAGTTCCAGAAGGAAAGATGCTGTAAGTTTGTAATTGTAGTTGTGAGCTCAAGAACATCACTTTGGTCTTAACAGTCCAAGCTGTGATGTAAAAAACTTAAAATGCTCTTCTCATCTCCCTTGTTTCTTATAAAACTCTATTTTCTATGGCTAAGAACTACTTCTCAGGATGTTGTTCTCTGTTTAACATTGTATATTTAACTTACTGAAGAGAAAAAAAGAAGGGGGGGGGGAAGAAAGGAGGCAAAAAAAAAAAAAAAGTGGGCATTTCTCTTTTCTCTGTCTTCACAGAAAATAACACAGTAGTGAAATTGTTTCTTGACAAGACATGTGAAGAATCATAAAGGAATAAAAGAAAATAAATGAAAGAACACTCAGGAAATCCTGCAATAACTTTCACTGGTTATCGTCAAAGCTATAAGAACTACTAATTTTGTAAAGTTTTAAAAGTGCTGGATAAGATTTACATTTAGGCTTTTCTGAAGAAGTGTAAGATTTAGCGTGACTGAGTTTATGAATTCCTTCCCCACTCTTCAGTATAGCTTTTAGGTACAAATAGGACAATAAATGCAGCATTTCAGGAGAGAACAGATCATCCTTTTGGGTCTATAAATGTTACCTTCAAATTTTCTCAGAAAAACAGTTGTTTGTAGTTCTCAAGTCCAGATATCAGTTGCTATATGTAGGCAAAAAGTACTATGAAATTAGTTGCTCTCACCTTGAGTGAACAACTTGACTTTTATAGATATAGCCACCTGAAATTTCATGTTTTTCATCACATGTTTTTTTGAAAACTATGATTCAGGAATTGTTAAGAGTGGGTTGCTCCAAATTTAGCAGGAATGATAAAAAAAAAAAACCAAACAAACTTGTGTTTTGCTGAATAGAACTAGCTAAAAATTTCTCTATCAGAAATCCAGAAGATTATTTTGAACAATATTTATCACAAGATGATGTATTGATTGATTTGTCTCAGACAAATATAAGGGAAAACAAGCTGAGGTAAGTAACTCATTATGACTTTAAAATATAAAAAAAATCTTAGTGATATTAATGTAAGATACTGCAGTGGTGATCTCGACATTGAATTACTGAAGTTTTTTTTTTTTTTTACTATGGCTTATTTAACTACAGACAATGTTTTTTCCTTCCTGGTCAGTTTTACCTCATTTTCTTCAACATTGTTTCAAATCATTGCCTATAAAAGTGGATTTATGGTTTACAGTGGGATTTTACCTCCATGATTTGTTATATATGTGACCTTTGTAGAAGATTCATTGGGTTTTAATTCTGCTGTGGGTGTTTACTTACCAGGAACTCAGAGTGAGATGCATACAACCAAGTTTACATAAGCTGAACGGTCATTAGGAGATAATGACTTTCAGTCAGTACTCTTTGAGACTGAATTTGAAGCAGCATCTTTAGGGTCAAAGGCTTTGACTCGTATATCCTTTTCCTCTCCTTAGCAATTTAGCAGACTTTTATCTTGTTATCAGCAGCTGTTCAAACAAGGATATAAAGACACACATTTATTCCCCTGAAAGAATCAACAAGAAACATTGTGAGATGGTGCTTCCTTGAGATGGGTATAAAAAGCTGGCAAAATAATATTTTGCAGGTTTTTTATAATTGTCTTGAACGTAATAGTGATTAAAGTAATGATGAATTCCTGAGTATAGAGTTCTTGTATTTAATAAATATGAATGGTGTTAAATCAACTGTGGGAACCTTTCCATGTCCTTTCCATGTATTAATGAACAGCAGCAATAGAAGAATTATCTGATACTGCTCCATTAATGCAGCTTAGTTTTATCACCAATTTCCTATGGAGTCAGAAAAACACAATGAATCCCTGAAGTCTTCCTATGACACCAGAAAAAGATTATCACATGTTCTTTGGCATTTGGTATTTTTTTAGTACTACTTTTTTGTTAAGTGGAAAACTATTGAATTTGTTTTTCCTTTGCTGAAATAAAGCAGGGAAAAATAATACTATTTCCAAAACTAAAGAAGAAAATGTTTCTAATTGTTAGTCTTGTTTTATTTTTAATTTAGAAGTTAAGAGTTCAATGAACCAGTGAGAAGACATATCAGCAATATCTCATGAACTGGAAAGCTGTTTTTCTTGAAAGGAATAGTAATAATATCATAGCCTACAATGCAACAGGGTTCATATTTTTCTCTGTAACATGAAAGAATTTTAAAGAACTATTGAAATTTTAAAGAAAAATAGCTTTACAGTAAGAACAAAGAGAAAATGCTCGAGCATGTCAGGCATGGTTCTGCTTATCTAGTGCATAGATCCTAATAAACCACTCTAAGTTTACTAAGAAAGGACCTAATTTACAAAAGTTTATGCTGTAAGGCACGTGAGCCAAATCATTGCAGACCAAACCTAGGCTAGACTGAACCTACAATTTAATTATTTTTATACAAATTATTGTTTGTACTAGAAAATGTTCATGTGCTTTCATTTCAATGCTTTCAGAAGCAGTGATCTGAAAGTGGAAATTTGACATTTAGTTTTATTGGTTGATTTCAATAACAGAAGCATCTCTAAGTTGCAGCACACAGGTGCCTCCTTGCCTTCTAAAACTCTCTGAAAACTATATTCTTCTCTATTTCCCTGTGCTTCCTATCCATCCCATTTCCTTTCATAATCCTTGTTTTCTCTGTACCATGTGCACACCCAAAGTGGTGGTGTGGGGTCCAGCATCAGCTCTTTTATCTGTCATTGACATGTGTTCTAGGTTCCCTTAAGTAGCTTTCCTCCAAAAAGTTAAAACAAACTGATAGATTAGACAGATGTTTCAAAGAATGTATGCTTTCGTTGAAGGTAGCGCCTTCTAGAAGCTGGTAAGAATACATCAAGCATTCAATTGCATACCTTTGCAATATAATGTTTCCAGTCTGTTTGTAAAGAAGTTGCCCACAATACCTTGGGTACAATGATGGGCACAAATAGCAAAACTTTACAATTAATACTTGCTCACTGGGCCCTTGCTATGCTATGATTGAATGATTGACCAAAAGCTCGTTAGTCAAGGCTATGGCTCCCAATTGATCACAGAACTTTTTAACTAGCAGTAACTCTAGTAACAGTAGGGTGGAAATATTGTAGTAAGTTAAAGAAAGCATGATCAAAACTTACAGGTTTTTCTGTCTAAATAAAGATGGTAATTAACTTGAATAAAAATCTAATAGCTTTTATTGTGAACAATTGTAACTTTTGATTTTCAGGTTCATAGAAAATCTTTAATTGTATAATTGTTAAAGGAGAAGAATTTTAATAGCCAGAATGGAAATATATTCCTTAAAATCATCTGTTAAATTAATTTCTAAAAATATTAATTTGAAGTTTTAATTTCTTGGATTTCTTTATACATGTGATACAATGGATGTGATGAGCTCCGTTGAGATTCATTATTTTGCAAAAAATGCTGTACTTACAGCCCAAGAAGAAATAAAAAAGTAAGAGAACGAGAGTTTTCATCTATGAAAATTGTCAGTCTATAAGTGCATTTATACATTAAAAGAGAAATAAAAAGACCATTTGATTTGGAAAATATGAGAAAGTGTCTGTTGTATGAGGAGTGCTCAAAGAAAGTGATCTACAGCTCTAAAATACTACCATATCAATAAGTAAAGGCATAAATACAGCTGGGGAAATCTGACTTCAGAATGGATTGTCTTGCTAGATGACTGATCAAAGAGATGCCATCTGAATGAGTTACATTGATAGTTTCACTACTGACCAGGTAAACTCCAAAGCCCCTTTGGGGTCTCTGCATGTTTGTAGCTATACAAGGAACACAGTCCTGGTTTGTAACTGCACACTGCTAGTTTGCAAATGACATATGCCTGGTTTTGAAAGCTCAGTGCAAGTCACTCCCGCTCTTCTCTTCCTCAAAACCCCAACATTCTGCAAAACACTTTTCATTGGCTGTTTTCTCACTCAAGAAAAAAAAAAAAAAAAAAAAAAAAAAAAAAAGCGCCTTTTTATCTGTTTGGCATCTGTCCTTATTTTTCAGGTAAAGTTGGAGTGCCTTAATTCTCGAAGACATCCTGTCACTAAGCCCCCAGGTATTCTAGTTACTTCAGCAGAATGAGGTCTCCCGAATATACCATGCTGGTGAATTTCTGATTCCAGAAATAAGGTCCACTCCTTTACTATAGAGATTAGTTCCTTTATTGCCTAAAAATTCCTTTTCCCCTAAACTTCCTTACAGTTTTTAAATGGTAAGCAGCCTTCTCAGGCTCACATTCAGAAGGTAATAATTTTGCTTACCGATTGATTGATCAATTTTGTATTCATTTTAGTAGAGACTCCATTAGCAAAAGTTACTTGATGTGTTTCTAAGTCCTAGAATATGGGAGAAGAGTCTTTTGAAACTTGACATGTAAATTGCAGTGTAGAGAAATGACTACTGACTGCATTTATTACCCACATTATTGGCCAATTTGTCAGCTGCTGCTGAAACCACTTGCTCGCTCTGCCAGAGAAAGAAAACATCCCACATCAAGAGTGGAGACAAATTAAGCTCAGAAAAGTCAGTTTGTGATGTACCTCTACAGCACCAAGTGATAAGACAAGGGACAGGAAGATAGTAATACCAAGGCCTTAATGTATTAACAGTTTATCTTTCATTCTCCCACCTCCTGTATATGTGTGTGAGTTCTTTTGTTAATAATCAGTTTACAGACTGAGGTGCAGATTGAACTCTGGGTGTGAGCTTGAGACAACCAAACTACAAATCTTTGCATACCAAAGGGCCAGCCTGAATGGACATTGGGAGACACAGCAGGAGCCAGACTTGGGAGAAGGAGTGATGAAGATTTGTGTGGCTTTGGACTGTGAGGGGGTAAAAATGCACTGGCCCTTTGTTTGGGCTGTTCGGGTGCCATGTAAGCAGCAGTGAGGAAGCCTGGCCTGAGTGCAGAGTGCAGACCAAACGGGATCATTGGAGCTGCACATGAGGTGAAGGGACTTTGGTGGCAGCACTCAGTCTCTGGGATTGGGAATGTGACAGCCAGAGCAGGAATAGCCAGGCTGGGGAGTTCCCTTAACACTTTTACGGCCCAGGAACTCAGTACAACTGGGATGTTCAAGTACTCTACTCTCAGGGTCTGAAAAAGAGATCAAGATTATTAGTGCAGAAGGGTAATTTAACCACACACTGTTTTCTACCAGACCAGTATTCAGGTGAGCAGGTGTTAACAGGTGATGAGACATTTAAACCCCCCCTCCAAGTAGCTCAATAGCAGCAGTTAAACCTCAGCTGTTTCTGGCATCTCATACGATCAGGGCTTATTTCTATGAAGAAGGCTGTTCACTTGTTTGATGTTTTATCTGGCACTTGTCCATGCACAAAAATCAATCTCCAATTCCTTTTAATGTGCAGCACTAAATCCAGAAAACAAAACAAAGCATATGAGTCTTGCGTTTATTATAGCAGCCTCCTGTGTTTGGCTTCAGGGCAGCCTTCTAATCAAGGGAATGAATAAACAGTCATTGACTCACTTTCAGGGAATATGGGAGACAGCTCAATCTTCCTGAAGGCCAGCACAGCAAAGGGGGCTCCAAATCGTACATCAAAACATTATCACCCTGTTAATTTAGCCTGGCAATTATTAAGATGTTAAAGCATTTGTACTACTATCTTTATTGATGGAGGCTGAGGGACAAATGCAAACTTCTTTTAGATCTCTACCTTCATGGAAAACTGAAGTATCTTATAACTAGTATAGCATTTTCAAAGACAGTTTTTGTGGGTTTTTCTTTGAGTTTTCTTATTGGTCTCTTCATCTAAAAGCTGTAGAGGTGTGAACTTGTTCATGAGCATATGTGAGTATTTCTGCATGCAAGTAGTAATAAACAGGCATAAAATGTGTTTTATAAGGCAATGACATTGCATACCCATCATTTTGGGGTTTTTGTTTGTTTGTTTGTTTTTGTGGAGCAGATTCCCTGGATAGTTATAAATTATATTTTTTCTGGCTCTTAATTTGGTTGCAAAGAATCTTAGCTGCTGTGATCCCTTCAAAAAAAGTAGATTTCCTTCAGTTTCCTTTAGACTACTCGAAGGACACGTGTATGGTCACAAAAGACTCTGACCATTTGTCCAGGCTATAAAAACTGATTGATGTCATATTCAAGTGTTCTTTTGACTAGTATTTGCTAAATGAGAAGTGGGGCTTGTTCCAGTATACGCAAAATGTTAGTTTATATTCCTCATGGTTTCAGGATCTCTTGAAGGGTCTAGTCAATGAGAAAAACTGTAAACATTTTTACCTCTTTTTTACTGCTTAATATCACAATTTCCAAGGTCTGCTTTAGGGTTTTTAGGGGAATTTTTAGTGTTTGAGATTGGAAATGAGCTTAAAAGGAAAAGAACACTTATTTTAATTTTCATATTTGAAATTTTTCTAAAACAGTAAAAGATGAATTTTTGAAATTTCATCTGACATTTTGTTCTTTTAAAAAAAAGTTGCAGTATAATTTCCTTTTACTATGTGATCTTCAATAACACAGCTAATGGTCTGTTCTCAACAAAAATATCGTAATTTCTTCACAGTTGTGCCAATTTTGATCAAGGCAGCAACACATCAGACAACCTGCTGCTACAAATACTTCTGAAATACTGTAGTTGATCAAGAGACTTACATTTCAGCTTACTAGCTGAAAATTTAGGTTTCAATTCATTCAGTAAATGAAAAGATGAAAAGCTAAATGTCACAGCGAATAGTGAAGTTCAGTAATCCCAGATGGCTCATCAGACTAAACAGATAATGAAGCACATGGTTTCAGACAACAGCAACTTTTGATTTACCTGCCCAAAGGAGGAAGACAATATTTCAAAATCTTTCCAGTTTGTGAATTTTTGTATATTTTTAGTGTTTAGTTACCCAAATTTGGTAGTTTTGAAAAAATAAAACAATTTGGTGAAGGTAGGTATCACTGCAGAGGATGCTTACAACCTAACAAAATACACATTCATCAAGCCATTTAGTCTCATTAGAAATCCTAATTTCTTGTAATGCCATAGAATTGTGTATTGCTTTTTCAAATTGTTCTACCTGTTTGCCACAGATTTATCATATAGTTTTTTGCAGAACTTTCTTTCATTTCTTTCTTGCTTGTTTGCTTTCCTTCTTTCTGGTTTTCTTTTGCTTATTTCATTTAACTTTCATTTCTTTTCATTCCAGTCCTTCCTTCCTTCGTTCCTTCCTTCCTCCTCCTCTGTCTCTTAATCTCTTTCTCTCTCTTTCTCTTTCTTTTATTTTTTTCACTCATTTTCTTTCTCTCACTTTTTAAAGTTAAAATAAAAATTAGTCCCAGCTGAAACTTTTCAATACATCTTCTTAAGATGAAAATATTCTGGTCTTTCTACTGTCTATCCTATTTAATTTTAAGAAAATCAAATAACTACATGAAGCAACTAATATTTCAAATATGTCCCATAATTACAGTTGTGTTAAAAATAGATTATTTTATTTTAAATTCCACAACTATAATAAAACATAGTTTTCCAAATTTATAGAAGTTTCATGTATTTTGAATGGTACAGAAAGCATGAATCAAAACAAGATAATTGAAAAGGAAGAAAAAATGAAGAAGGAAAAGAAAGATGGTGTACACCTGCTTAGCAGAATTTATAGTTCAACTCTCTTGGCTGTACCAATCACTTAGAACATTAATTTGTCTTTTAAAGGATTAATGTGTTTAATTAAGTTTATGAAGCAATTCCTTTAAGGCTAAGTCTGTATCTGGCAGAATAATAAATTCTTTGGAGAGGAAAAACCCTACAACATAGCTTCACCCTAAGCCAGTTTTTTGTGTCCTTTTTCACACAACAAAACCTTCTTAGAAAGTTTCAGAGTAACAGATGGTTCCCTCCCTTTTATTTGCTCTTTATTCTATATTCAGATTATGTGTCTGAAGAAAATACTCAAGCTTTAATAGTGGTCTATGTTATATGCAGACTCCTTGCTAACTATTGAAATCAGAATAAATATGGTAACTGTAAATGACGACAACGTAGCATCATCTATTGTTGGATCTGTCAGTGGCTTACTTGACAGGCATTTTGTTTGTACAGGAATGAAGACAATTCATTTGTATTGGTTAAAGAGCTTTCTGAGGGATTGTCAACCTCTTAACTTGTCTGAAATACTTGTGAGGAAATGCTGTCATTGATGCCTCCAAATGTTGAAATCAGCTTGACTCTTAAACATTTTGACTGTGTCTATTTTCAGCTTGACCTAATGCTATAAAATTGCAATCTGCAACAATATACTAAGTGCAAACATCTTGAAAGGATTGACTTCAGGCCTAGAAGTCCTTCTCTGGAAGTCACACATTTTCTGAGATGTTTTTTAAGCTGTACTTCAGGCAATTAAATTCACTGGCAATTGTCCCACTATTCTTTTGCTTCCTCCCAGAGAACCAACTTCACAAAATGTTAGAAAACCATATTTTCTGATATCACATAATATGTTTTTCAGCTACTAAGTAGCAATATAGACAGGGGAAATGTAGTTTATAAAACATGTTATCTGCAGGTGATATTAAAATTATATTAATTTTCTATGTGTGAAAATAGTTGAAAGGAATTGAATTACTATGTGTTACTAAGCTAATTTTTTCTTAAAGTGTAGTGATCATTTTACACATCCCTTTCCAGAGCTGGAAAAAATCCCCACCATACTCATTAAAAAAAAAAAAAAAAAATTAAAAAAAAAAAATATATATATATAAATAAGATTTTTGCATGTCAGAATATTACATGATTAATACAAAAATAGAATTTGTTCACATAAATGCTTTTGTCTGAATAATTAGATTATGAAGAATTGTATCTGCAGTTTGACATGGTGGACTCAAGGAATTTGTATAAAAATTATATTGATCTTTTCACCAATGTCTGTTACGGTTTTCACCACTTCTCTATCATCATTTACAAAGCATATATTACATTTAAAAATACTTTTCCATAGCTATGCTGAGTCAAATCGTGCAAGTCTGTATTAAATGTGCGTAAAGTTCAACATATAAATGGTAAGATTACATTTTTAACTACAGTGACTTGGAAAATGGTACACTGCAGAAGCTTAAATGAAGATAGTGAGAATCTCCCTATGTTTTGTGAAATTTGAATTAACATAAATTCCAATCAAGGACCAGTGATGTTAAGAAGGGATTCTATTGCTTAAACACTTGAATCTATGCCTCTTATTCTTGGCACGGTGTGCCCAAGTTGTAGTTTTGGAGGTGTCATTGGCATCCTGCACATTTTGAAATGACAGCCCTTGTACCTAGAGGTATCTGAAAAGGCACCAGATAATGGAGTTTAGGGGCCTGACTGCTTAATTCATTGTTTGTAGATTACTTAGATTGTGTGTTTTTAGAGTTCTAGATATGGATCTGAAAACTATTCAAAAAGATCAACTTTTCCTCATGACAGATATTCTTTTCTAAACTTCTTATGGGCCAAGCTGTGTTAATTATCACAATTCTGCCCTTTTACCAATTAATGCAAACTGATGAACTTACTGAAATTAGGTGGTAAAATTGCAATTATATTAATATCTTAAAATACACTTCTCATAGGTTAAATATTGCAGCTTGGAAAATTTAAACTCTAAAAAAAAAGGCATAGACTTTCTTTTTTTTTATTTTTTTAATAGAATTTGCAGTCCTTGGATGTTGAAGTTAAATGCTGTAAAAGCAAAAACTTTTGTAACATTCCATTCTAATGAATGGAACAAAATAGACTAGGAAATTCCCTTTTGGTGACCTCAAAAATAGGTATGTTGACATCTTCAGAAGTGTATGCCAATAGTGGACTAACATATTAGATTCTTTTAGGTAGGTTATCAAATTTATTCTTGTTGCCATAAGAATAAAACATTATTTCTGCTTTTGTAAAAAGTCATATGTAAAATTGGAAGACAATGTATTAATATATTCCAAAGCAATTTACGTTTTCAGAAGCCTCTTCGGAAATAAACAAGAATCTGAATACTTCAGAAGCGTAAAACATAGGATTCCTGTACTAATTTTTGTAGAATATTGTACTTTGTTCATTCTTTTGCATAAGAAAATCTAACTCTAAATTCAGTATAAGGAGTTCTAGAGGGGCTCTGAGCATTTATAATGCTGCATTTTAGGGTAAGGATTCCATATCTTCTCTATCTAAATTATCTTCACAAAAATAGAAGATATACTTCATATGACATTAACTAGAGTTACATTGTTGTGGTTTCATACTGTGAGTATTTGGAAATTACAGATTGTTGGATAATTGACACATCTAATTTAGCTATCTATATGGCCAAGAGAAAGAAAGCTATTACATTTCAGTGAAGGATTAAAAATATTTATGACAGTACTTTCTCTGAGTTCCCCTCTGGAAAAGACTTCCAGAGGCCTTTCTATGTCTGCAAGTATTTGGAATAACTAATCATTTCTTATTCCCAGACAATGGAATTTCTGTTGATTTCTGTTATGGGGTGTGATCAGCCACTGCTGTTCCTCTGCAAATGTTAGTTAAAGTGGAGCTCAGCCGGTTGATAGTACATGATTGCTAAGAACTTACTGGGAAAAAAATTGCATGTGAACTTTTCATTGGAGTTTTTTGGGAAGGTTGAAAAGATTAGATGCATATAAGAATATCAAATTCTAACATCACTTGTGAGATTAGCTCTTATAGTTCACAACTCTAATTAAGTGAGATGGCAGAGTTCCTCTTGCCCCTTTTGTTTGATGTGTCAGTGTCACACCAGTGAAGAGTGAGACAAACATATGTTACAAAAGCTGTGAGAGACAAAGATGAAAGACAAAAGCTCTCAATTAAATTTATTTTTTTTTTCAGAAGTATGGCAAGAAAAAAAAAGAAAAAATGAGCTCTCAATTGTAAGATGAAATCATCTGAAAGTAGGGTTTGTGAATCTTGGCTTGTGAATCTTGTGAATTCTGGCTCTGGTGAATCTTTGGCATTCAAATCATCCTCATTTCAGCAATGTTGTGATCAATGCTTGCATATGTACTACTGCCTGCGTTCTGCCTCTTTGGTCTTTTTCACTGTGAGACACTCCAATGTTTCTTCTGTCTGACCTCTCTTGTTGTTAACTTCATGTGTTCCTAACAGCTTGCTCAAGATTTCTGAAGTAATTTCCAGCTTTTTTGAAGAATATATCTAATTCAAGATAATCCCCCATACTCAGTGCATTGCACTAATCATAGCTGATATTTTTGCAAGAAGAAGTGTCACAGTGATCCAACTAAAATTCCAGTTTTGTTATTTATGTTAGTGTCAGTAACATAATTATTATGCTCTCTATTGCTAATTTGAAACACGAGTTATAACTCATCCCAGATACTTTAAGGCTATGTCCAGTGATTCCTTTCTATTGCTTACTCTGTGACAGTGGATTGTTAATCGTTATTGAAAAGGATACTATTAATACTAATTCTCTACTGTCTTTTCTAATATATATCCTTGTGTTTCATTAAAAAAGTATGAACAGCTGCAGTTGAAGATTGGATTAAATGGCACTTCAGCTTTCCAACCAGATGAGTACAAATACTGTAGTAGATTTATAAAGTGGATTTGAATCTCCAGCCCTGCCAATGGCTACTGTGATAGTAGTTTTGTTATCAGGTAGCTCAGTGCCAATATTCAGAATGCAGACATAAAGAGGTGCTTAATCCTAAAGTTGCATAATGAGAGCTATCTGTCAATTTCTTAAGACAGTGTATGGACCATGAAAATGGAAATCTCCACCTGTTGTTTTCTGACTTCATTTCCTGTCAGTGATGGTAAAAAACCAACAAAAGTCAGTGGGTACTCACACTGTCTGCCCACATTTTCTTCAGTCTGAATAAAATATTTCCCTCTCTTAGACTATCAGTTTTCATCTCTAAGGTCATTCATTATAAGAAGCAAACATCAGAAAGACATTAACTTTAAGACACTGGGGTTGATGTCACTAAGACACAATCAGTTCAAAGCTGGACATTCTCTCCCTCACTGTCTTTATCTTATTTTTTTCAAAATCTACCAGTCCTCTCACCTCATAAAAACTTGTTAATAGAGACCCTTGTTCTGCCTAAACATTAAAAAAAGTTTCCTTCACTTACATGTGCAAATCTTTATCTCCATCTGTTTCTTATTCCATGTTTCAAGCCCATCTGTCTCCTTTATGATCTAGATGCTCTTTCTCATAACACTATCAATGTGGTAACTATGTTAATTTTTTTAATGATCTAGGAGATGTTTTTGCTTGAGTTTCTTATTTTTTGTATTTTCCTCTCTATCTCAAAGGCTGATTTTAAAAACTTGTAAAGGTTTTTAAGCTCTTAGAAAGTATGTTTTCCTCTTTATTCTTCCAGAGAAGCTTCCTTAGGAAAAAATAAAAATCTGCTCAATAGTCCTTAGTGGTACCATCAGAAGAGGTATGGGACATAAGTAATTCACTGTCCAATGTTCATTTATCCCTGGATTGTTAACAGAGACCTAATATCAAGTGGAATGTTTCCAAGTTTTGTAGTACTGCCTGTTGTCCTGTTCTCCACACCTTCTCTTTACCAATACCTCTCATTTGCAGAATCTCTGGAGACAATTTTACGTCTTTTAAGCAAACAAACAAACAGAAATTATGCTCCTTTTATAGTGTTACAAAATAGAGGGGAATGTAAAAATGCATAGATTAAAACTTTTTTTAATAAATTAATAATTTATAAATACATATATTTATTTCTATGGGATTATGTTATATTGATCCATATTTTATTGAAGGACGGTAGGATTTTCCTTTAAAAATTAGGGGAAAAAATCAGGCAGAATGGAAAGACAATAAGAAATGGACCTCCTCCTGTTCCACTAAGTTCATTGACTTCACCTCAGGAAAACATATTATGTGATGCAAGAAGATAATAATTTACCAGAAGCCTAGAAAAAACTGTTTTGTATTTCATGATTATTTCATCTAGCTCATCATAGAGCTTAGCACCACTGGGTTCCCTAGTGCAAATGTATGTAATACTTTTTCACTTACTTGTGTCATTAAATGTTTTGCTTCCAACATAGTCTGAACTCAGACACTGGTTCTCTTTAAATGAGATTGATATGGAAAAAGTGATGCAACAGCAGAAAGAAACAAAATCTTCTTTAATTAGAGGCTATTTTTTGTCTTATCCTGGAATGCTACAACATTGATAAGGATGAAACAGAAAAACACCTCAGTAAAAGCTTGTGTATACTGATCCATGTAGAATGCATAGCCCTATTATTATGGCATTTACTAAAATGAGGACATTCATATTTTTAAAAGGCAGTTTATTTAATTGGAAAGAGATAATTGAATCTGTCTTCCTGTGAACGCATGGAAAACATGGTTAAGATACCATCTGACTTTCTAATAAAAATAATAAATAGCTTTTTCTTTCTCTGGCAAAAACATGGGTTTTCATGTGGAAACATTACACTGTTAGCTTTTTCTGATATTTTGGTGATTTTAAGTAAACAAAGTTTTCTTATGGAGAATTCCGTGCTAAAGTCATATAAATGTCACAACAAAACTGTGGTTAGTCATGACTAACTTCCTAGGCTGTGGTGTTGGTATGTTTATGTTGATTACTTCATTTTCTGTAATGGATTGCTGAGATATACTACCCAGTAACCAATTTCTTAAACCAGCTCAGTGAGCATACATAAGCCTATGCTGTTACACTTAGAAATCCTTCGGGTCATGTGTTGTCAGCTCTCTCTTACCTCTGTGGGAACCAACAAATAGTTCTGTGATTTAGATTACTAAAAAAATTCTAGTTATAGGAATTTAGAATCTTAATTTGCTTTATGCTCAGATTATTGCTTAGAATGATTGTTTTATACTGATAGTTATCTATTTTCATGTGTTTATTTATTTCTTTATTTTCTCTAGATTGACCTGTGAATTTATGAATTATTATTGTTATTTGGAAGTTATGCAATAAGTTTACATGATATATTAAGGTACTTAATTAAATATCTGTTTTAATATACATGCAGTGCCAGAAACCAAGCCCTTTATTTTTTGTCTTCTGTCTTTACCATGCTCCTGTGTCTTTAGGGTTTCTGAAATAACAGTTAAATTTACTGTTTTGAACAAACTGTTCTCACAGCCTGTTTTTCTCTAAGAGCAGCTCAAACTCGGAGAAACCTCCTTGTACAAACAAGATTCCACATCTACTTTGTTCTAATGATGCCTCAGTATTTGCTAAGCATAGAGACAAAAGTTCATTGGTCTAATTGGCTAAAACTGACTCTATTGCGGTAAACCATGTTCAATTTCATAATGAAGACAAGGGTGAGCCATGTTATTTTACCATGTGTGAACAGCCACATAAAGCTACAGTTCAACTGTCACTATTTTCCCTAAATGTTCCTTCCTGCCAACAAGCTGAAATCATCTGGATGTAATTCACAATCTGCAGACCTGTTGTGTGGAGCTTTGTCTAATTACAAAAAAAAAAAACCCTCAAAAAATAGCAAATGTCCTTCTTCACTTTTTGACCAACTTTATAAACACTGTCTTTAGAAAAAATTTCCTGTGCTTCAGAGTTATGCAGAGATCATGCTTCCTTTAGAGGTTTCCTTTAGGTTCTTCAATACAAATTAAGAATTCCACTACTTATTTGTCCCTCCATGCTTTGTGCAGAAAATAGCAAGAAAAGATGTTAGAACTACATTGAAGAGGCATCTTGATAAATGTTCAAAGCTGGAGTCAATACAGGTTGCAATACCTTATGTACAGATCGGTTGTGGAAATAGGTATTTCATTTTGCCTTTACCAACAATATTTTGAGCATACAGCTGTGAATCCTTTAGATACTATCTGTTTAAAATTGCAAGGGTATTAATTTTAAAAATAGCATTTTAAAAGAAGTGATTGGGCAGACTTAAAAAACAACAATCAAAATTTCACTTATCATGAAGTCAACATTTTCCATTATGCTTCTAAGCCTTCTTTCTTCTTGCTCCAGATAGTTTATGCTCATGAAATTCAGCAGTCATTAAAATCCAGCAGAGTTTTATCACCAATTTCAAAGTAGACAAGATTTCATCCTGGGATTCTACTGGGATTAATTTCAGCATAAGGAACTATTCACCTTGAATAGCAGCAAAAAAATTTGTCACAGAATAAACTAAACCCTTGGATTTTAGTTTCCTTTTGCCATTATAATGTTCTCTTGTGCTGTAAAGGTAATGTTAGAGGTTGTCCAAGATCACATAGCACTTTAAAAAGCAACCAGATAAAGGATGCTTTCAACAGGTATAGTGTGAGTTACATGGGAACACCACATCTTAATTCAAATGCGAAGGAATTAAAACCCACATTGCTTTTGTACAGTGAATAGTCAAAGTTTTCATTTTTCTGGCAAACTGCCTCTCCTTCTCCTTAGCAGCATTACACTAGTGTTTATTTAAAATATTCACATGTCTTTCACAATTTAGAAAGAAATCTCTCATTTATTTACCTAAACTAAGGCAATAAAATTGATATACTCTATAGGGGTCTTTATTCTAAACTTCTGTTTTCTCTGATATAAGGCTACTGTGGCTTAGCTTTCAATCTGTATCCTGCAAAAACTTAAAATCATTCTTTTCATCATCTAGAAGTGTTTCTCTCTTAGCCCATAATAAATATAGTAACTATGAAAGGCACTAGACTGCTAATTGATATTATCATTAGATAGTAATGGAAAATTGGAAAATAGAAAAATAAGAGTAAAGAAAAGTTTTCCTTGGTATTTGGAACCAATGACAATGTGTTTCAGACAACATCTAGGTGGTACAGAATAAGTTCAAGTTATTATTGTTAATTGTCTTTACTTGATAGCATTATCAGCTAATCCAAAAATGAAGCACAATGCTATTTATGCTTTTATTAGTTTTTGGAATACTATGCTACTTTTACAACTCAAAGAAGATCCATTTAATTTTCTTTCCATTACCTTCTATCCACTTTCAAATCCCAAGAGCTTCAATAGCAGTTTTTTCTGGATACTCTTAATATGACATATCATCCCTTAATGTCAACATTAAATGTCAACATTTGCACACTCATTTCAGCCAACTGAGGCATAATTTCTTTACTTTCACTCTTCATGTTCATACTTGAAATGAAGACATAACATGAGCTATCCATTAGCATATTTCTAAACACTCAATCAAAGTAAATTTGTGTATTCTATCACCAAGAAAAATATTAAAGAGTGATCACTGAAATCTTCAGAATATCCAAACACCTAAATATCTAATGAACAAAGCCATTCAAATCAGGTTTGGATAAAATTTTGGATCACCCTTGTTCATGCAAGATCAAAAGTGAAAGCACTACACTGATCCTCTGCTTGGAAGAAAAGACAAAATAAAACAAGAGGTCAGTGTGATTTAAGAGTGCTTAAAAATCTGCCTTACTACTAAAAGTCATTAGGAAGGACTTTCATACATCAATTGATTCTTTCAGAAAAAATTGATCCTTACCTTTCAAAAGAATTTTAGATTCCTAACAAGTCCAAGTTTAGGGCAAATTTTCTTGAGGGTAATCCAGTATCTTCATAACAATTGCAAAAGTTAGTCAAATGGTATTGACGGATGAACAGCATCTCTTAAGACACCAGAATGAAGGCAGAAATATTTGTCATTTCATGTTTTAAAAGACTTAAAATCATTAACCAAAAGCATTAGGAAAACCAAACAAATCATGTGAGATGTTTTAAATACCGAATGGAGATTCTGAAGGTCCACAGAAGCACACATCAAAACACACACAGACACTGCCTTGTTTCATTTGGAGTACCGGGGAATTTGTGGGATTTATGGTTTGAAACAGAGAAAGGAAGAAAAGAATTGATAATGAAATATTAGCTAGGTTAGAGCAGAGCATTAGATACTTTAAATAGTCTTAATACAGATACAGATAGACAGAGAGAAACGGAGGGCAGGGAGAGCTGTCAATAAGAAAATAATAAAGAAATCCTTAGAGTGGATACTAGAGATTGTAGATTAGGTAAGTAATAAAACACCAGGAAAGATGAGTATTAAAAAGTGTGAGGTAAAGAAAGACTGCAGAGTAACTATTCGCACTGTCATCCAGTGACATGACAAAAGCAGGGAGGCACATATGCAAATACAGGAAATTCCACCTTTTTTTTTTTTTTTTTTAAATTTATTAGGGTAGTCAAACATTGGAATCTGTTGCCTGGAGAGTTTTTTTGACTGTCTAAAATATTCAAAACTTGACTTGATACAGTCACTAGCTACCTTGCTATAACTGACTGTGCTTTCAGTGGGAAAATTGAATTAGTTGGTCTCAGGAGGCTCCTGCCAGCCTTAAGCATTCTGTGATTCTGTATGTGGGCAGAAGAAATACAAAATTTAATTTTAAAACCACATAACAAACAAGAGATTCCTCCAATTCTTTTGGTCACATACCAATTGGAAATAAAGCTATTATCAGTCCTATGAAGTAAATCAGAATTAAGTTGTTCTGTGTTTTGAGAGCATATGTTCACATCCATGTCATGTTTTAATCTTACAGTAAAAAGTGTTGCAAGTCTACATTGCTTTATATACTGATTCTGAATAATAAATATCTTTATATCTTCTATCCAAGAAGAACTTGGCTGATGATTTTTCAGTTAATTTTTAAAAATTTGAAAAAGTCCAGTCAAACAGGAAAAACCCATGGAATTATACTATATTTTAAATATCCCAGAGACCATCAGGTCATGACTGAGCTGTCTGCATGACATGGATTCCAAAACAGTATTTCAGTAATATGAATGATAACATTTTAGAAAAAGCTGGTCAATAGCAGAATGAAAGTTCCCAGTATAGTATTATGATAAAATGTGATCCTCAGGCATAAATAATGGATTATTGAGTAGAAGTGGGATGATTATATTTATTGTATCACTTGAGTCCTGTAGAGTTGTTACTATAGCATGGGTCTTGTTTTAGTGCATATTATTGATAAAAATATTGACAAATCAGAGAAGGTTCAATGAAGAGAATGTGTTTAATTATAAACTATCAAGGAAATTATGTTTGTGCAAAGTAAGAAATTTTATTGAGCACTTAAGATTTCAATATGTTTTGATGAAAAATTTATTTAGTTATATTGTGTGGTTAGATATTTAATAGCATACATTTTCTAGAAAACTTTTCAACATATGACAGCTGAGACTGAGTCGTTAGCTTCTCTTTTAACCCAACATTGAAGAAAACAATGTATGAGAATGGCCTTCTAGGAATTAAAACAACCCCCAAAAAAATTATGGTTTTTCTTCCAGAAGATATTTTTAAATTAGATATTTGCTTTGTGTGAGGCAGCAGGATATATGTACAAGTAACTGAGAATCATTCAGTGTAAAGACATCTGAGTTGGTTGTCTTCGAATTAAATCATCCTGGTTGGGTCTGCAAAGCAGCATAGTTGCAGGACCATGCAAGTCTATTGGGACTGATTTAAACTTTCTTTTGTAGTATATTGACTATGAATCTATAAAGTAAGAGCCAAACTGCATGAAACATTCTGTCTTTGGCCTCTTGTGATTTATGGGCAGAATTTCTGAAGAAGGCCAGTGCAGTTTTTTTTCCTACTAGTTGTGTGTAGTGTACTTGATGTAATTGGAGAATAAAGAGAGAAGTGCTGGGATTAAAATAGCAATTTCCTGCACTGAACTGAAACCTTGCTAATCAATTTTAAGTAACCAGCTAATGCATTTATGAAATAAACTAATCAATCTCAAATGCACATTTTACCATGTGGATTGAATTTAATATCCCAGCATGCAATTAAGTGACATTATTGACAATGGTTTGAACATGTAATTGGTGATTTGATATTACAATTGGTGTTCTGTGGTGTTCTGAAAACAATTTTCTGATAAATTCACTACCATTAATTTGTTCCTTCATATTATTCTGCAGGACATATGAAATATAAGGTACTAACTAACTTGGAAAGCACAAATATCTGAGGTTTTAACCACCAAATTCCTGAGCTAAGTTCTGTTTTGAAATATTTTGTAAAAAACCAACCAAAGAGAAAATTTTTAACAAATGCTATCAGCATATCTTTTACTATAAATAAAAAGTCTAGTAATATTTTGCAGTATATTCAACTGATATGAAATTTAGGCTCAGTCTATGTTTGTTTGTTTGAGACATTTTCGGTTATTTTGAATGGCTACAGGACTATGTATTTAACTCTTGTAAATTTTCACAACTAGCATTGCTGCAGTAGAGATAGAGAATGTCTAGAAATGGCACAGATACAAATGTATGTCGCAGAACAGTGTTCACATTTGGAGAAAACTCAGAAGTTTGGGCAACCAAACCTTTAACTAGCTGCCCAATCCATTTATTCATGTCCTGAAGTTTTTTTGTGTAAAATTTGGTATGTTCCAAAACCTCCTGGGTAGAAGAGATCTGCTTCACCAAGAGAGGGCCAATATTTCAGCTGCACGATCTGTTAGATGCCAAGATCCATCTACATCATGGCAGAACTAGCAGTTGTTATCTGTAACCTATCTTTTCTATTTGGTTAACTGTTCTAGCCATTAATAACCCCAATTATGGCAGTTACAAAGCTTTCATTGACAGTTTATTCCATTGCGTTGTTTAACTCTTCATTCAGCAGTAAATCCTTTGTCCTAATATTTAGCCTACATTTTTCCCACTGAAGCTCAAAGCAATTCTTTCTTGTTTTGTCTTCCTTGATGATGAAGTACAATTAATGTCTTTCTTCTTTATAGCATCCTTTTATGTTTCTGAAGTCTTCACCAAAGTACTGTTATATAATTCATTGATATTATTTATTTCTTTCTCAGCACATAGATATTAAATAAAACATGAATGGCAGAAAACAGGAGATTCAGAAAGGTGTGTGTGCATGTGAGTGTTTGAACATTAATATATTTTTTAAATGTCACAAACCCAATCAATATTACCTAAAGCACAACTTTCTGTGAAATTCACAGAAAATCTTCAAAGCCAATGACACACTGTGACCTGCTTGCAGGCTACTTATTCACCTTCCTAAGTATAATCCTTCAAAACATCAAGATGAAATAACATTATCAAGAGGAAATAAAGTACATAAACACAGTTGACAGTAGTTCAAAGAAGAGGGACAAAGTACATAGATTCCTTTAAAATTTTTTGAATGTTTATATCCCTGTAATTTCAATTAACTAGCAGAAAGCTCTGTATTCACATGCAATGTTGTAAATTTTACCTGATTTCCAGCCAGTACACTGATATTATTATAATCTTTATATTTTGTAGCTAAATAAAGCTAGCTTAATTTAAGATGATTTATAAACATAGTGAAAATATTTTTACTACAATTTTCAAATACTCATTACACCCAAAACAATTTTCTTTGAATATCTTGAATATTGAATGCTCTGTACTAAAACTGCAGTAAAATTTAAAGTTTTGCACAGTGTTACCTGATGATGTAGCATACTGAGTGAACATATAATTATAGTTATAGTTCAGTTAGTTATAGCTCATATAGTTATAGTGAACATAAAATTATAATTATATGAACATAAAAATGCATCATGTTTTAGGATATAAGCACTTTTTAGACATCAAGTGTCTACCTTATTCCTATGTAATTTGACTACTGAGTGTTTAAACGTGTCTCTTGCAAGTCATATTCTCTGTGCTCTCAGTCTCTCTCACTAAAACTCACTTGGTTTCAAGAAACTACCTGGTTTCAGTACCAACAAAGATAACTTCCATATGAAATATCTTGTACTCCAATAGACAGCCCATTCATCCAAGTTAGGGGTGGTAGAGCTTGATTAATCCTATCACTATAAGGGGGAAAGTTCTCATGACTGTTGCAAACTGGTATATCCTTTTTACAACAGATAACAATATTATCAAGCTCATGAAGCTCTACATATTGGCAGAATTATTTGGTCTTTCTGGTATGAAACACAGTTAAACAGTGCATGACCTGAAAGACATCAATGCAGAAATAAACAGTTTTGTCAGTGAAATCGTGTATTTCTCTCACACACAGACATTTTGAAGGCTTTTTAAGTCCCTGATGCTGGTCAAAGAATTTCTGGTTTCCATAGGCAACAGTTACAAGATATTCACCATATTCATGTCCTGCAAAACACCAGGTGAGGGTTAAAATGTCTGGCTATGCAGGTAGTATGCTTCCAAAATTCAGCCACAATCTTTTTTTTACTTTTCCTCCTTATTGCACAAATTTAACACACATTCTAACAACTTGGGCTTTACCTAGGAAAGAATTTGACCTCCTGTACTAGGATATGGTCTAATAAATATCAAGGTTGTTTGGAAGCTTTTTAAATGCAGTAAAAAATGGCAATGACAGTATGAACATATGCCTAGGAAGAATAAAGTTTTCTCACACCTAAGGTTTCATCTGTAGCACATGAACACTACATTTTTTCTGGTCCCAAGACAGATTTTGTTAATTCGTTCAAGGTATGATCTGGTCAAGGCAAATGAAAGGATGATGGGATGCACAGGATTATATTTATGGAGTTAAAGAGGGGGGAAAAAAAGCAAAGCAGATACAAGCCTGTGTTCAAAGATGGATCATTACTTTTAGTTATTATAAAAATTAAAATATTACAATATCTTGCTAAAGACATGCATATGTATAGCTCTTTGCACTTGGGGCTTTCGAAATGCTTTATGAAGATTTTAAAATAATAGTGTACCTGTTGGAGCTAGGGAAAGAGATGTTGAACAGAACATTTGGTGGCATCACCTGACACGCCTCCTTCCTGGAAAGTGAGAGTCACTTACTTCCATCCCCAGTGGTGAGTGAGGGAGTGTAGAACAACAACTCGAATGTGCCCACATGGCTCCAGCCTTCACCCCTCAAGTCTGAAAAACATCTGTTCTGGCTCACTGCGAAGACGTATATCTTCATTATACAGTTTATTTATGGTACATAAGAAAATGCTTTAAATGTAGGCTGTTTATGCATGGGAAACTTGAATTTCTGCAAGCTGAAGGAACATCTGAAGGTCTTTTAGAAGATGTGAAAAGGGAGAAGAATAATTTGTGAAGACTCACAATAAAAGTTTTATATTTAACTCAATTTAATAGATATTATTGTGGCTTCCTCACGTGTTGAAGATCAATGGCATGTTGTAATCAAACCTGTAACACCCAGACCATGGTGAGGTTACACAGGTTTCAAGTAAAATACATCTAGGCATGTACTTCTCTTTTACCTGTCAATATTGAACACATTAGTCAAGCTCCTGGTTTAAAAATTACTCTTTCCATGCTGAGACAAATATATTTATACTTGATCTAATAAAAATTAAACCACTGAGTTTGGAAGTCTGAATGTTTTCACAGGGGAAGGGAAGAGTTTGGGAGTGGTGAGGAAGTGAATCATCATTATGGACTGCTGATGAGGAGCTTCTCTGCAGATATTCCTGAGAAAACTGGAAACAGCTTTGTAGCTTTATTCTGGGCAGAATGATTAGTGATTAATCATCCTTCATAACAGAGAAATATTCATATTCATTATTCCTATACATAAGCAAGTCAGCCTTATATAAGTAGTTTGAGAAACACAGATGGGATCATCACCCGAATGAAGGATACATAATCTGCTTTAAATTCATTTCCTGTCCTAGAAAGAAACACCCTGGTTGGGTGGAGGGGTTTGTTTGTATATTTGTTTCTTTCTTTAAACTTGTATTGAGAGGCTTTTTGAATTAAGCAGTATGTTTGAAAGCCATCATGCATGTCTTCTAAATAAGATAGAAAAGAAGTCACTCGTGCTTATTCTTCCATTTTCTTGACCCTGCTTATAGTAATGCAGCCCCTGGCTACAGCATAAATCAGATCAAAAGAAAATCCTTTGTGCTGATGTGACTGCAGACAAACATAAAAAGGTGTAGGGATAAAGAACATTATAACAATTACAGAAAAACACTCTCAGCTGATTCTTCTCTCCAGATAGAACCAATCCTGTCAGTCACATCTGCTGTCTCAGCCCTCGTGTGAATGGCCTTGCTCCTCAGGGACAGCTCGCTTCTCTCCCCAACTCCCTTGTGCTATTTCACTTTTTGAGGCAAAGGTTCCTGCTACGCACAGAAGGTCTTGTATATCATTTAGAGAAACAGATGCAGTTCTCTGATGACAGGCAGAGAAGAATTTCTGTCTCCTTAGGTGGTGAACTTAGCTGTGATGGCAGCTGGCCTAGTGCCCCCCTTGGCCTTTTACCAGAGTGCTGTCAGACGTTCCAGCCGTCGTATCCCCAGGCACTTTCACCATTTCCTTGGGTCTGAATTCAGACACAGTTTTTCTGTCTTGGGATTTCTTGACACATATCTCAGTGCAGACCCTCTGCATAGCACCCACCACCAAGATTTGACTAGTACTTTCCAGGCTAATTTTGACTTCTCGGATTCCTTCTGAGCCTCAATAAGCAATTGCTTAAATGGCAATAGTGGCTTTTCATTAATTCCTTGCCTTTGAGCTCACATAATTCATGTTATTTCACTGCTCAGGTTTCCCTTTTTCTTTTGGACCCCTCTAGGGTTTTTAACTTTGTTTAAAAAGGAATAATTTTTTTTTTCCTTTTCTTTTTTTTTTTTTTTTTCTGTTTGCTTGTTTATAGTATAGATTGCCAAAATTAGGAAGGCTTTTTGCAGGACAGCACATGTGTGAGCACACATACCTATGGTCACTCTGCTAGGGTCATAAATCACCCTGTTTTGTGGTAATTGTCAGGCAAATCACATATTGGATATGGGTGTAATAATATCCTCTGTTCATGGAATGCTCATGTGAGGTGTTTTTTTACAGCACTAAGGTTATGAAAAATCCCACCTTGATATATTTAGAGACTCTGTTCCAATTTTTTTAAATGAAATTTATATATATCCTTAAAATTGTAACAGTCTCTTCCCCTCCCCTACCCCATTTTAAAGTTATTTTTCTGCATTTCATTTCATATTAAAGGGAGGGAGAAGCAAAGCTATATCTGATAGCAAGGATCCTACCGTTAGTGCAGTGCAAAACTCTTTAAAGAATTCAAGTCAAAGTCAGTAGTGAATCTACAAAAAAGATTTGTGTCAGCTTGCTTTGGTAGATGAAAATGTTTTTATTATGAATTTTGTTTTCAAAATAGATTCTTTGTTCTTCACTTATGTGATATGATTAATTCTGTTGCTTTGTATATCTAAATATGTTTTTTTTTTTAATGAAGTGCAGGGGAAATTCGTACTTGACTAATGGATCCTGCATGCTTGTTTCTGCTCCTTCTTGGCCAGCTAAGTACCAATACTTGATATTTATGTTATCATCTGATAATTAGGTGCAAAACCACTTTCCAAGTATTTCTAAATAAAACTTTTGCAACTTAGGTAATCAATGTTCACTTATAGTCACAAGTGGCACATAACCAAAGCATATAGAGCTTGTTTATTTTTAAAAGTCATCCCAATCATAAACAGATTTTAAAATGAACATTATACATGGTCTCATTTAGCCTGTTTCTTATAATAGCTGCTGAGAGCTGCCTACTTTTGAAATGATAGCTACTATTATATAAATAAATAGAAATTTTTATCTTTGAAGTCAGCTGTGGCTCTTGAACATGCTAGAATACATGGCTCAGGACTCCCTTTGGAATATGTGCTAAGGGAAATCACAAAGACCTTATTCCAATCCAGAAGTACATTTTCTTCAGAAATCACTTCAGAAGTTAGGCCAATAGTACCTTCCTGTGGTATACTGGCAGACATAATTAGTACAAATGAGCTATTGACATGAAAACAGAAGCTCTTTCTTACCCTGTGCACATCACTTATTGCTTTTATGTTAAACTGCATTGCTTAAAATGCCTATGTCACCAGATCCCTGGGACCAAATGCAATGTGTCAATTTGATTAAAAATTGTAACACAGCAAGAAAAGAATCCAACAAAACAGTTAAATGCATTCTGCCCTATGAAAATACCATTCTTCTTTTTAAAAATTGAGTGTACTAGGTAACAAAACCCTACTTGATTTCTCATGTGGTTATAGGTATTTTGGTGGTGTTTGTTTGTTTGAGTTGGTTTTATTTTGTTTTTTTTTTTTTTTTTAATTACACATTCCTGGACAAACTAAAAAATCACAGAGACAGGTCAGAGTTTGTTAATCTGGGAGATGACAAGACATTTGAGTCTCCAGAGTCATAGGTGTATGCCTGTGTGTAGGTGTAGCCTTCATAGGTGTAGCCTTCAAACACAGAAATCTTGTTGGAGTTTGTCTTCAAGCATTTGCCTTGGGTAATTTAACCCAATAAAAGGAAAAATATAAGATAGTGGAAAATCATATGGAATAATTTATGGTGAAAGAATCAGTTAAGTTTGAAAATGGCTATAAAAGAAATCCTTATCAAGCAAAAAAACCCAACAAAAAATAAATGAGATTTAATTTTGAAACTCAATTACCATATTATCTCTACATATCCATAACAAATGCTTGTACAGGCTCCAAAACATTAATCATTATTATGGTACTGTGATGTTTGATCAAAAATTGCTTTATTTAATTTTGTTTAATTTTTTTTTCTGCTTTCCATTGCTTTGTTTCAAGATGTGCTACATGGTTTTGCTGGAAAGAACTTTTTTATTTTGGACAAGGAAGATTCTTTAGAGCAACATTCCACTGAAAGCAAAAAAAAACATTACAACTGCTAACACAAGATTACAATGTTTCCAACCCTTTCTAGAAAGAGATTCACCTGTCTCAGCTTTCCTCTTCCTTCTTTTCTCATCTCTCAATTCTGTCATTGTAAAGTTTGTGCTTTCTAGTACTGAATATTTACTAAACATTCTACAAATACTTCTTACATTTTAGGATTAGAAGCATTAGAGAAAAAAAATCTTGAAAGATATTTTTCCCTGAAAGAAGCCACTCAAAGCCAATATAATCCACGTGAAAATGAGTGTTGATTTAAAGACAGCTATAGTACTTTTGCACCAGATACATATAATAGTATGCAATTTCTTAGTATTTCGATACTTCAAAGATAATGTTTTCAGATTTCCACAGATAAAACTTTGAAGTTCTTACTGACTCTTTCTCAAAAAATAGCACTAGAATTTAAAATTAGGAGTTTCAAGTAGTGTTTATATATTCCCTGAAAGAGTTTCTACTTAAAAAGTAAGGTAGGAATTTTTAGAGTTGACTTTAAAATGGAGCCTTTATTCTTTTTGCTTGGAGAGATACCGTCAAATAACTTCTGATTTCTGGTGGCTTCATAACTGTTTTTCATATTTGTTCATATTTTCATATTTTATGTTTTCCTGGCATAACTAGCAGAATGCTTATATTTTCTTTCTTAATAGGGTACAGTACTCTCAAAGGCAACAAATGCAAAACTAGTACTAATACTAATGAGTGACAGCTTTCATAATCAGCTGTGAAAATGAATCACAATTTTCAAGTGCAAAAATGCAGTGGTAATTTCCAAAGAGGTGTTGGTGTATGGCACAATTCATTGATTCTTACAATGTTTTGCATCATTCTCCATTTCTTTTCTGAGGCCCAACTGTTCTACCTGTGTGTGGAGAGACTTTCTTTTCTCACTCCTTGGAGAAGAGAAAAAAGAAACTCTCCTGGTTTGGCATTCATTCATTTTTTGATACCACTACAGAAGCAAAAGATTATCACTCCTCTCTCAGTTAGGAAAAGACTTGCAAATGTAAAAAAAATATATCTGTGTTCCACTGCTGCTGTAAACAAACCAGCAAAGGGGAAGAAAAATAAATTCTAAGGAAAAACAAAAGAAAGTTATTCCTTGTCTGCATTAAGCTACATTTCAAGCAAGTGACAGAGTTTGGAAGAAATGTGGAATGACACCGCTGTCTCACTGCAGCTGGCAGTGGGAATGTCCTCATCTGTTTACAATTCATTCTCCTTTTAGGGTTGTTGTAAATTGACTATAAGAATGTGGTTAGCTATCTCCCCTTGACATATTTGTCCTGGCACATATATATAAGTTCACTTCTTTCCTACTCATGGAGGCCATACAAAAGTCCTTTTCAGTTGTTAGTGAATATTTTTGTTTCTGTCCTATCCTTTTGAAACTGATATATAATATATATATAATTGTAGCCCACAATTTATCTCATTCAGTGTAAGAAAGAAATTCCTTCCTTTGTCTTGTCCTTTAGTGTTTGAGTCAGATAACAAAGGAATGCATTAATCCTTAAGATAAAATAATATTCCCAAGCAAGATACATTTAGGCACATCTTAACAAAAAGAAATGTTCTTCTCAGTGGAAATAATCACAATCATTTTTACTCCCATATCAAGAAAAATAGTTAAATAATTAGGGGGAATTTTTATATATAATTTTAAACATTTTAACAAGTACAAGAAAAATTCAAAAAAAGTTGCCCTGTTCTAAATCAACTTCTAAAATGCAACATCTCCTCCTCTAAAAAAATCCTCAATTTTTCAAAAGTTTTCTTTGATGTAGTAAACTGAAGAATAAATGGTTTGGCTCCAAATTTAGTATGTGCTTATTTTAAAACCTTTAAAATTTCAATTATGATATGCAATATATGAAGAACTTTATTTATACAAACACATAATTATTACTGTAATAAAAGAGGTCTGAGAAGGCTGCAGTGACAGCATTATTAAAATTTAAGTTATCCATGTCTACTTATTTCCTACAGAGGCTCTGGAATCAAGCCTAGGACAACTATGGATACTTCAACTAGACATCTCAAGTGAATATGCCCCTTTTACTACTAGCACAATCAACACTACAAATTTCCCTTAGGTCCTCATGAATTTGAATCTGGACAGTTAGGAAAAGTGTTTAAAGGCTAGTAGAATACTTGAATGCCATTGTTCAAACAAGTACAAGAAAATAAATTCCAATATTTTGATACCCTAAACCAAGGAATTTTATATAATTAGAAATACATTATATATAAAAAAGTAATTTCTCATGGCTTATGAGACTCCAGAAGGACAATTAAAGAAATATTAAATTTTTCATGTGAAAATACTGAATTTGTTATCTTCTCAAAGCATTTGTTTTTTTTAACCTCTTCATGTATTAGGTGGATTTGTTTTTTTTTTATTTCCCTAAGGATGAATGCATAAAGTTTTCAGTAGGATAGGAAACAGTATCTGTAAGCTTAATGTGGGAAAAAAAATTATGGTAAACTGCTTCAGAGTTATTTTTTGGATCAAGAAACTCTGTGAAAAAGTGAAGGCAAAGAAATGTAATTATGTTTAAAGATACTGAGGGTTTTAAGGCCTTGCATCTTGAACACTGAATGAGGAAATCATATATTAACAGAGCAATGCTATGCATTATCCAGTAGAGTACGTAATAATTTCATGGCAAGAACACATGTAAGAACACAAATCTCAGGATCATATATATCAAGCAATTCAAGAAAAAAATATTACCAATTTGCTTTGAATTTCCAACTCTCGGCCAATATAGTGTCCAGGTCCAAGATACTTATTTTCATATATTCTTAAAAATGTAAGGAACCTCAAAAATAGTGAAAGAAATTAATGAATTTGAGCACTAAAACCCAAAACCAATCAAACAAAACCAAAACAGAACCAGAAAACAATCTTTATTGTCATAATATGAAAGAGTTACTTCAATGAAACATGAAGGCTAGCTTAAAATAGTAGAGAAAAATTGCAGAATGAGTAAGAATATTGTGGGGAAAAGTCCTCATTCAATGCAAGTAGTTATCTAAAACATCTTGTTTAGCTTCAAGCCTCAGGTTTCTGGGAAATGGCAAGTTAAAAGAACAACTGATGAACAGAAAGAACAAGTCAACATTTGAGTAATACTAAATAAAAATTCACACTTTTTTGTACTAATATATGTTCGTATGCAATAATTATTTTCATTATCCTCCTTCTTTTTGAAAAAGTAACGAAACAAAATACTAGCTATTAAATTCTTCAGCAAGTTAAGTATGTTTACAGACATACTTCACAAACATTCATTCATCACAAATAGCTCAAAATTTAATTGCTGGTTTAGACTGTCTAACATTCGCACCTCATTGCTAAGGATTTTTTTTTCCCCATGTGGTGCATAATGATTAGTCTGGATGATGCCTTAAGTTTTAGATTTTATATTTTTCAAATTCTGTGCTGTTTTGGTGGGTAGTTCTGGGTTTCATGTTAAGTGCTGCTCATCTCTCTTCACAGGGCAGGTAGACAAAACAATTCCTTTTCTAGCTTGGGGCCAAGGACAACTGATACAACTTTCAGGCTGAAGAACAAAAAACAATGGTGAAGATAAAAATTGAGAAGGATAGAGCTTCATAACCTGAAGCTATAACAGAATAATTAACTCCAATATGCTAATGGACCAGAACTTATAAACGTGTGAGACCTCGTGACCGTGTGTCCATTTTGTGACCATTTTGGATGTATCTTGGGTGTGGTCTGGCTGGACTCTTGTGCTGCAAGTGCACCCATTGAGGCCTTTTAATAAATACCTGTTTATCTTTTTGATCTGTCAAGTCTCTGTTCCAGATCAGTCTCCAAAAAGCATCATGAAAAGTTGCATTATTCTTGTTGGGTTTTTTGTTATTGTTATTATTAATTATTATTATTATTACTATTAGGAGTAGTAATATATTAATTTAATATCTAAATAGTCTTCTTACAAAACATGCTTGGTTTTTTGTTAGTTATAGATGTAATTTTTTTTGAAAATCCAAGAAATATCATCCCAGATTTATAATGATAACTGTTGTCCTCAGTTTACACAAGAACGATGAAATGTAAATTATATGATTTATCATATCGTAAATTAATGATATTCTGGTAACTGTTTTGATTTTATTTTTTTTAGTGGAGGGTTAGGGAAATTATTCATCTACCATTACCCAGTAGAAATATTTTTTTTTAAACCTAAATAATATAACTTCTTCAGAGTTCTTAAAAAATTTTCTGTTCCATGACATGCAGAAAATCTTAATTCAGGTCTTGTTTTGAAATTTCTGCGATTATGACACTGAGTCCAGGAGGTATCATGCCTACTTTGAACTGAATTTCAGTTTGGTTTATCTACCATTTCCATTCTATAAAATATTTATCATTTAGATGCTAGTTTGATTTTATTGGTGTTTTTTTCCCAGGATTTTTTTAATGCAACAAAGACCCTGATGCAATTACTTTTGTTTATGGAGTTCCAGTAGCACAACAGGTTCAAAAATCTCTATTCCAGAATGGAGAAATTCAGTGTCAAGGGTCACCAAAACAGCCAGCTCTAACACTTTCTATTTTATCTTGATCTCCTTACCTACATGTAAAATGCCATATATATACAGAGCTCGAACTAGTAGTTGTAATGTATCAAGGACTACCTAATAGTATCTTACACTATTATTCTTTTGAGACTTACTTGAGATTTGAAACTGAGACTGGATAGATATGGAGGAAATGGGAAAATAAAAGCATATCAGCACATCCAGTTTTGCATATTACTGTTTCTTTGAGTCCCAGAGTCCTCCTCTCAGTTAAGATATTCCCTAACTTCACCAAACTCTAAACTAGATTGTTTATTTTTTCATTTAAAGGTCTATTTCTCTCTCTCTCTCTCTTTCTTCCACAAAAATGTAATTTCATGCTAAATTTACAAGCCTTTCTTGTCAGTATTAGGAAAAGATAAGGGTAACTCAGAAGTTATTCTAATGACAGTGGCATTGTGTTAAAGCAAAACCCTAGAGCAAGTTTAGAATCAGGCAGATTGCAACAAGGAAATACAGTGTGTCAGTCTGCAGGGCAGAAGTAATTTCCTACCTCCTGTGTACCTCTGTCTGCTATCTATATTTGCTGCTCTCCCATCAGCATTAGCAAATGCAATCACTTAAATTTGATCCCTCTGTCCTGCTCAGTTATATGGAGCAAAGGCAGGAGAGATCTGTCTTAATTCATATGGGATGCCCTTAATGTTTCCCCTAGACCGGATATAGTTTTTTCTTACTAGAATTATCTGCTTTCTGTTTCTTACACTAGCTGTATATCTGTTTCTATATCTCATAAGGGATACTTGAAAGCTTCTATCTAAACCAGGTCCCAGTTATGTAGAATTAAGAACAGACTGCTGCAAATTCAGTCACATGAATGTGCTGTCATTTTCAACACCATTGCAATGCATTGAATTGGAAAGGATGTGAAATAGTCAGTTTTCATCTGCACTCAGAACATCGAATATTTCTTAGTAAAACATAGAAATCATGTTAGCTTTAAAGTACAAAACCTATTTGTCAGAGATGAGATCTGTATGGAAATGGTGAAAGTCCTGTTTGGATAAAATCCTGCAGACACATATGAGCAAAAGCTGGTTTCTGTAGCTCAAATTCAGTGAAGCATTTCTTTGAGCCATCTTGATGAATGAAAGCTAAGTAAAAAATTTGCAGGTGATGTTCACGGTGGGAAAATCCAGCATTCTGGAAAGTGACACAGAATCTGGGTACACCCCAGTCATTTCATACATTATCAATTTTGTGTAGTTGGAGTTCTTGGCATCTCACACAAAATATAAACATAGGGTCACCTGTCTGCTCAAGCTTTTTAGTCATGGGTGCACTGCTATTCTGTTATTGGGGACTCCTTTAGGTCTCTTATAGGATGTTGTTATATGTCCACTTGTCTTTAAGCAGAAGATAAAACACAAAAGTACCTGACATATGTTTGCTTTCCCTTGAATGGTGATTATTTAGCTCATCTTGTTGTGTATTTATTGTTATTACCCATCAGAAGCTGAAATAGTAATTACTGTTCTTTTCTTATTCATCCTCATAAGGATTTTATGGTCATGTAAATTTAGACTACACTTCCTACACATTCTATGAAGAACAACTGAAGATGGAAATTGCATAAAGACAAGTTTTGGCAAAGGTACTGCTTTCCTTCCATTTCTACTTAGAAATATTATAGGATGTATAAATCTAGTGCAAATATGAAAAGTAGTTATTACCTTTGTAATATTATTTATTGTACTTAGCTAATTATTAATTAATGTAGAATTACTAGAATCAGCAGGTCTGTTTTAGAGAGAGAAACTAAGATTAAAATCATTTGCCCTCAATTGCCTAGAAACCTAGGAGGAGCTGTAGGAAGAAAAGGTAAGTGCTTCTGAATCCCTTTTGCAGTTTACAAGGAGAAAATATTTTCCCCCTTTTTCCTTCAAAATACCATTTAACTAAAATCTAAAAAAATTGACCAAATGTGTTTTTTTTTACTTTGGTCACCACTTTAACTTTGCAGTTAAACTTTTTCACTGAAATTTGACCATCCTTTAAATTGGTATTGTTGACAAATAATAGCTATTTGAACAGAGAACACAAGATATCCAGAAGCAAACTCCATGGCATATATCAAAGTATT
Source organism: Certhia americana (assembly GCA_018697195.1). Classification (NCBI taxonomy): domain Eukaryota; kingdom Metazoa; phylum Chordata; class Aves; order Passeriformes; family Certhiidae; genus Certhia; species Certhia americana. Next base: position 44,050,468 of record CM031861.1, read on the forward strand.
CATCTTGCACCATATCTTGAAAATTCAATTCTTATAAAAGTAAAATCACTACAGAGACGCAAGTGCTCTGAGGACAGAACTGGGAGCACATGGGGGTTGTTTTCAATTGAAGCATAAAAGAGTTTTAAATCAATGTCAAAGTTCAATACCCTCCAAGGGAGGGTAATGAGGAAAGTATATGCAGCAACCCTGTTTTCCTTGAGAATACTTTCTTAGTTTGATGTGTTACCCAGGAGATTTTACCCTTGCTTTTTCTGGATAGGTAGGTAAGTGGAGAAGCATATGCAAGCACCTAAAAGGGTAAAAACCCATAAAGATTAATTCTTAATTCTAGCAACACTTGCACAGTTGAATCCACAGCTCTGACTTAAATTTTTTAAAGATAAACTTGGTCCATATGGTCAATAAATAATAACTCTTTAAATTAACTAATTACCCAAAAAGGGTGGGAAACCTGCTGGACTATAGAGATAAAGGATTTACTTTCTGTTTATTGAACTCTAATGATGTAGTTCTTTGGTTCAGAGGAGAACTTCGATGAGTTTTTGTCACAATTTTTTCAAAGCTAGCAAAAGAAATACTGTGGGATGGTGAGGAATTAGTTTGAGTTTAAATTAAATTAATTCACTTTAATCACAGCAATCTCAATAAAGACACCATAGAGTGAAATAAAGTGGTCCAGGCAACATCAAGAGTGCAAAATATCACATAGATATCACATAGATATTCTACATAAAACAGAAGTTAAAAGGTGGACTATATATGTTCTCTTTTCAATATATTGAAATTAATGAGAAATTGTCTTTATTTAATATGCATGGTGTTTGGTATGCTATGGCTTAAGATGACAAAGCAGCTAAACACCACACAGACTCTTGTTCAAAAATCTCTCTGTAGTGGGATGGGGAGAAAATTGGAAAAAAAAAAAAGTAGAACTTGTGAGATAAATACAGTTTAATAATGCAGAAATGGAAGGAAAAATAATTATGCTAGTAATAATAATAATAAATTTAATAATAACTTAATAATAAACCAGACTATACAAAGCATGTGATGTATAATGTCCTTTCACATGCTCACCAGCCTGCTGATTGATGCCCAGCCATCCTTTAGACAATTTTCTCACAGCTTTATGTGCTAAATGTAACATCATATGGAATGAAATATCCCTTTGGCCATTTTGGATTGGCTGTTCTCTCCAGGTCTCCTCCCAAACTCTTGTGCTCCTCTAAGCTTACTCACTGGGGGGTGGTTTGAGAAGCTGAATAGACCTTGACTTAATGTAAACACTGATCAGCAACAACTAAAATATCAGTATGGTATGAACATTACCCTCATCCTAAATACAAAACAGCTCTATACTATCTACTTGGAACAAAATTAGCTCTATTCCAGATGAAATCAGGACAATGAACCAAAATAATGTTATTAGGACTTCTAGTGTTAAATCGCTTTAGTTAAAGATGATGCTAATGCTAAAAGTCTAATAAAAAAGATATTTAGTGACATTTTGCTTAAGACGTTCATCAGATAACCCATACATAACTGTTATTCTGTGTGTTAAATAATATGCCAGTACTTACTTAACATACAACTGCCTTATTAAACAGGAATTAAATACATATCAGAGATACTTAGTCTGAAGTGTTGCTGTTAATAGCAAACTTCTCCATGCTTTTCAACGACTATAAGCAAAGTATGATTGCTATATTGCTAAAATATCTGTTCATTTTAATTTACTAGAATTTGACCTTAGGGTATTTTGCCTCCTAAGTGGTGATCAGGGTAACAGGGCCCCTGTGGGCTATGAATTATCAGACAAATGTGGTGAAGCTCCTTGTTAAAAGGTGTGAATCTCTGCTAAGTATTAATATAGAGCACCAGGATACACCATCCCTGGAAGCATTCAAGGCCTGATTGGAATGTGGCTTTGAACAACCTGGACTAGTGCTCATGTCAGGGGTATTGGAACTAGATGAACTTTTAGATCCTCACAACTCTAACCATTCAATGAATCCATGATTTTATTAATACCTGTGGGGTATAAATATGTCATCTTGGGAGTGTATCTACAAAGAACTGGTGAAGCTGAGCTGCTCTGGCAGATGTATCAAAAATAGGCTCAGGACAGCTTGAAGGGTAAACTGTATCTTGAAGACAAGTATTCATTCTCATGGTATGAATCAGATATTGCAAGTATCCTTTTGATATTAAATATAACTTTGTCATACTTTCACAGCACTTTTTCCCCTTTAAAGTTGTGCTTCATATTGCAGGGGAAAAAGAGTATCTATGCTTGCACTATGAACTTAAATCCCCTTCTCCCCAAATTCAGTGTCATTTTGATGAATTCTGGAACAATTCAATACAATGCAGAAGAGAAATTTCGTGTTTTCATGCAATTAAAAAGCATTTGGAATTTAATTTTTAATTTAAAATCTCTTAAAAGAAAGAACACATCTCTATACAACATCAATATAGGCTAAATACAAGCCTTACAGCCAATAAAATTAAACATCTAAACAATGCTTAGGCATTTTCAGAGTTAATTTTTTATTCTTAAATGTTATTTATACTCAAATATATGATCTTATAAAATTGATCATTTTGTAGATATATAAATCTTTTACTTATTCATAAAATATGTAAGTATTGAAAGTTTTCAAGAGTTGATTCTTTCACAGCTGATCTAAATTCTGATGAGAATAATGCTGGCTTTAACAGAATTTAAAAAATCCCTTGGCTTAAACATAAACTTGTCTGAATAAAAAGCGGCTAAAAGTAAGGAAGCTGTAATTTGGCCTCAAATCAAAGAAACTTTCAGACATTTATTTTAATCAGCCATCAGTCTTGGTATTTTTTCCCTGAAAAACTGTGATTAATGTTAAATGTGAGTTAGGATAAGAATTCTAAATTAACATTCAGCAGGAAGCAGTAGTAGAATATTGGAAAATTCTTCTGGAAAGAATTAACTTGCCACTCCTTAGCAGTCCGAGGAGAATATTATATCTTAGTTCTGGAGAATTCTGTGGACTGCTTTTCTTTGAAGCAAAAACAGAGAAGGACGGTTGTGATTTTATGATGGGCTCACTTAAAACTGTGACTAAAAAATTAAATTTAATGGCCACCATTGACATTTTTTATACCTAAAGGAAATACAATATCCACTCCTTTTTCACATTTTTGAGACTTAGATACGCACACAAAATACATATATACACAAATATATATATATATATATATATATATATATATATATACACACACACACACACACATGCAGGCAAATACATCTTTCATATATGGCTATGCACTGAGGAATGAAATAAAGAATACATGCTCATGAGAACTACCTCTGGGATTTTCTTCAAAATGAAACATTTTCAGAAACCTGACATTGTCGGGATGGGGGGAGAGGGTTGAGCAAACGGTATAGAGAGAGAAGTGCTTGCTGACAGGTTGACAAAAGTACATGTAGCCTTTTCTTCTGGAGGGGAGAGGTTAGACACTACACCACCACAGCAGAGCCTTGGGGTATTCCACAGCTATCCGTTCACAGCTTTCACAGTGATGAATGAGGTTTTAGCAGATGCCTTGCAGAGAACTGGCAGGACAGAGAAGCAGAAAGGATGAGATTACTCATATGTCTGCCCTTTTCCCCTCTCAGCTTGGGTGAGGCAGGTGATTAAAAGATAAAGTCTTGGGTGATCTAATCAAAGCCATCTGCTCAAACTCTAGTCAAGTAAGAGAAATTCTCAGAAGCTCAAGGAACATGAAGAGTTGGTTTAATCAGAACTTAAACAGAAATATTATTGTAAAAGCACCCAAGGGCTCTGAGGACAATCCATCTATTCATTGAGGAGCTCCAGATATATGGATATAACTCTCTTAACTGGTTCTCAGACTTCAGTTACATTACCCTCATACTCTCAGTTACATTCAGCAAAATTAGGGATCCAATAAAACCTGATGGATTTGAGCATGAGGGAAAATTAAAGCCTAAACCTGCCACCAGATACTTACTCTAAGGGGAATGAGGCTTCTTGTAATTTCTTTTAAAGCATCAAATGCTGGCTGAAACCATATGGAACATATCCACTTCTGTCTGGTGATGACAAACCTCATTCAGAAGATTATTAATAATGAAATTAATAAATGCATCCTTAATTTGAAGTCTTTTCCCTAATCTTTTGTAATAAAAGGGAGAAAAATTCCTAACAGAATATTCTAGCATCAGCATCCTTTGTGATAACCAGGATGAAACATTTATAAAATTGACTACTCCTTTTTAAGGGGAAAAAAAATAATTAATAAATATCCCAAAGCCCAAGGAAACTAAGAACTTTACTCTGTGTGCAGATCTGCTCCAAGAAAAGGTAAAGTTCTTATTTCACTTATTTCACAGCTTTTTCAATTGAAACTCCTGTTTTACTCTGCTTGGGTTCATGCATGTGTGGTAGTCAAGAGAGACATGGACACTTCTGATAACCATAGTGAAAGGCTGCCTGGTATTGCAGCAGTGGTTTGGCTTTCTTGCACCTATTTTTATTATATTGCTTTTTCAAAAGATTGTTAGCATGTCAGCCACAGTCTTTCAATGAAATTCAGTAGTATTTTGAGATGCACAAAATTTTCATCATTGCATCTATTTATGGAGACCATATATATTCATTCTCCCTAATCTACCTCTAATTTTCTATGCAAATACTGCCAGGCTCACTCAAGGCCACTGGATTTAGTTACTCACTTGACTGAAAAGCATGTCAATGCAAATTCAGGCTGATAAACCAGCACACAATTCTCCAGGGCTTCAGCAAGTTATAATTTAACCACAGCATTAACAAAACAAGATAGCAATTATGCAAGGAATCAGCTGAAAGGTTATTTTTAATTTTAAATTTCTGCCTCTGTACAGCTGGGTGTTGGAAGTAAAAAGCAAGATGAGGCACGTGTCCCCATTAGGCAGGCCTTTGGAAACCAAGCAGCATACTGTACTAAGCATTATGCTGTGGATGTTTCACAGTAAATTTATCAGCGCTAGCCCTGAAAACAAATGGTTTTCTGGTGTGGTGGAATGTTCTTTTTAATATTAGTATATCAAATATTTTTGGCTCTGACAGTGACAGCAAATTAGTGCTGACTTCATAAAGGCAGATTTGTGTGCAGGCTTGGGGACATTACAAGGGCTCTTCTGACTGTCATAAGTCCTCACCTCCAGGACTGCCTTGTCCTGAATTCAAGCTTCGCCATGAAGTTGGATCAACTGAATTCTTAACTTTCTCATTCTTCACCGTTTAATCACTCATATTATATCCTTGTAGAGGCTCTCTAACAGACCTGTTTATGTGAAAGACTTGATTTTATGTACTCCCATTTGTTCTTGGTGAGCCTATTTTCCTCCTTGTTCATTAGCTGCTCCACAATCTCACATCCCTTAGAGCTAGTACAGTTCCTGTGAAGTCACAGCCCCTATAGAAGGCTGTTCTGCAGCCTCTATTATTCTGTGAAGATGACAAAGCTGCTCTCAGGTCCCTGGTAGTCCTGTTTGCCCCTGCATGACCTCTCCTGGGGCTTCCACATCCTGTGTACAACCTAGGACTCAATGTCAGCTTCCCAGGGCCATCAGCCCTTGTCCAGCAACAGCATGGCAGGGCTGGTCTGCAGCTCTCCAGAGGCCTGCCCTGTCTGACTCATCTGTGGACCCACAACCCATCTGGTCCCTGGCCCATTTCCACCTCCATGGAGATGCCCAGTGCCAGGGGCTGGGCTGTCCCCGCTGGCACACCTGCTCTGCTCCTGGCTGGGACCATGGAGCAGACCCTAGCTGTCAGTCCCTGCCCTGTTCCCTTGGAAAGAATCCCTGTGAAGGCCTTTTAATGTCACCTTTTGAGAGCTGGTGACATTTGCAGTGCCCTGAACACATGGTCAACATCTCTGTGAGACCATTGAAAAGAGGCAGGGAGTAAACTCAAATGCTGGAAGTCAGCTGACTGTACCCATGAATCATTAGGATGTCCCATGTCCAAGTTTCAGTTGCTCCAAGGCTGCTAGTGCTGTTCCAAACATCCTAATCAGGATGTTAGCCATTCAGTTAGGGTGTTTCTACCTTTTTCTGAGGTAGGAGAGGACATAATAAAATTGATATTAGCTCAGCATGATCACTCTGTACCTCAGGTCAGAGAAAAGTCCATGTCATGCTTAAATTACTAGAATAAAGACAGCCAAGATAAACTCTCCATTCATGTTACAGGCTTGATTCAGTTTCCTGGACATCCAGTTGCTGGGGTTTATTGGAAATAAATTGAGGAGTATCCAGCCAGAACCCCAGCAGCCTCAAGGGAAAGCCTTGGGTAAACAGTAGGTTTCCTTCATATCAGTTCACATGAACGTCTCACAGATCCTGAGGCATCTGAAAAGTCACTTGTGTGATAACAAATGTGCAATTGAATCAAGGGTTTTGTGCTTACACAAGCACAGGATCCTCATAATAGACAAGTTTCTTCAATATAGAAGCTTTTGAAAAATGTGACAGGCAATTTTAGTTTGGAAAGGTGCATTACACAGCTATAATTGTCATTGATTTACTTTTTAAAGTTCTAAAATCTTAGGACACAGTTTTGTAAATCATCACTTCTTTGTAACACAAAGGAAGATATGATCACTGGATATGTTTCATATAAGAAACAGCTTTAAATAAAGAGGCTTTAGTGGTGCATAATGTAACTAGCTTTCTGTTCTCCTGTTGATCTGATTCAGCCCAGCCTATTTACACGGTATGGCAGAACACACAGAAGTAGTTTTTGCTTGAGTGGAATACAATTCAAAGCCTCTTGAAATCAGTTGGATACTTTTCTCGATTTCCCTGGAGAACTAGACGTGTAATGTAGCATTGAGCATCTCAGATATTCAGATGGGAAGTTTTAGTACACAGAAATAGTCAGTTTTGTTTTAACTGGACAGCTTTGACTGTCTCCATATTTTGTGTGAACTTCCATGTTCATGACTGCACATTTTAATTACTTTAAAAATGCCTGAAGCCAGAGGCAGACACAGAAAAGGATAAAACCCTTTTGAGAACATACTGCCCAACTGATCACAGATAAAACATTTTGTAGTAAAGGCATTGCTTATTTCTACTCCTCCTTCTTCGTTTCTCTCTCTAACACTTTTCTTGATCCTGTTACTCAGAAGTTCATGATGCTACATTTTTGACTGCTGTATAATTTTAATGAAACATTCATATTCTCTTTTATTCTTTTGAAGGGCAAAATATTAAAGTGAAAACTCTCTTATTTTTTTATTTGGTTTGGTTTGTTTCCAAAGGGAAAATAAATGTGTCTCTTGTGTGTCTGGCCATCTTGCTAAAACTTTCTTTTCTCTTCTGACAATTCCACCTGGCAATTTCAAACAGAAATCCTGCAGCCTAAAGACAATTGCCATTGGGTCACAAGTGCAAACATCATGATAGTTCTTCTCTTTTCTCTTTGTTCATTCAATCTTTTTCTGTTTCCACAAAAGTATTTTGCATTTTTTTCATTTCTCAAAAAAAACCCTGTAAAATAAAAAATCTAAAGCAATTTAACTTAATTAATTTAATTTGTCTAAACCAGTCTAGACAATTAATAGGTTACTCTTCATTTGCCTGATCAGACTATTCAGATGCAAGAGTAGCACTAAAAAAGAATAGGGAAAGGAAACGGAGAATGTATTTAAGTTAAACCACACACCTCAAGCTTGTCACACATGAAAATTCCAGAGCCAAGGTTCATAAAATGTAAAAGTATTCTTGCACTGTTAAAACTTGGCAGGGCTATGAGAAAATAGAATAATCTTGTTTTCCATTTATTCTGGCTAGCTGACATTTTTGCCTCAGTCTGGCATGCAGCAATCATTAAGAGAGCCTGGCATTTCACAACAGTTGGTAAAAGAATGACTACTTTGGGGACTTTTTCCCCTTTTTATTTTTTTCCCCTGGGAATATAAAGCTGGTATCAAATGTGATTGAGAAATTACATTTACATGCACACACCTACACAAGATTTTTTTTTTTTTCCCTATAATTACTATAGCTATTTTAAGTACTGTGCACATGTATATAAGGATTTTTTCAGGCACAGTTTTGACATAGCACTAGTGTGTACTATAGTTAGAACAAGATTATGAGCTTTTGCACATGGGCTTGAGCAGGATGATGGGAGTTAGAACTTGCTCTAATTTTTGTGCAGGAACTACCCATTTATTAGGAGAGGAAAACAAAGGCAAAGCCCCTTGGTTATGTTACCCAGGAGAGTAGTGAGTATGTACATGTGGGATACCTAAAGGTCAGACCACTGAAAGAAACCTGCCTCCAAGTGTCTTAACATCAGCTTCCTAATAGCACTGAGAAATTACCATCTAGACAGAATTTGAGTGCTTATGCTTTAACAGCATAAATCCTAGATTTAGCAAGATTCTGGAATCCCTCTCCTGTATGCACCATCTAACTGTAAAACTATTGATGTTTAGTTTTTGCCAGAAATTTTCCAGTTGTCTAAAGCACTGTTTCTGTTTTTTATGAATAAGTACCTCTTATGGAATAAGCCTAGGTTACTTCCCCAAACCAGACCTCAGTATAGACAAATTAGGTGTTTTACTATACAATGCAAGGCTAGAGCAAGACTAACTAATTCACAGAACATCAATTTCTAGACTTATTGTATCTATCACAGCTGTGAAAAAGAGAATACTTTTTCCTTTCTTCTCTTATTGCTTTGTACATTAGTACAGTGGTTAGAGCCACCACATAAAAAGTCACAGAGGCAGAAATTGACTGAGGTTGGAGGAGATCTCTGGAGATTGTCTACTCAACCGACCTTACTCAAAGCAAGGTCAGCTACAGAATAATTTTCAGGGCCATGCCAAGTTGAATTTTGAATATCTTCATGAACATAACCTCTCAGATTGACTTGTACCAGTGTTAGAGCCTTGTTGAAACAAACAAAAAGATTCAAATAGTTGAAACTTTTTTCTAAATATGAGCAATCTCAACTCTTTCAGCCTTGCCTCATTTTTGGGCTACTTCAGATTCTCAGGAATTTTCACAGCCCTTGGCTGGAGTCTCAAATATTCTAGATATAGAGTCTGACATTAAAAAAAAAAAAAAAAAAAAAAAGACAGATTGCAGGATCAAAATATTTCTCTTTTATCACACATTTATTTTATTTTAAATAATTTGAGCCTTGTGCAGCTAAACTACTGTTTGTTGCTGTGTGAATTGCAGTATATTTCAGGATTTGGCCCCACTGATTTTTTTTTTTTTTTTCCCAGCCAGACAGCAAATAAAAGAGTTTTGTGGGGTTGGACCTTCTCCTCTTGCCATGTCACAATGCAACTCAAGAGCACATAGCTGTGTGATAAGTGCATTCTTCAGGTTTGAAAAGGAAGAGCTGTTTCTCAACAGAAGCCTGTATTTAATTGTGCTGACAGGGATTTTTGTATCAAATGTTTTACACATGTGTTTTCAAATGATGAAAAGTGATGCAGGCTCTTCATGGACAAAATTTTACCTTCCTTACATATTGCTTGGAAAACTGCCCCTAAGATTACTTTAATATTAAGCAATATTATGGAAGTTATGATCCAAATACAGAGCTTTGAATTTCTCTATCTCTGTATCACCCTAGATTGGCATCATTAACACATGGACGTTTACACAAATAAAGGTTTAGTTGTTAAGAACTGCACTGCCCTGTTGAGTGTTTTAGACAAAATCTGCACTTAAGAATGAACATCTACTTTTGAGTGCTGAAGGTGCAAAAAAAGCATTCTGCATTTTACTTCTGTCTATTAATTAATTTTCACCCTGACAAAATAGGTGTCATCTGAGTGCCTGCTTGCTCAGACGTATCTGTTTTAAAATTTGACTGACAATATCTTCCATCCCTGTCCTTCCCTCTTCTCAAACAATAAATGAAATCACTTACCAAGAAAATATAAATTTCCAGAAATACCTTTTAAACTAAATTAAATTCAGTGAGAAATTTGATATGAGGACTTCTAGAGAGTTCTGGAGAGTAAAGTCATCACTGAACAAAATCATTATGGAGTTGCCTCACTCAAGATTCTTCACCTGTTTGCTTCAGCCTTAATCTGGAAGACACATTCTTCTACAATTTCTTTCTCCCTGCTCCACCTAGGAGAAGAGAAGCAGAAAAAAAGCCCATTGTTGAGATAAGAACAGTTTAACAGTTGAAATATAATAAAATAAACTGCTACTAATACTACTAGTAATCATAGTAATGAAAAGGAAGGTAGCTAGAAGAAAGAAGAAGAAAACTCAAGGAAAAAGAAAGTGATGTACAACTGCGTTTCTCACCAGCACTGCACTTTAACAATTTAAATATCAGTGTTATCAACATTATTCTCATACTGAATCCAAAACACAGCACTGTGCCAGCTACCAGGACAAAAATTAGCTCTACCCCAGCTGAAACCAGGACAATGTATCACATTCTTTTCTTAGATTCTCAAGTATGACTAGTCAAAGTGGTGCTAGATTACATCAAAGTGTATATGCATATATTTGGCAACAGGAAAATGTAGTGAACTTAGCAACTCATTTTATAGAGATCGTAAAACAACTCTCACAAGGTAACAGTCTGAGGTCACTACTACCCTGGACTGAAAGTGAAACAGTGACCCATGATATGTAATAAAACGCTCCATATTCCATTATTATTAGGGTGAGTTCCTTTTATTTTCATTCCAACACACTTTTTTTGGCTGTCACCAAACTTCTAAAATTTAAAGCATGGATTCTGAAGCTCTGGGTTACTGCTAGATTAACAACTACTAGTATTAAGAGGAAAGATAAAAGATAGCCTTTATTCTGAAAGAAAAAGAAAAATAGAAAGTAATGGAACTGATGTATTGGATTTGTATTGTCTTTCTGTGTTTCAGCTCTAGGATCTGGCAGAGGATGTCTTGGTTAACACAAGTGGTTTTTTACCAGGTTACTTTCAGTGGACAAGTTATTCATTATCTATTTCAAAATCTAGAGGAAATATTCAAGGCATGCAGAATAAAACATATGAAGGAAAGACTTTATAAACATTTGGAAAAAGTTTTAGATTATGGAAAGAAATAATGTATATTGAGCAAACACCCTTCATACATATAAAGCAAATCTACCTTTCATTTGCTTATGCAGACACTTTTTGCATATGACAAAGAATTGCTCCCCCAGACCTGGATTCATATTCCTAATCATGAGCTATGGTGTTATTCTTGTACTGCATCTTTGTTGTTTGGGAAAACAGTTTTGGGAAAGAAGCCATATATGTTTTCTGTTCTTGAAAATTATGACATTTGGGGGGAAAAAAGGAAAAAAGATCTAGAGGGCAAGGGGGTGAAAACATGACCCAAAATAAACAGACTTAGGAGAATGACCCAAAAATTAAATTACCATAAAATTAAAATGTTAACTTTTTCTTTCAGTTAAAATAACCTATAAACTGATTGAAATGATTCTATAGCATGCCAATGAGAAAGAAACTCTTCAACCTTCTCACCACAATAGAAACATGGAAGAATGGTAACTGAAAAAAAGACAGTGCATTGAAAAAAAGACTGTGCATTTATCATGGAATGATAAACGGCTTTCATATTTATACTGACTGTCCCAAGAACAACTACAATGTATATTTTTATATGGGGACAGTATAATAATGAATTTTCTTTCTACTAACAAATTATAATAAAATCACCACCACCACCAATAAAATAACTCAATCATTGTTTTCCAGTTTCTTTAGATAAGTGTTTTCTTCAGCTTCCTGCTTCTATGAGAAGGAACATATGAATTTTTTTTAGAGATGTGTCAGAACACAGAATTCAATTCTCTGCACTTGTAGCCTATTACTTTTTTCAGAACTTTTACTGTATTTTACATGTCAAGCAGGTAAAATCATTCCCAAGTATAAAAAACATTTTTTCTTCCCTTTGCCCATGCAACATTTAAAAGTCAGCTGATTTTTTACTTTTCTGCAGAACAAACAAAAATTCGGTATGGTTTTAATCTGTTTTTCATAATTTTCTACTCAATATTGCTTTTAAAATTGAGTTTTGAAACCGTGAATGGTTTGAAGTAAACTTGTTCCATATAACTATATACCTTAATGGCTAAAAAAAATATACTGGTGACTGTAAAAAGTAGGAAGTTGGAAGAATAATTTTTTAATGTTTCCAGAAAAATTTTTCCCACATTTCATAGCTTGGGAATTGAGGACACTGCTAAGAAAAGATTTTAAATATGGACTTCAAAGGAATGATTAAAAAAAAAAAAAATTAAAATTGCCTATTGAAAAGATACATAACCATTGTTTCTATCCTGGGTATTCTTAAAAGTCAAGGGTTTATAATAATCTAGTTAGGTTTGCATGCTGAGTATAATATCACTTTGTCACGGGTATTTTTCTGACTCGTTTCATTGAAAGCCACTATGAGAGATCAATGCCTCAAGACACTTCCCCTTTTGTTGAGATGACAATCTTTTACTTTGTCCACTTTGAACCTCAAGCACCTTCTTTCCTTTTCCTGCTTGTATTTTTAGTAGGAGAGCTCTTCTTCAAGTTTGAAATTCTATTTAATTCTGCATATAGATAGAATTCTAGAGTTTCAATATGTGGAGGAGCCAATAGGAAGACTGAATAAACAGGGTAGGGTTTTAGATACATTAGGAACTGTAGAACTTTATGGACAGAGGAACTTGAGTAGAAAGAAACCAGCTGTGACATATTCAGAATGGTAACCTTACCCCAAAACCAAAATGCTCAAAAGGATTATTTAAATCAGATGTTGATAGAAAGCCAGTTGTTGCAGAAGAAGAGGTAGTTTAGACAGTAGACAGTTTAGGCTGAGACAATCTGCAGAAGTGATATCAAAACTAATGCTAAGCATGTCTCTCAAAAGAGAAGACGGAAATTCACAAGGGAAGTGCTTTATGCATAGAATACGCAACATTAATGAGTGAAATAGGGAAAAACTTAGCAATGTTTCCTTAATTATGCTGTAAACGTGGAAAAAAACATAAGGAATTAATACAATTCTTGGAATATAAACAGTTACCCTGACATATCAGGGAACTCAGAGAATTGGTGGAAAGAGGATAAGCCATAGAATGTTGTCTTGCCAGGCTTCCAGCTTCATAGGGATTCTAGACTAGGACATAATGGAGGAAGAATGAATGTATGAAGCTTAGGGAACATTAAATTATTATGATCATAATTTAAAAGCATTATTCATTTTGTATAGAAATCTCATGTTATTAATAAAAATGTAGAACTAGCATGGAACTATGCCAACCCTTATCAGAAAGATACAAAATGCTGAGTGAGATGGAAAAATTTCCAAGTTTGGGAGAAGTACTAAGTGTGAGAGAATCTGGTTATCTATCTAGAAATCTCATAGGATTGAATGGCATGAGGTGTAAACTTCCTTTTTTGCTATGATGAATGTTTTATTTCTAGAACAATAAAAAAGTCTTAGAACTCACAGGAAAAGATTCTGTTAAAAGTTTGGTCTTGAGCCATGCACGAGGAACCATTTCAAGAGATGTTATTGGGAGATTTTTTATGTGATAGTGACCATGCTGGAACAAGGTTTAAAAGCAGGAAACAGGTGAAAAACAATCGGAATATGAGTTTTCATTTTTCAGAAAGGAAGATTTACAAAACAAATGGGAGAGCAAACCATTAAAAAAAAGCTAAACCAAACAAAACTAAACCAACCAAGCAACCAAAGAAACAAAAAACCCAAAATGTAATAAGAAAACTCCAAACAAACCTTTAAAACACTCTTTTCATCTTGAATTACACCTAAAAAATATTACAGTGGATGTCCAAGTAAAAAGAATGTAAAATTAAAATAAATCAAATTAGACCTCAAAATCTTATGTTAGGTCAGCATCTCAGAATACAAGCTAACAATGATAACATACATAAAAACTCAGTGTTGAAGAAATTAAAAGTACACTAAATATGGATAAAAAATGAACCATAAAATATGCAAAACATAAGCAAACAGGAAATTAAAGAAAAAACTAAAAAATAATTTGAATAGCACCTGCAAAAATGTGCTTAGACTGATAGTAAATCTGTCACTGAGCAGAATAAAACACTTCTGATAGGGAAGTGGTGAGACCATATTGTGACAAAATTCTGCAATATAACTCAGGTGTGACAAGTCTATGGTATATAAACACAATGGATTCTTTGAATTGGTCTGTGCTATGGAAGACAATGAATAGACATCCCACATCTAAAGCCCTTTTGCAGTATATAGGTCAAAGGAATTCAACCACTTCAAAAAATATACAAGGTACATTAGACAAAACAGATAAATTAGATGTTCATAAGTCAGCAGTAGCAGGTGATATTTCACCCATGGTGGCTATCACCATGATATCAAACATATCATGGTGAGACCATCATGAATGCAGAACAGGAAGACTGTGAAGTTTGTCTCTCTGTGATAAGACATCCAGCTAGGATTGTGGGAATTACAGACAATGAGTCTTTCTATAATAGAAAAATAAGATCTTTAACATAATGGTAAACAGAGCCTTTTGTGAAAGAGACAGCATATCTTCTGTAAAGGGCAATCCTTCCTCACTGACCTGCTGCAGTTCTGGAAGAATGATTGCAAGCATGAGTACGAGCAAGAAATAGTTGAACCAATGTATGTGGACTTTTAATGGTTCACCAAAGGCTGCTAAAGAACATAAGTCATGAAAAGCTTCCTTTAAGCACTGAAAGCTGGCTAAATGAGAGAAAGGGTAGGGTAGGTTGGTATAGCATAACACAGAATAACATAGGACTGGATTTAACAGCTGATTTCCAGGATGGGGAAGAATATGCAATGCGATCCCATAGGGTAGGTGCTGGGACCAGATCCTTTCATTATTTTAGAGACCTGAAGAAGAAAGGAACAATGAATTTGCAAATCTGTGACTGCTACTAATCTCCTTTGTGATGAAGAACACTGAATTAGGATAATATTAATCCTGAAAACTAATAAGAAGCTGCTAACCAAACTGTAATATTAGAAATAAAAAATATTTAAATTAGACAAGCAACTAAAACACAGTAGTCTTTCCTAAAACAGCAAGTAGCAAATTTACAGAGCTTACTGCACTATGACATTGTAGGTGGAGGAACCCAATAAGCTGAAAAATAATTAGAGGTTCATTTACTAAACCGTCTAAATAACAGTGGTACATTAAACAACATCCCATGGCCATTGAAAGAGTTTGGACTGCAAAAGACAACTAGATTGGTGTTCCCTCTCTAAACATCTCCTGCTGCCTATGTTGATGATTGGGCTCTGGGCTGGATGGGCTGTTGGTTTGACATCATATATTCTTATGTTTTTAATTAATTCATGTGGCCCTCTTCTGATCACTTAAAAATTCCTCTGTGAATTCCTGTAATTCCTGCCTAAGTTTTTGCCATTTGATCTCTGCATAGAACTGACACGGACAGTTACAGCTCTGATGTTTTCTTTCTGTTAGGCATTCCTCAGAAAATACTATATGGCTGTGCTTTGACCTGTGCCCAATTGACATTTCCAGAAAACATGGGTTTAATGTATATTTATTGAAGAAATTACACCCCCCTGTCCAGGCTTTCAGCATTCTGACAACCCACTAAAAAGTAACTTTAATTAGGATAGCAGTAGTCCAGAAATGACAAAAAGTTTGAAAATCCTTCAGTTTCATCTGAAATAAATTTATGCATGAAAGTAGATTTGATGAGGCTTGGGTATACACTTGCTGCAATTAATAAACACTGAGCTCTACCATGATTTTGTTAAACAACTTCATTTGGACTTCCAAATCCTTGACATAAACATGAAATTATATTGTATATATAGACACAGAATGCATGTTTGGTTCCTTGCTGTATATGAACCATCCAAATATTTAAAACTAGGTATAACTTCTTTTTCACCTTAATTTTACCTTCATATTTTGTTTTGATTGTTAGGGTTTTGTTTGTTTGTTTGTTTGTTTGCACAGGTATGCAGGTGGAAAATGGACCCAACACAAATGACCTAGTCCCTTCCTGTTGTTCACAATATCAGTATTGATATGCTGAGATACTGAAACACTTATGTTGTACCATGCTGAATATTGTTCTTTAATCAAAAGATTGTGCTCAATCTGATCACCTCCAGGCCAGCGTCAAGGGGGAAAAAAACATAAAATCCAAACCCAGAACCTAATGTACCCAAAACTGTGTAAGTTAAGTCAAGGAAGTGTTTTGTGCTTGTTATTTTTTTTATCATTTTATATTTTGAAAAAGAACCTTCAGTAGCCATTGAAACAGATATAGTTGAGTGTGTCAGTAGATTACAAAATTTCAGGTTTGTCATTGCAGTGGAATCAGGGCAAAAACGTGTTCTGTTCAGTTTGCATATAAGATCAGTTTAAACTTACAGACGCTAGACATTTTTAATAATAAAGGCAGCTGTCAGATTATCAAAGATGTCAGATAAAATCTCTGCAGCCACGCTGGGCTCAGAAAAGGTTTTCTTTTACCAGTATGCCGTTGCCTCCTTCACTATCATACTAGGTAAAACTTGAAAGACATCAATGATTTCCTGATGAATGATGTTGTCTTTGTTCTTTTCAATAATAAAATAATCCTCTTTTTTTTTTTTTTTTTTTCCTTTTAGACATACCACTAAAATATAGCAATAAAGAACATTCTCTCCATTTTTTCATTTCTTTAAATGAAATTTAAAGCTCTATATAGTAACTAAAGGATTTGAAATGTGGCTACATTCAATACTCCACTGGGAATTTTATATTATATATGGGATGTACAGGCTTCTTGCATTAGCAGAAATTAACTTTCCATTCCTTTGGCTAATCTACACACATTTCCTGATTTGTTTTTGTCCAAAGGAGAGAAATAAAACAGTGATAACAGTGATTTCCTAGCCCACATGAAGAGGTTAAAATGCTTAAAAGAAAACTCAGGTAAAGCTGAAGAGGAAAGGGTTTAAACAGTGCAGTTGGCAAAATATGCTTAAGCCATTGCTCAAAACCAATCCAGGTCATTGAAGGAAAAAAAAAAAAAAAAAGGAAGAAGACAGAAATAGACACCAGTTTCCTAATTTTCATCCTGTGGTTTGTAGACAGTAAGGACATATGTAAAGAATCTACTGCATTTTTATAGAAAATAGGATCAAGAAGAGACCTTTTATATCATAACCTGTTTTATTTTCTGTAATGATGGACTATGGCTTGAAATTGTCTGTTCTAAATAAAAAATGCTCCGAGGACTTCTTAGGAGAATACATTTTTTGCAAAGAAAGAATTATCTCTCAAACAGGTGCATTTCAGGTTTTTTATCTGTGAAGTTTGGGAGCTTTTTTTTTTTTTAAAGCTACTTTTCTTTGCAAATACTAATTTTTCAAATTTTTAACTTATTAGTCCCAGTTTTCTATCATAGCAGAAAGCATAACAGAAAGACAAAATGACACATACACATATAGTAAATACAAGAAAAAATAATTTGTAAAAAAATATTGCAAAAAGATATTCTGGAAACATGAATATTTTTATGTAATGCCAACATATAAATTGCAGGGACTAAAATCCAAAAACCACTTCATCCAGTAACATATAATTGAACCTCAGGGAAATAGAATTATATTATCTGAACAATCCTCTGTCTAAGAGAAAAAAAAAGTGTTCATTTCCATGGATGCTAACAGAACTTGGAGTAAAAGAAGTTCCTTCTCACATCTCTCACTGGTTCCTTCACCCTTAAATCAAAACAGCAATTCAAATCACAATTTATACTTTTTGGGGTACATATGACTGTGAATATAAGAATAATTAAGTTAGATAATTTATATATAATTTTCAGGTAACTACTAACAGGAATTTATAGTCTAGCAGAAAGGACACTGTTGTAGTGAGGCATTTTGATCCATCTGACAACATTGTTTTGTTTTCTGTCATGCAGAGAAACAAAGTGGGAAGATAGATGCAAACACCACAGCAAAGGGGAGGAAAACACAGACTATTTTGAGGAGTTTCTCTTGTGTGCATACTGGAAAAAGAGAGTTCATGCACTCACAGTTATACAGAACACTAAATAAAATGACTCCTGCACAAAAGCCCTCCTTGAGATAACATCACTGTTCTTTGGGCTCTTGACAGTTTTAAAGGCCATTACTAACACCTCCTCTGCAATCTACTCCTCTGCATCACATAAGTGTCAGGGAATCAGATCAAGTAAAACTCCCATTAAAGTTAATGAAAGTCGTGCCTGCGTAAGGGACAAATGTAAACTCAACAAGGACCTTTTGGTTTGGCCTCAGAAACTCAGGAGCCACCTCAGAGAGAAAGGATATGCCCAATAAATAGTGCTCTAGGTCAGATAATTTTCTGGTCCATTAGATTAAGTTCATGAGAAGAGAGAATCTAATAGTACTTTGTTCCCTTAAGTATTCATATAGACAGATAATAAACTTATGATAATTATACCTTAGAGACTTATAAAGATACACTTAATCATGCATCTGTCTGTAGTTATGATGAACAGCTATTTCAATTCTGATTTCCACTTAGAAATTTGGACAATTATATATTTTCTCCTTATTTAATGGAGAGAAATTTATTTTATTGTTTTCAGGAGTGTGCAATGCCAAGAAAATTGCTTGAGCCTGATTTAGGTTGAATTTGTTGCAAATGAGAAACATACAAATTAAATAGCATATTAATGTATTGTTTCCTCAGTTTCATGTCACAAAGTAACCTAGAACCAAATGAATCAACTCAGGCAAAGCTGAGGCTTCCTGATTGAGGATAAACTCATAGGAACCATATAAACTCTACAAGAGAACCATAGGAAGTTCTCTTGTAGAGTCAGTCAATGAAATTATGATTTTGTTATTGATAATATTGTTGTTTCAATGATTAGGAATTTTTAAATCAGATTAATTCTTATGGTATACTTTTGGTTGTCCTTCTTTCTTTTTATGAATAACAGACATTTTTCCTTCTCTATCCCAGAATTAATAAGGAGACACAAATAAAGTTTTCTGCATTTGCTCCTAAATTATGTGGAAAGGTTTTACAGAGTCTGTCTTCAGAAATATAAATAGCAACATATGTATAGATACATATGTATTTTGTAAAGATCACTATTCATGTTCTTTAATATGTTTATGGAATATTTCTTCATACTAAAGTAAGGCAGGCCATACTAAAAAGAAAATGTACCCTGTTTTTATTGTTTTGTTTATTTGCATGTTTTTTAAGGGAAAAGAAAGAACAAGAAATGTCAACGGACACTAAGGACTTTTAAAAACTTGAGAAAAAAGAAAAGAGTACCTTAAAAGAGCATGCCAAATTTCAGCCTGGACCAAATTCTTATGCTGCAGTCTTAGATGGCATGGATATTCACAGACATGCCTTTCTCCATATCCCTGCTGTAGTTAGGCAAGTAAATAATCAATTGAATTAATGGAGGGTAACAGTTTCCAAGCCTTTCGGCTGAGAAAATCTCATAGCAGCATATATTTACATCTTAACAAATTTCCACAAAACCCCACATTAGGAAAGAATAGAAGGAGACCTTTAGACAATTTTGGAAATTCAGTATATGATGAATATCTACTGCCACAGTGAAAATTTCCAGAGAACCTACTACTGGCAAAGAGATACTTCATGGATATTGTCACTATCTTCACAAATGGAAGGGGATGCTTATAACTTTGTTTTCAGAATTGCAAATCTCTGATAATGTATGTTTTCTTCTCTTTTTTTCCACTTCTGTCTTGGTTTAAAATATGACCACAATAAACTCTTATTAGCAACATACTATTTGAATTGTAAATCAAATGTTGCCCAATGAGCACCTGTAAGTTATTTGGCACTAGTTTTAAACTTTCCTAAAGTGTTTTGTAAGTTTCCTAAAATGTCTGAGAACAAACTGCATCTTGACAAAAATTTATTTTTTTATCTTTTCCAGTATTTAGAATTTAAAACACTGGATTGATTTTTACAGTAAAGTAAATGGTTTTTGTCCTTATGCTCTTTTCATGCACTATTTTTTTTTTTCCACTGAGAAGTTTCATTATGTATATTATGAAAATTATAATGGTCTGCAATGGGATATTAAGGAAATAAGTAACCCCATGCTTTGACTTTTTCAGGCACATTGCAAATGCAAGGTATGACAACACCTTGAACCTATTATCCAAAGATTTTGAGGAATATGTGTTAAGTACATACAATGTTTTTTCCCTCTCCATTTCTCAGCATATATTTCAGGAGACATGATGAAGAACAGGAAAGTCTTTAGTCTACAGGAAACTGTAGAATGAAAGAATGACAGCAATAAGCATAAAAAATACAATAACATATGAAAGATATTCTCTTTAACTCAGAGCAATACCAAAATGTTATAACTAATTTCTAAGGGTCCAAAGACATGACTCAAAGTACTGCTGTGTACTTTTTATATTGAGACTAAAATCACTGAAATCAATGATTGATTCTTTTAAAAATTTTTAATCTTATCACTGAGGAATGAAATGATGAAGCTGACTGCCTCGTTCTCTGCAGTCATCATTGATTTACACGTGCAAATTTGAGAGTTATTTTTCTCTCAGGATTATGACAAAACATCTATCCACTAGGTAATAATTATGCATCCTCAAAAAAGCTGTTTTCTGTGTCAGCAAAAGGGAAGTGGTAGGGCAAGCTGAAAGGAACTTTGATCATGGGCCTTTTTACCCCACCATTCAGAACAAGACATTTTTCATAAATAAAGGACCATGACCATATAGTCATGGTAAAATTACCCATATTCTTCTGCAATAGTAGAGACTACATTGCATGGCAAAATAAAGGCATTTTCTTTGTGGGTTTTTATTTCTCTGTTAATATACTTTCAATTGCCAGCCTTAATTTCCTTTAACTGATCAGGAATCTTCATTTCCTTATCTTTTTACAGATTCAGTCAGCTCCTGTGAAGTTCTGTTGCAGTCCCCTAATTACATCTTCTTACACCTTTATCCTATTTATTTGCTTAGGCCAGGATCATGTGGGTGATTCATTTGGAAAAACTTTCTGAATTTGAATGTGAATATTATCTTAACGCTTCCATAGGCATTAGACTGGTTATTATTTCCAGATGTTATTCCTTTCTATCTACACCCAGGTAATGCTCAGCTGTGTTTGAAGTCAAGGAATCTATTTACACACACAAAAGACAAAAAGTCCACATTGAGAAATGTTCCATACAGCTGAACTGTAGACTCATAAATTCCTCACTCTAATGTTTACATACTTCTGAATGGCTCCAATTGCTACCAGCCAGGGGCCTGGGTGTTCTGCCTGCCACAAAGAAATCTGAAACCTGGAAAAATTTCATAAACAATTGTACTTAACCAAGAACATATGCTCACCCAGCCACTATGTAAGGCATTAAATATCCAGGGAATATAAAGAAGGGGGAAAGGGAAAGAAGAAGAAAGAGAAGAACACTGAATGGTTTGTTAAGTGAAGTAGGATTGTCAGTTAAAGATCATTGTTGTTCTACTTTAGGAGATTTTGCACCCTCAGTGTTTTACCTAACATACACTTTCAATTTTTTTTGTCTGCCACTATCTGCTAGGAAACATTTGTGCTAAATAAGCATGCACTGTTAAATATCCAAATTTACCTTTGCTGCAGTTTATCTAGTTTATTCCACTTTTGCACATTGAATTTTCAAGCTTACAAGTCAATTTGTCACAGCAGTAGGACAAAGAATTTCTCCCCCCTAACTACATATAAATTACAATCCAGAAACTATGTTTAAACTGATTTTCCAGCCTTCTTAAACAGTGAAAGTTTCTTTCTCTACATTTTAAACTATCATCAGCTATTAGAATTCAACAATTTCCTTTCAGAAAATATTTCACAATCTAATAGAGTCCACCATGGGGAAATTCTTCTTATATCATTGAGCCCACATTTGCTTAATATGTATTTATTAGCTTGAAAAATTAATAGATTTGATTACTAGTTATGGGAGGTTAATCCTGTGGCTGTGTCATTCTTTCAGATTGCAAGTTCAGCTGAAAAAAAGGAAAACTGATCATAAAGAATAACTGTTTATTTGGGAAATATGATGCAATGTCTTGAACTTTGATGGATTCTTTTGTTATTATCTAAAAACTGTATATTTCTCTCCTTGGGAAGAAGCCCCCATAGAATTTGTGCAGCTTTGGCAGCATGATTAAGAAATGTTGAGGTGATTTGATTAATTTTATTCTTCTATCACTGTTGCACGAGTAACATCATGTGCATAGAATATTTTCATGTCTTAACTTATTAACAGAATGTGACTGTAATTGAGTGTATTTAAATGGGAAATATAAATCCAGAAATCTGCATGATGCTTGTTTAAGAGCACAGATAGTTTAGCAGTGAGATATCAGACTAGCTAATACAGCACTGTAAAGAGAGACTCACGATCAGTACCAAATACACCCCCATTTTACCTCATTTTTTACTTCAGATAATCTTTTTAAACTGATGAAGCAAAAATGCCTAAACAACTTCTATTCAGGGTCTGAAGTATAACTATAAAAATCATTCTTACCTAAGAGATACACACATCTACACAGATGCGAATTTAGAAAAGTGAATTTTAACACAGACACATTGAAATTAGTTTCAGATGTTCTGTTCAGCAGGAATAAAATCCATGAGGGGAAAAAAAAAAGCAGAAAAAATGTGTAGCCGTATTTTCTTCCTCTTGCTTTAGTAGGATATGATCTGTCTTTTTTACATCACAGGTTCTTCTATCAGTTTTGTCACTTGGACTCTTCCACTCTCTTCATCATCAAAACCATACTCTTCTGCTAACCTGAGTCTTGCTCTGCCATTCTATGATTGTAGGACAAGTTTCAGATATACCTTGTTGGACCTCTAATACTTGATGGATCTTAATGAATGAGTCATGGCAAATATTTTGTGAAAGCTATTTCAAGAAGAGTTAAGAAGAAAGAAACATGGATTCAAGTAAAGTAGGGAGACAGAGCACTTACAGAAATAACAGAAATTGTAGTATCATCATCTTCATGGTATCTTCTTCAAAGAAATATCTGAAAAGAAAATTTGCTAAAAATGCAACTGACAGACAGCATGCAAAGAAACCTGCTCACTCAAGCTAAGCTGCAGCAGAATGCTGCATGCAGTGTTCTGAACTCCAAGAGTAACAAAAACGTGTCTGTTTTCATTCCTCCATGGTTTTTTGATTTTGATACTACCATATACTGATACTGCCATATTTCTTTTTTGAAAATGTCACTCTTGAAAACACCACATTGAGACTCACTTGTACTAAGTAATGACAGTATTTAACACTGCAAACCCCTGGTGACATGTTGCTCCATCCACACCTCTTGTGATCTGCATTCCATTACTGCTGTAATAGAAGAATAGAGGAATATAGTACAAAATGAAAATGAAGCAGTGCAGCTTTGACTACTTGAAATAAATGTGGGGAACAGATGAATTATCTAAACTCAAACATGGATAAAATCAGGAATATAATTCTCTATAGTATAATCAAGGTCAACTTGTCCTCTTTCCCATGGTTGTTAACAATGACTTTATACAGAACAGTCTTTATAACATATATTTCATATGCCATCATGCATCACATGCAAAGGAAAACAAACAAAAACCCCTCCCACATTCTTTAGAACTGTTCTATGAACTTCAGATAGATAAAAAAATTAAACTCCACATTCTAAATCATAGAGGAAGAGTAATTATATTTACTCTAATTGTAAGCATATTCACTGAACGGAGACCTTATAAGATCCTACAATCCATCTGAAGTTTTTGTGTGCTACTGTGGTATTGAATAATTTAACTGAATTTTTTAATGTGTTTAAGTTTGAACATGATTATACATACATACATACATATATACATACATACATGTACATATATATATATATATACAGTTTGTTCAATGGGATCATTCAAGTATACGCAGAAAAGAAATAAAATCTAGGCCTATAGTGTAATTGCAGATGACTTTATCATGTTTTAATATATCTAGCATCAACTTGGATGTCGTTGAACATACTTAAGCAAAAGGAAACTTCAAAATGCTCAGAAATAGCATAATTATGCTCTTTGATCTAGCCTGAAGGAGCAAATATAAACTGATTGATGCCACTTTAAAGGCTGACTAAACATTCAACAGCTAATATTATGCAGTATTTCTTGATAACATAAAAAAAGAATAGAGAAATTTTCAGATTTTTGTCTGAAAAAGATACTACAGACTACAGATTATTTTGTGTGATATTTGTAGTTTGCTTGGATTTTTTAATTATCTCATTTTATAAAGTGACAAGAAAGAAATACAGTGGGTTAGGAACAATCTATGGTGGGGGAAGATAAAGGGGCATATTCCTACTTTTCCTGCTATTGTCAGCAATTTTCTTTGCTTATGCAAAGCAGCTTGGTATAGCTTGCTTGAAGTCCTGCTAACAGTTAAAATAATTCAAATGTTTCCACTTCAGGCTGCCAAATATGATCACTGATGTCTTGCAGTTGTCACATATGAACTTGTCAGGCTTTTGTCTTTCTTGCTATAGGGCCAGGAGTTGGTGTCCCAAGGGAAGGAACACTCATTTCTATGCCCTAAATGCACAGCTTTGCTGAGCTTTGCAATTTGGCAGTCTAGGTAACCCTGAGAGTTTGTGTTAAAGATATCCTGAATGCCTGCTGTTAGCAATCATCCATTTAGTCATATACTGGGTAACTTCCTAAAAAGAATGTCCTAACTAATTAAACTTTGAAATTACATTTTTGTTTGCACTGATCTATTTTTCCTTCTCTAATTTGCTTTTGTAGTTTTCTTACTAGTTTCAAATTAGGCTTCTATTTTGTCTAAATAAGTAGCACTGTTATCTTTAGATCTAATCAGTCTAGTCCCATAGTAACTAGTAGAACAATAAAATTGGAATAAATGATTGCCCTGTAACTTATCATTATATGCATATGTTCATGATAAGACTATTATTAGACATTGCAATGCCAGATGAGACCACTTTTTTATCTTGTTATTGTTTTATGGGCGAGTGTCAAATCTAAGTTTCAATGCATGCTTTATTGACTAACTGTAATTGAAAATGTTGTATGTTTTACTATGTAATATAACTCTGATCTATCTGCAGAACTCTTACTATGGTTTTGCATACTTTTGGTTTGCCAAAGAACTGACTCCAAAAATCAACTTCTTGGTGGAAACATTTGCAACACTTTCTTGTACTTCATGCAATCAAAAGCCTTGCCATCAATTATAAAAATGTGTATTCTTGAGTTGGTTAGTTTGAAATAAAATCCCAGTGCAGACTAAAGAGTTTATAATTTTCACTACAAGCATGCAATCAGGTCAAGAAAAATTGAAAACTTCCCTGTAGTCTTTACCTGAGCATATGAATCTTGTAAGAATCACATTTTTCCTGGTCTTTAGTAAAATTTGACATTGTGTATAACTCGTGTTGAGAATACTCTTTTTCCTCTTTCACAGACAACACAGATGATAGATTTAGGGAAGATAAACCTTCCAAATTAAGTGGAAACCTGTGTATGTGCCTTTTCACAGTTTGGGTCATTGTGCAAATTATAAATGGTAGTAGTTTGATGACACTGTTCATATATTTTTGCTAGCTGTTACTAATGCAAAGCAAAGCTAGAGGGCAGATCGTTGTGATTATTGTTTTCTGATCAAAAGAGTGCAATGAGTGGGAAAAAAGAATGTTTGAGGTCAGGGTTAAAGAGTGTCAACAAAGACCCTAGGAGCTAGAGAGCTGGAATAGCAGATCTTGCCACATCATCTAATGACTGAATCACAATGTCAGGCTTGTGTGTAATCCCAAGCAGAAAGAAATATGCCCAGACCTCATGACAGTTTTACAGTCATACTTCAGGAGTTCTCTTAAGGATTGTCAGTGTTTGAGCAAAATAAGGTTTTTATTTTGGCTGTTTTCTTCTGCTTTATTGAAAGCAGGCCATATTTTTTTTTTTTTTTTTTTTTAGCTTTTTTAGTCAAGACACTCTTTTATCACAGAAAATGATGTCATTAACTCATGTTTTACCAGTGGTTTGAAGTAGGTTGGCTTTTTTTTAATAATGATTCATACATTTGATGATCATATGCCAAATTATTCAAAGTAAATTTTCAGATTCAGTGGAAGTGTTTCCATCTTAATTATTGTCTTTTAAATTTAGGTATATTTGTACTGCAATAGCAGCATGTAAGACTTTGAGCTTAATAGGTGTTTGTTTTACTTTTAAAGTTATTTTTCAAGGGTGAGTTTTTTTCAATCTAAGGAATGAAATTTGACTTCTTTGATCTGCAGTAACACATCGTGTATGAAGATAATTAGATAACTTTTCCAAAATATTCCAGGATCTTACTTTCTTTCTATTGTATTATTATGCTGTGGGGTTTCCTTTTCTTATTTTTCATTAATGTTTGGTAATATTTTTTTTTACTTTCTCCACAGGATTTGTATTGATTTAATTTCTCTGTGGCAAAGTCAGTTTGGCATATACTAATGTACTCTAAGGTTTTGGGGTTTTTTTAATCTAGTCAATTAATAGAATTTAATAGATTTTTTATTTAAAGAGAAAATAGAAAAACAAAGGAGCCAACAATGAGAAAAAATCCACCATGATACAGGATAGAAAAACACTCAATATTTCAAACTTAACAAAAGCCCATAAGCAAACAGGATATATTACTAAATGCTTTAGAGTATCAGATTATAAATTTCAGAACACAAAAGAATTCTCTATTAAAAAGACAAAACTTCAAGAAAACATTCAATACTATGTTTCAGAGGTGCTTCAAGTGACTAAGACAGTGAGAACATGACAGTCTTTAGATCAGAGTTTCACAGATATATTTTTTGCCTTTTTTAATGATGTGTAAACTGGACCTCTACTTAGCAAGGAGATGGATAAAAGGAACTTTTCAGTTCTTTTCCTTGGCTCTATTTTCTTCCATAATTTCTCTTGCTGGCACAAGCACTAGCTTATATCTTTATAATGATAAAACCGTTCTAAAAAAGCAAAGCTATAAAATATATCCCTACTTGCTTTATTTCTGAAGTCCAAGAATGCATTTGATTGCAACGAATAGGATTTAATGAATCATTGAGAATTAGGGTGACATTTTTGATATTTATTCTTAATATGTCAACAGTCAAGTTAATAAAAAAATGTTTGCAATTAGCTTACATGTTTTGTTTGGGAGCTACATTTCTGTATTTTTCCACTTTAATTATCAAATATCTGGCAGCTTATATCTAGTTATATAAAATCATATTTTACTATTTAAAAGTAACTAGTGTCTTTTTCCACATGATGGAGAAATAATGCTAGACGTCAGCAAGAAGATGGAAAAAACCCCAAAACCAAAACACCTTCTCTGTATCATAATCAAAAGATACTTAAAGTTTATCGCTGAGTTTGGTCCTTTCTCAGTGTCGCAGTGATAGTTACAGTCTCTAGAGATGCTTTAATAAGGAGATGTGGAGTACAGTTGGCTTTAGAAGTTTAGCTGAGATTTACAGCTGAAATAGAGGTAAAACAAACAATCAAAGATATTTCAGAAAAAAACCAAGCAGTAAAACCAACCAACCAACCAACCAAAAATAAATCCACAAAAAACTATAGCCAAACAAACCTGTGCTGCTAAGTAGCATTTAATATGTTCAGGGTTTTTGTCTTGTTTTGTTTTTTACTTTTCAAAGATTTCAAAGCATTAGATTTGATAAACTGGATTATTGGTGCATCAGTAATTCTTGCTACTGTGAAAGTATAGATCTTCAATTGGGTTGTACCCCATATAGCTTATGTATGGCTAATCCCTGCTATGATTCAGTGGTATTGAGAAACTTAACCAGGAGCCCTGGTGTCCAGACCACTTCTCTCTTCTTTTCACAGTAATTCCTTTTGACCTGTCCAGAATTAATTACCATCTGTCTAATGCTGTCTTCCTAGCTGAAGGTGAGCTAACAGTAACAACGTGGAGGCTGCAGTAATGCCTACCAGCAGATTTCATTGGGCTTTCGCCAAACTGACAGGGTCCCATCTGCTTTGTGAGGACATGTTGCAACAAACTCAGATGCTCTCTTAATGACCTGACATAACTATTTAAAGTGATGTTTATGATTATAATATATTGCTCTCTTAATTACAACAGGAGGGATTAGGTCTCTCTATGCTATTTGATTTTCTTACTGCAATCTTCTTACTAACTGTTTCACTTCACATAAATTATATCACATTCGATTCCTGTAAATCAATCCAAATTCAGATTTGGCTCTTAAAAGAATGTAAGTTTTTCTTTCTTGCATGAATGCACACCAGAATGGCAGTGGTATTCTTCTCCATCTAACTAAATTATGTGAAAAACTTTACTATGGATGCTATTGAATACAAGGAGTATAGGGGAAGTATGTATTTGAAACTATGAACCAAGTTATTTTCTTCAACTTCCTCATTCTACCTGAGTTGGTGACCCATTTTTAAATTCAAGTCACTAAAAAAATCTTAAGGCTCTTTAGTATTCTCAGATCACATGTGAAGGAAGAAAATATGAACTATAGAACTGCAGAGAACAGAAATTAAAATGTTTGAGGGAAGTATCAAAACAACCTATATAATTTGTAGGGGGACTTTACACTTTTGAAATGTTATTCATATGGCTGGTATTCTCTAATTTGCACACTTTTTACCATATTTTGTGCAGTTATAAAGGGATGTTAGGGTGACTGGATATCTACAATAGGGATGTCCACATGTGAGCTACAAGTCAATGAGTTCATTAACACCCTCCTCTTTTTCATGAAATCCATGTGGTTTGAATTAATTGAAGATTGATCATTCCACTGTCAGATATGATGAGAAAAAAATGAGGTGCTTGCATGTAATTTAGTAGATGCAAAGTAGAAGGTGGCATGTTGGAGGAATTTCACTCACTTTGGTAAAGCTTTCTGCTCCTAATTTATTTTTAGCTTCAGCATCATCATTTTCTATGATCTCAGACAGAGAGAGCTGAAAGATGCATAGCAAAACACAGTAAAGAACTAATCACCAACTTAGAAAGTGCATGTAATAGGAACTTTCTGGACACTTTCCTTCAATTCCTACTTTGTCATTGCTGCCAACTGGCAGTGTTGGTACCTCTCTGAAACCTCTTCCATACTGACATGATTCTCAGACAGTTATACCTTTGGAGTCAGAAATTGTCTCAGAATTACCACCCATTTGTAATTTTTTTATTGGTAGACCCTTTAATGACTTCAAACTCACAGTTTCTTTCACACTGCAGTAGTATGAGCATGGCTTCTGATATAGCTGGAAAATAGATAAAGGCTATTCCTTAAAGCCTGTAAAGCCCCACACTTGAGATTTCCAACATCTTCATGAATTGTCAGACACACTTACACAGGCCATCCATAGGATACTTGTGAGCTAGACATATTGATGCAATATGGGAAAGAGAATGTCCCCAGTTAATATTTGCAATGGAATTGTTCTTTCAATGTAGTAAAAACTTTGCCTCTAAGTCTAAGCAAATGAAACTGAGCAAAATTTGGAGAAGCTGTAGTTCTGAGAAAGATAATTAATATTTTTGTCTCTCTTCTAATAGCTAGTATGTTAATTCAAGGAGCACTGACTGGAAAAGTTGTTTCCAGTCAGTCAGTCCAAATAAAAAAAAGAAAAAGCTTTGAAAGTATGTCATAACATCATGCAACATTTCATTTATATCTCAATATCTCATAATTTTGATCTCTTGAGTCTTCATCTGTTTCTACCAGTGTCTCTTATATAATAAACTCAGAGCTTTAGCCTTCATGTATTGAATATACATAACTGCAGTTGCTTCAGATTTATAGGGTCAAAAAGAGGCCTGTCAGTTTTACTGATTCTTCTAAACTAAGTCCTGTTGAATCAACATTCACATTTCTATATAGATGTGTGCATTGATACGAGATCACGTATTTCCAAACTCTACTAGGCATGAGCTGCAGGTGTAAAACTGCCACCATTGGTAGACTCTAATGACAGAATGTGCCTGTTATGGGTCACATTTTTCTTCTCCATATTTAAAAATAATGTTAAATGGATTTATCTTTCTGCAAACATTATTATCCTTCTAAATCTACTTAGTGTACATGGATTAGTCTAATAGGGAAAAATTGTCTCATTAGACAGCCATCATTTGCTTTCAAGGAACTGTCTCTGAACTACAATCTCTTTAGGAAATGGAAGGGAGAAGCAAATAATCAAAAGTGTAAAACTACTTATTAGGCCTCAAAGGGTCAAACAGTCTTTCATTTTGTGTGCTTGTGATTAACTTGTCTGACATTTCAACTGAGACTAAGTCTAAACTCTTCTAGCCCTTTTTTATATGGTCTCTGTCATATCTATTCTTAGATGTCAATTAAAAAATGCTCTCATCATAGACGGAAAGAGAGAAATTAAAGGGATGAAACAAGCATGAGTGTAACTTTCTTATAATCCTATAATCAGAGAGACAAATTAGCCTCGAGAGGAGACAGCGAGAAAGGACATTTGTACAACACAGAAATATAAAGACACTCTTATTTCATTAGAGTTTATTAGCTGCAAGGAAATGGAGTGTGAGAAAAAAGCACAGCTTTGTTGAAAAGAGGAAGTCAGTCATTTATTATTCCAAGTCCTACAGTCTCGAAAAGTTTGCAATCTCAAATTCACCTTTCCCACCCAATTCAACCTTAGAAATTGTTAAAAATGTGACTTCACTGCTGCTTTGCATTGAGGTTTTAGCCAGCCTCTCAACCTGATGCTGTCTCAGAGAAAGAAGAAATGGTTTCAGTTATTTGCTAATGAAAAAAATATTTCCCTCCAACAAGATTATACTCTCTCTATCCCATTCTCTTTAATCAAAATGAGTTTATGAGACTTTCCCCTCAACCCCCATAGCAGCAAGATAATTTTTTTTCTGATCCCTGATATAATACATTAATATGTTATCGGTCTTTACATCAAACTTGTTGTGAGTCAGGTAAACTTGGAAAACACTGGCTGAATACAGGATTCCTTATTACAAAGGTGTCAGCCAAATGATCAGTTCAAATTCCCTCAAGCCATTTTTATTGTAATTTTTATCTTAGGTAATAATAATTAGGCTCCTCAGCTGGAATACCTTTTAATACTGGACCAGATGACTCCCCAGATGGCAAAAAAGTTGATCTCACACATTTAGGCTGGGTCCTGGGATGTGTAATCCCGACTAAATTCTAATATCATGATCAAAATTCCTGACACTGCCACTATCAAACTATATCTGATTATTTTTGTCAAGGAGGAAGAAATGCCAGCTATGAAGCGCCCCTCACAGGTGAGATTTAGACATATTTGCCTAAAAAGTGAAAGAAAGAAATGGTCAGCAAAAGACTGTCTGGATTTCTGCAACTCATAGGCAAAATATTTGGAAAGTGCCTGTATGGCAAATTCATGTTATGTTTCTATGACTAAATAAATGGTACATTTCGGTTACTGCACATTATAGAAACTTTTGTCTAAACATTGACGTCTATTGATAGGGATCTTTTGTATGTCACAATGCAATGTTATTAAGATCTCATTCACATTACATTTAGGAGTGTTATCTATTTTGTATTCTAAGCTGCTCCTAGACTCACAGGACACATTGTATCTTTACTGTGTCAAAATATCAATGTCCAAATATCACACCTTATAGAGCTTTCTCACTGACTTCAAAATTTAACTTATGGTGTTAGAACAGGGTGGGGTGTGTATGGGGGTATACACTAATACAGAAATGGGTTTCATAGAAAAGTCTTCTTAACCAGTATTTCTAAAATCTGTGGTCACACGAAATCTTCAATTGCCATTATGCATAATTTCAATAAGCAGCTTGTAACAACTATACGAATTTCCTTGATTTAGATGTTTTCCTGAAATATGTGTACTAATTGAATTGCTATGGAAAGCAATTTTCAAAGAAGGAAATGCTTCATATTGTAACATAGTAATGAATTATCTAGAGGGAAAGGGTAAAATTTGTTATGATTTATTTGTTAATCGATCAAATAAAGCAGGTGAGACTTTGCTAAATTATGGTCCTCATGCTAAGGCATGGCATAGCTACAGGTTGGAGACTTTTTGACAGTTTTTTATAAATTAACAAGTACAAGATCTTTATTCTCATTAGAACTGACTGCTGATACCGCAGAGATCAAGAGAGTTGCTTTTAAGCATCTAAAGATGACCAAAAAGCTCTAGCTCTAGCATTCGGGAAGAGAATGGGGTACATGCTTAACCTCAACAGTCTTAATGTGTGCATCCCATGGATTTGTTTATCAATGGTAAGGAAGATTGACCACACATGAAGAAATCTGATATCCTGAATAAGATTATGTGCAATGAAAGAATGACTTTTATAGCAGTACTAGATTAATTCCTTCCATAGTGGACTTTTCTTTTTTTCAGACAAAACCTTCCTTTGATCAACTATAGCAGACTTCTCTCAGCTGCATGATCTCTTTTGCCTGTAACAAATAATGAAATATGCTTATTCAGTAAGATGTTGCTTTCTGTAGGTAATTAACTCACATGTGACATAAACCTACTCAACCTTTTGGTAGCAAAATGAAATTAAATAATTGAGAGATGTATGAGATTTTCTTAAGAGAAAAGATATGGCCTCTTGTAACTTCCTGCAGTATGGAGAGATATTCATTGAATATCCCAGAGACCTGACATTATTGTTGGATATATTAGTAATTCTAGTTCCAAAGATTTTCTATTGTCTCCACAGATGCCAGAAGCTTCAGGGGCTAGACAAGGGTCCTTTTCAAATTTCATATCATCTTTAGCCTTTCATGCACCAACTGTGAAAATCAATTAGCCTTGGTGAAACTAAGCTGCTGCATGTTCTCAATAACGACAAATACCAACTGTGCTCTGGAGATTCTCTGTCTGTAAAAAGAAGGAGGCTGTTTCTGAACTTCTTTCTCACGGTTTTCCTACATTGCCTTTTTACGTCTGCTTTTGAAATTTACCAGATGTGCCAGACAGGTTAACACAGGACACTGTTTAAAAAGGCAAGAAAGCTATACTGTAGCCCAGTTTTGACATTTGTGATTCCCTAAGGCTTGTGTGAAGCCAGCTCTCAAAGTAAAAAGCATCTGATTGAGTGCCGAAGTTGACTTACACTAATTCCTTGATAATATTATGATGCCCAGCAATTCCTTGCGCATTTACAAGCTGTTCCTCTTACAAATGTCTTCTGCTTCTTTCTTTTCTTAGGAGAGCAAGACAGTATCTTTGAATTTGGGAAACTTGAAGACAATGTTTGAAGAAAAGGATAAGAAGAATCTGCCTGCACTAATTACAACTTTATAGACAAAGAGAGGTGCATCCATCTAACACCGATTTCAACATAAATAACAGGAATGAAAGAAAATCCACTTTTAAGGCTGCAGTGCTTATTATCTCTCAGTCATTTTGGGTTTGAATTTGTGAGTTTGTCTTCTCCTCTCTTTCCCCTTCCCTCCCTAGAGTCTCAAGTTTCTTTGGTTCTACTGCTACTACTTTTAGTAGGCTACAGAAATCTAGGAAAAAATTAGGAATAGATCTGATGTAGATACAGAGAGCTGGAATAACTCACTGTGTTACAGTCACTTCTTGGAGAGTTTTCCGTACCCATTAAGCATTTACTGACTAGTTGAGAAGCATCTAAGTTCACTGTGTCAGAGGTCAGAGTGCTTTCCTTCAGCAGACAAATTAAATTTTGAGTTAAATCCCCATAATGTGCCTGTTACCTTATAGTATTATATCCTGGAATTTTTCTGAGCTTTTATTCACACTTCAGTGATATCAGTTACCTGTCACACCAAGGATTGAAATACCACTGGCCCAGTTCACTGCTTCCAACAAAATAACACAGAAGAGGAATTTTCCGTAATTTATTTATTTTTTTAATGATAATGACATTATTTTATTCCTCAATTCAAACATAAACTTATCCAGAAGTCCCAATCTCCCTAAAATCAGAATTACAGAACCTCAGACCTTATTTGGCCGAGGAAGGAGTACTGAGAAAATATTAAAAGTAGGTGCATAAAACCTGCAGTCTTGGCAGAAGTAGTGTAAGCATAATTTGAGTTATTTTATGGCTGTCTTCTTCTATGAAAAAACTGTATGTTTAGCAGACAGAAGCATCCAAGTTATGCCTGGACATGGAAGGAAAGATAGTAAAATATAAAGAGGCCTGTCACAAGTTCTGATTTTGGATAAATAATAGATGTTGCAATGGGATTTTTGTCCTCATGGTTGCAGTGCTATCTATATATCAGTAGAAAATTCAGTGAAGTGAACTGAAAAGAACAATACAAACAAATTCTGTTGTAATTTCACTTCTTTATTAAAGTAAAAATTTACAGTGGTATAAAAAGTGATGAATCAGTTACTTTCGTCTAAGTCCTACTTTTTTTAGTCCCTTCTAGGTAAGTTTTGCTTCTATAAAACTTTTGTAAATAAATCAAACCTGAATACACTATCTGTGAAACATATTCAAAAAAATGAGTCGTTTATAGAGTTAACAGAAAAAAAATTAAGGACTTACAGTTTGCATGATAGATCATCTACAAATGAGTGCATCAGGCTTCTAATGATTTGTTTGTTATTTGACAGTGTAAGGAAATATATTGGAAATAGAAAAAGTCAGGGTTAGTTAGACATTTAAAATATATTTTATTCATATTACTCTAGTGTGTTTAAGGGAGACTGTAAAGCAATACCAGAAGAGATGTTTCAAATATGTAAATCTTCTCTTTCATCTCACATTCTTGAAAGTTACTCTCAGTGATGATTTCCTTAGTTCCTAGATATGAGAAGTAGACAGGCTATATGAACAGTGATTTTATTTTATACGGTCTTCAATTATTTATCTTCATTTGCAGAGGCAAGCTGCAGTGTATATCAGAATAGGAATTGGCTTCCAGAGTTCTGCATCATTAAAATGAAGAAAAATATAAAGAAATATGAGGTACTGCATTAGTAATTAGCCTGGAATATTTTTGCTCCTTTTAATGTACTGATAAAGCTTCAAACACTTTTCTTAAATTATATAGAAATATATTTTATGCACTCCAATTACTGCAATTATCTGTTCTTTCAATACACAATGATTTTCTGTTAAGCAGAAAATTCTGCCAATAGAGATGAAAAAAGCCCCAAACAAATTAGAGAAATGAATTTGACCAAGAAGAAGGGATTTTCATTAATTTTGGGTTAAAAGAACTTAATGGTGCCCAATGTTTTTTTATCCCAACAAAGTGTAGGATGAAAAATCATCAGACACGATTAAGCTGACACCATCAGCTGCTTCTTTATGTCATTTTGAGTTTTTGTAAGCAGTGTCAAAGCCAATTCTGAAAGCATCCATTTAATATGTAACATTACACAAAAATATGCATGAATTATTCAAAATGCCACTAAGCAGAGTAGAGCTACTGTCTTTAGGCAAAGTTACCTAAGACCAACCTTTCTGTGATCTTGCATCAATGACATCAGGTTGAGTGGCATGTTATCTGACTACACCCACCACAGTGCAGTTCCATTAGCTGCCAACATCCCAGTCCAGCTCACATATCCATCTAAAATAAACCTGTCCTTCCTAGATCAAGTGACAAGGAATTGTGACACAACGCTTCACTGCAAAACAAGGGCAATATACCAGGAATCTAAGAAAGGTACTTATCCAAGTACCATTAGCTTCAAAGAAGCAGCCACATCCTCTCAGCCTTTAAAAATCCTTGTCATCACCACAGTTTCAAACTTTCAGCCTAATGAAAAAAGAGTATAGAAAGGCTAGCTCTTGTGGGAGTCACAAAGATATATTTCAGCAACAGAATAATTCCATATCAACATGAGCAAAACCGAGTTTATGGGCCAAACTCAGCTAGCATAACTTTTTCCAAAAGACCACTTGGTTAAACATCATTATTAGTACTTATTTATCTGGGCTTGCAGTCACCCAGAACCATTACTTAGGTATATGGTTAAAAGTTAAGGACAACTTTCTATGCTGTTCTTTTGTCAGCTTGCTTCTCTATAAACTAGTTATTTAAAATTTCCCAAACCACTCTTATCAATTATTGTTTAGGGCACTTAGAAGATTCAGAGAAATTAATGGTAAATACTTTTTCTTCTATTGGACATCTCGCCGCTTTGACATAGTTTCTACTAATCACACTGTTTACCTCATTAAGAGTCCAAAGAACAGCTCCTTTTTAAAAAGCTGATTCCTGTCCTCTTCACACCAGCCTTATTTTTCCAAAGCACACACAATTTTTTCTTTTGAGCTAAAAGCTTTTATTCATCTTCGCAACTGAGGCTGAAAGACTTTTGTCCATAATAATGCAATTTTACCTTTTCAGTTTCTGTTCCTCCACTCCAGCTGATGAATACATTCCAGCCTTCACCAGAAAATGAAAAACTCTATCAGCTTCACTGAAATCAAGAGATATTTCAATAACTCAGGTTTTCACATCACACTACTAGTTCAAACTGCCTAGAGAGAGAAACAAAATGGAAAAAATGGGCACTTTGTCAATGTGGAACTGAATAGAAAACAATACTCATTTTAGAATAAACACCATATTTTACTGAATAGCAATTTTATGGCAATAAAATTACAGCAACTTATTTCATTAAATTGATAAAATAATTCCGAGGTGAATTTGTTAGCCTTTAGGATGAGGAAAGCAAATAACTTTCAAAGGTAATGATGTCCTCAAATAAATTTGGAATGTGTGGTCCACTTACTATAAATTTTACTGCTTACCTAGAAAGAATATCTTCAGAAAGGTCCTGTGTCTTAATTAAAATCACACATTTCCAATAAAACGCTCTAAAGCTAGCAACTGGAAAATAATTAGAAAACAGAAACCAGCAATTCTGAAGCTTACTGTCATGGTCCTAAATATTTATTTTATTCCTAATCTTTAATTTAAACATCTTTATCTTATTACTTATAGAGTAGTTTTGAAGCACGTCCTTCTGCAAAATATCTTCAAACAATAAATGCATTTTCTTTTTCTTTGCTTTTGCTATAAAAACAAGTTTTTAAGAGTCTTTTTTTTTTTTTTTTTTTTTTCAGTTTATTTGTCTATTGCACAGAAAATGTGAGTTTATAAACTACAAAATTCCCCATTAGGTAAATTTTTTTAAAAATTTAGAAATTTTAAGTAAGCAATAAGAAACGCATATTTAAAGGCTCATCTGCAAATCAATAGATGAAATATAGAGATAATCAGAGAGAAGAAAAAAAATTTGCTCTATGTAATGTGTGTTTGTGTTCCTACAAGATAGTGTTAAGCATTATCAATTTTTATAGCTTCTGTAGTCGTTTTCTGAGAATCACTATATATTAGAAAATAGACTGTCAGTATCTGCTACCTTCCAGAGACGTCTTCTGTGCCTTGAGTATGTTAAGTTTATACTTTCCATTTTGAACAAAAATTTTAGTCTTTTATAGTAATTCCCAACCAGAGGGCACTGACTGAGATCCTCTCTGTATATGCTACATATGTTTTTAATACTGTGTTTCATGAACTCTGGATTTTGGGCTTCATTTCCTTTTCTCATCACCTTTCTTGGCTCAAGGGGGAAATTCAAGGCATCAGAGAACATCAAATTCATCACTTGAAATGCAGTGAGACCTCAAGCGAGATTTATTGATTTACAAATGAATTTAAATAAAAGTAATTAGTTAGTGTTCTTTACTAAAAAAATAAAGGTAATTTACCTCTACAGAGAAATCCTTCCTGAGATCCAAGACTTACTGGAAGTATCCCTGAGGGTGATCAATAGCACAAGAGTAAATACACCATTAGCCAATTACACATAATGACTCTAAGACATGTCAGTTGTGATGTCATTCAGGTGATTGATTAGATTTACTTCAAAGAGTCTAATTCTAATTTGTATTTATTAGAGAAAACATTATATGTATGCAGTACATAATATGCAGTTTCAAATCTTGCACCAACACAAAAATTTCAATACTTTCTTTCTAAAGAGAGGGAAAAAAATGAACATTGAAGTCTGTATAATATAAAAATTATATCAAAGATTTCCTGAATTATCCTAGACTTTGTGAGCTTAAGGCCTGATGTACTTATGGGATTACTTTAACTGAATACTCAATTTGATTTCACTTCTAGTATTACTTAACAGAAGAAACACAAATGAAGATATATTTTAGGGCTGGTAATTAGATAGGAAGAGAAAGGAGAATGAGCTTGAGGAAGGACTGCCTGATCATGTCCTGGAGCTAAATAAAAGTACATTGTTTTTATCTTGAATCAAAAACATTAGAAGGCTTTTTATTTACCCAAAACTTCAGAAGCAAAATAAAAAATGTTTTTCTGAAAAAGAGAAAATCTATAGTGTTACAGACAAGTATTTTCTCCCTCACTTATCACTATAGCAATATATACAGAAATCTCCTTAGCACATTTCTATGAAAAAGTAGCTCTGATGCATAAAAAAGTCAAAGAAAAAAATGAATCAAATCTGAAGTCGCCTACCCAACAAAATAAACTAGAGAAAGAATAAATGCCAATGTTATTCATTTATACAACATGGTTCTTTCCAAAAGCACAAATATGCCTGTGATATCACACTGCATCAGTGACAGTTTTCATGACTGTCTTTTACAGCTGTGGATATTGGGACAGACTCCTCATAGGCCTGTGTGAGGAGTTCCTGCACGAGGAGGAATTCTAATGTTGGCTGGGGGGTGAGAGACCTCCCTGTTCCTGCAGTAATGAAAGGCATTTTCTGATCAGGGCTTGGAGGTGCTTCCTGGAAACTCTTCCTTTTCATCTGCAGCCTGTTTGTTTCCTCTCCATATTTCCTTTTTATGTATTCCATGCCTACAACCCTGCTCTTTACCTTCCCTCCTTTCTCCGTGGATTTCAGCCTTCATTAACAAGTACTTCTTAAAAAAAAAAAAAAAAAAAAAAAAAAAAAAAAAAAAAAAAAGTTTATAAAAAATTGGGATTCCTTTGTTCTTTCTGCCATTTTTAAATCTTGTTTATATTAATGTTGTCCCACATTCTGTGCACTTAATGTTAATTTCTGATCAATACTCTGAGAAAGGAAATTATCTTCTATTGCCTAGCATAATCAAGTTTCATTGTTATTGGCCTCTAGGTGCTGTCCTAATAAAAACTAGCAATAATGGAACCTGAAATAACCCATGTTTTTGTCTTAGGTGTATAGCTGTGAATTAGTAAAAATTACAGGTATTTCTGTAGCTAAGGATTTCTTTTGTTTTTAATAAAAATTTTAGAAATAAGTTTGTTTGTTTGTTTATTTTCTTTTGATTACAGTATGTCTCCAATTATGTAATGGGCTAAACAAGTTGCTCATAAGTTAGTGCAGACCTCATTCCTTTGACATAAATCCAATAATTCATTTAAACCTGAAGGTCACTACAACATTGAAGAATTTAATCAGAGTTCCCTGGTTAAGTGAATTATTGTTAATAATTATTGCTTTTCTCTGATCCCCCCAAAAAAGGTAAAACAAGAAGAAATTTCTCAATGCTGAGAACTCATCACCAAGATATTAGTTCAATTAAAAACTATGAACCTACCCTACAGTCTCATATATCTCATTTATGAGACAGGGCTACTGCAACTAAAGAAAAAAATCTACCAAAACCACATTATTCCATTTTCAAATATATATTAAAAAGGGATATGTATATAGTTTTTCAACAAAACTTCATGTAATTTTTAAAAACATATTCATGACAATATCTCAGAAGTTTGATCTATTTATGATTTTTCTTCACAATTTATTGAAGTTGAACTTCAAATGAAAGAAATTTCTATTTTCAGTTATGCACTCTAGCAATACAATGTAACACTGGAAACAACAAAATGTTCCCTTTTTATCTGTCATGTTCATGTGCACAACAAATATGCTGTCAAATTTTTTGTTCAGTTCAGGAACTAAAAGTTAATGTCAGTTCTTCAGTTTATATAAACAACATTCCTTGGATGTTTCAATGCTAATTTGCACCAGCAGAGAAGATGTGAACTGAAGTATCTACAATGACATATATAATTTGAAGGGAGAATGCAAACAACACAAACAACAGATTTGCCTATTCTGAGCCACAGGAACATAGGAGTGGAATGCAATGTAGTTTCTGTTTTGCAGGTCTAATTCAAAATCCTATCAATATAAAGTCCTGATGTATTATCAATTAAGAATATATTGAAAAATGTATTTTGTTTTGTTTTATTTTCAACCTTGCCATTCTTCTGAACATCACAAACCTGCAGATATATTTGTTGCATGTTTAATCTTGATGTGCGCTGTATGTTTAAGGACACTAAACCAAATTAATGTAAACAGATAGTATGATGAAAGGGTATGATTGTCTGACTCCGATATTATTAGGCTGCCTATTTTTGAAGAAAAGATTTAATTTTTCCCAAAAGGTAATAAGCACTAACTTGATATTTTGTTCTTCAAATGTGGACTCATGTTTATGTTTATGCATAACTAGAGTACTTTTGGGGCAGGGGGATTTTTTATTAAAATTAATTCAAAGCAATGTGTGAATATGTGTGACACAAAGATTCTGAGATAATTTTTTTGGATGTCAGAGAGAAACTGGACCTAGGTCAGATAGAAGGTTTGAAAGTTAAGATATAATGAATTGCTCTTCTGACTGATGTGATATCATTAATGTTTTCTATTTCAAACTAATGCAGATGTCTTCAAATTAATTAAACTCTCAGACAAAAAAGACTCATGTCTAGATCTTTCCAGAAATAGGATATCTGTATTACTCTATGCAAATAGAGTAATTTAAACTAAAAATGTCAAATCAAGTTTCCTAATAGGAGAAAGATCATCTTGCACTTAAGAGTACTGAATTGAAATTTGATATATTTGTATTCCGTTTTTACCTTTTATTGTGATTGAGTTTCTATGACACAAAGAAATCACCACGGATAAGAACAGCCTTCCCCAGATAAAATGGAACAGTTCTATAATTTAATCTTTGGGATCTGTAGCTTCAGTCTCCTATACTGAGATTTTGATCCTTCTCCTTTGTTTAGGAAAAAAAAAAAAAAAAATCTAGAGTAAGGTGAAATCTACAATCTTTTCAAAAACATGGAAATTCCGTAATAAAAGTAGCTCTACATAATTACATGGACTGATGTAACTGTCTAAGTTGTTGTCTTCTGTATTGAAACAGTGGTGACAGAAACCCCAACCACATCCTTAGTACTCTACAAGGGTCAGAGTAAATATCATTGTGCATTTGATTACTAGATTAACAAAGACACAACTCTAACCCACATGAGGAAGTCGTAGATTGCGACAAGGTCCCCACAAGAGAGGAAGCATTTTGATTAGTTTTGGATGCACATCAACTTTTTCAGAATCTTCAGTCTTGGAATGTGTTCCAAATAATTATTGTTATTCATGGATTTCTAATTTTATTTGCAAATTGAGCTGCAATCTTAAAAACCCCAAAAAAAATCTGAAACACATTTTTTCAAAATAACCAACAGCTCCAAGATCATTTTGGATCATGTTTGGTTTAGTTTACCACAAGAGGTTGAGCAAAATGACTGGATGTTTCTCATTGTATCTTTATTAAATCACCCATTATCTACTTCACTCATGGAGACGCAGAACCTAAAGTAGATCGAAAATGCCAAATTTTGATCAGCTGCTAATGAAATTCTGCTCATATGATTTGAGATACTGCTGAGAGGAGACAAAGCATCTTCCGCTTCATCAGTATTTTAAAGAGCCCACAAGACAGTATTTCTGTTTCTGTTGTAGTGTGTTTTTTGTTAATGGTATGTTCTGTTATTGCTCGAGTAATGATTTGGTCCAAATTATACCTTCCTACCCACCTTGTCAATCTACTCTGAGTTCCCTGTCAATCCTACCTTGTGCCAATCCCCTGCTCAGAATTCCCCTTTGGAAATCCACTAAAGTACATGCCTCTAAAGTACATGCCCCCATGTGACCCAATTGCCCCTCTTTACCTTCCTCACTGGACAATGCTCTTGTGAACCCTGCCCTTTACCCCCCCCCTCCCCCAGGATCCCTTTGATTAGCTAATAATTGTACCTTCCCTTTAGACTTGCCCCATATTTAAGCTGGTGTACACTTGCATTTTCTGTCTTTTGCCACCATATTCCCCAGAGTAATAAAATTGTTTTTCATCCTATGCAAAAGACCTCCCCCTCCTCCTTGCCTCCTTCAAGCAGAGACTGACAGTGAAAAAGGTCATAGAGCAACTGCTCTAATCACACTTCAGGTCATCCTGCCCTGGGGTGTGACCCACACTTAACCACAAGCTGTAGTGACAGAGCAGTGTAGCTCTGACCCACTGTGTCATGTTTTCAAACAGCAAAAAGCAGTGTTCTATTTCTTTGCATACAAAGGAGATAACAAAGAGAAGGTATTGTAACATTAGAGCTTTGTTTGCTTTTTAAACTGTATTTTTGCTGTTCTTTTGCTTGGTAGCTTTATGACAATCAGAACTGAAATCTCATAAAGAGCTGCATCATCTGACTGCCTTACTGGTATTGTTATTTCTGAAAGCTCAAAGTTCAAAGAGCCATGGACACCCACCTTGATAAAAGATAAAAGAATGTTGCTGTATATCTGGTTTAAATTTCTTATCCATTATTAAGCAAATTCATAGTCAATTGTGTAATTTCATTCGTGAACAAACAGACCTCATCTACAAGAAACTAGTGAGGTTTCACATTTTTTATTTCCCTGTAAATGAATTAAGGATGGCAAATAAAGTCTTAGAATTTGAATTTATCAATAAAAACATCTCTCCATGATCCACGTCACTCAGTAGAAGTATTGGTTTTTGCTTTCCACTCCATAATTTCTGGGAAGGTGTTTTTCATGGGTTCTGGTAGTTTGGAAAAGAAAAATCAAAGAAAATAAACTTCTTACTTTTAAAAATATGTTAATATAGGTTAATATATTCCAGATATATTAATATAAATATATTGATTGTGGCAAACATTTTATTGTTATCATTAAATTGTTTAATACTAATCATTCTTCTGTTGGAAAGTCATTTAACAAAATCAAAAGTGCAGAACCATTAAAAAACAGGTAAAAATAAAACTACTGGATTAGGCAGTAATCTTCTAGGTCAAAGCAGGACACTTAACAATAGAATATATCTTGTCCTATCTCTACTATGGTGTAAATACTCCAAAAAGATTACTTCTCCTTCAAATCTTTTTTTTAGTACTTTGGTTACTATGATGTTTTAAATAAAATTTACAATCTCCTTCATGGAGGGCACTGCTTTTCATGCTAACCAATGAAAATCACTTTCTGCTTTCCAGCATTCCCATGTTTGTTCTTTCTGATCTGCCTTGTCTGGGATGACGCTGTTCTGCATTTGTGCAGAACATGACAGAATTAAAATCTCTTCTACACCAGAACTCTGCATGCTAAAGAGTGATTCCACAAATAAAGAAATAAGTAACAATGTAGAAGTGAGAGATGTTTTGTATGCATATACACCAGTGCTTCTGCATGAGTTTAATAACTCAGTGGTGTTGTAGCACAAATTCTAATGTAAGTAGTCTCACTGGAGTCACCACTTACCTTTGCCCTGGGCTGGCACAGCCTGTGTTCCTGTGACTGTAAT
This sequence comes from Certhia americana, assembly GCA_018697195.1. Classification (NCBI taxonomy): domain Eukaryota; kingdom Metazoa; phylum Chordata; class Aves; order Passeriformes; family Certhiidae; genus Certhia; species Certhia americana. The sequence goes on from CM031861.1 coordinate 44,094,306, forward strand.
CATCTTCTTTCAGTGATTAAGGAAGAAATTTGAGTAAACAATGCAGGCTGATAAATTCATATTAACTGGGAGTGTCAGACTAATTTTTAAGAGATTGTCTTGTATAAAATGAAAAGACTTGTATAGCTCTTCAGTACTTGAATTTGCCAAAAAAAAAAATTAAGATCTTTTGTCTTTATTACAAGAAATGCCTATTTGATTCTACAGCTCAATTTGCACAAATCTAGTAGACACCTATAGAAACCTCAAATATTTCACATATTTAATCTTTAAATGAATATAGAATTTAAACAACGTATTTGGGTTGTACTTAATTTTTTTTTTTTTTTTTGTAGGCTTAAAGACACTGTACCAGGTATTCAAACAAAGCTGAAAGATTAACTGGTATTTCTAATATACCATATTTTTCATTTATGAGCAGTTGATATAGCCTAGAAACTGGTGGGATTTATAGTATCTCTTCAACATAGTATGAAGGAAACAGAAACATACTTTTACAAAATACTCAGTCCAAGAACCATGCACCCAGTAAAGACCATCAAAGACAGTTGTAGCTCAAGAGGCAAACAAGGCTTCATATTCCAAAGCCCTGTGGGGAAAATCAGATTATTCATTTTAAAGGTCCAGTAGTAAGTAAAACCATACAGATAAATATTTCAAATCTGAAATAAAACTTTAGGTTTTTGTTGAACTCAATTTAAACCTGATTATATTAAAAAATAAGGATGCGTGTCTAAATCACTTTGAAGTCTCTTAATATCTTGGTATCAAACTTTGGTAAGTTTATTGAAATAAATTTCAATATAAAGTTCACACAACCCAAAGTGACTCAGTATTGAGCATGTTCTACTTATGAATTTAGACTATAAAATGAAAAATGCAAATAGATATAACTGAAGAATATTAGATTCTTGGAAGGTTAATTTTCAATTCCTCATTTTAAGATATTGAAATCAAATATCTTTGCCTTCAATGCTACCTACCCATTAAAGGGGAATCAAAGCACTTTTTTCTGTCCTCTTACTAAATAAGTGGTACTGGCAGGTATTGTCATAATTTTTATGTGTTATAAAAGTGGCAAATTTAGGGGTAATGAACCTGTGCTATAATAACAGTAAACAGTTAAAAATTATTCATTCTCTAAGTTGTATAGGAGGAAAGAATATAGTGTTTTTTAGTAATACTTCACCTTCATTAGCTATGCCATATGGAGTTGTATCAAATCTACACTGAATTAATATTAATAAGTAATAAATTAACTCTTCTAGTAACCCAGAAATATACAGAAGTTTATTTCATTAACTTCCTTACGATCCTCACTGCTGCCACCAAATTTACTCCAGTACAGCAGAAAAGAAAGAAAGATATTAAAGTATCTCTTGCTATCTTTGAAGAAAAGTCCTTGGGAAAATAAATATGACAGTTTCTCATTCTATGTTGGTTTTTAAAAGGTAAAAAACCTATCAAGACCCCCAGAGGAAAAAAACATTAAGATTAATAATTCATAATGTAAGTCCCAGATATCTCCAGAAGAAAAATAAATAAGGGAAAAACTACGAGAAGGAAGCTAAAAAAACTAGGTCTCTGCAGTAAAGATGCAATGTTGAAAGGGAAAAAAGGAGAAGCCGTTTAAGGAAAACAGTTCAAATATGTCTATGAGATGCATGTCATCCAAAGTGGATATGTTAACCAAGTCTATGCTTAATGCTGTCAGTAAATGCAAGCAGGCACAAACCAGAGTGCTCCCCTTGCTTCCTGTGCAAGCAGATTCTGCTGAGCTGACAATGGCAACCTCCAGGCTGTGTGTGCCCTTGGGGGAAGCAACCTGCCATGTTGTGGCAGATACAACCAGTTCAAACCTCAGGGGGAGGCATTTGATTGTTTCAGGAGCGTGTGCTCTTCAAATAGAAATTTCTTGTCTTCCCCAAGGATAATGCAGTGGGTTACTACAGCATTTGTAACTGCCACCACCTTGTCAGCAGCATGTAATTATGTAAAAGAAAAAACATTTACAGGAATTTCCCAGCAGACAAAGAAAACTTATAGTGTCAGATCTCCTATAGCTGCAAAATGGTTGTTTCCCTCTTTAAACTTTGAATTCTATAATACATTGGAAAGATTCCAGAATCTGTGACTATGCTGTTAAAGATTTTGTGGCATTTTGACTGGCACAATCTTAGAAAGTCATGCCTCCTAAAACTGTTCTTACAGTCTCTATCTGGAAATTCAGAAGGATGACACTTCACACTAGGCTCAGATTTTTCAGATTAAGTGTCAAAGAGAGAGGGAAAGGGAGAGGGAGAGGGAGAGGGAAAGGGAAAGGGAAAGGGAAAGGGAAAGGGAAAGGGAAAGGGA